>JAULUF010000020.1:7955000-8555000 GCA_031834385.1 Semotilus atromaculatus | reverse complement strand
AGCTGTTTTGTGTGTGTTTAGAAGGCTAGACTAAAATAAATATCAGTTTTTTGATTGTGCCAAAAATATGTAAAAATGATTCAAAACTAGACACACCTACTAGACACAACTACAACTACCTTTTCTATTATTATGATTTCCCACGTTATAGAATTATAAACTCTTCAAAACTATGACATATCACAAATTAAGGTATGTGAAGTATGTAGCAAACCACACATTTTAGCAGCTTTAAAGATGCCACCCTGTACAATCTCAATCTTCATTCCTAGACACTTTCTAGTCCAATTTATCTATCTATTAAAAAGTTTGTGGTCGGTTAGATTTTTTATGTTTTTAAAAGAAGTCTCCTGGGCGTACCAAGGCATTTATTGGATAAAAAATACAGTACAAACTGTAATTCTGTGAAATAGTTTTCTATTTGAATATATTTTTAAAATGTAATTTATTCCCGTGAAGGCAAAGCTGAATTTTCAGCATTGTTACTCCAGTCTTCAGTGTCACATGATCCTTCAGAAATCCTTAAAATACACTGATTTGCTGTTAAAAAAAACATTTATCCAGCGCTATCTCACGACCAATTTGTACGTATTTTACGAGGTGGCCAATTCGTACAATTTGTCTAAACCCCAGTGACGGGTATGTTTAGGGGCAGGGTCAGGGGTAGGTCATTTGTACGAATTGGACAACTCGTTAAATATGTATGATTTAGCAAAAGGGAGTGAGGTCGTAGTACTAATTATCTACCTAGAAAAATACGTACGAATTGCCGTGAGATCGGGTTGTTTTATCATGTTTAAAACAGTTTCCCAGTATTTTTCTGGAAACAATGCTACACTTTTTTAGAAACTATTTACACTTTAAATAAAACTTACTTTTGATCCATTTAATGCATCTTTGCTAAATAAAAGTATTTTATAAAATGAATACACTCTTACTGACCTCAAACTTCTGAACAGTAGTGAGCATGCAATAGTAATCGCTGGGATGTAAATCATACATTTAAGCTTGAAACAATTTAAAAATCTTCTGTCAAGCATGTCAAATTTGTAATGGGTATGATTCAAATAATTTTCCGAGTTTTTTTTTCCGATGACCATTTTAGTCACAAAAAGGTTTATTTTCGTGACCAGAATCCACAGAACAGTATGTACATCATGTTAAAATAAAGAATACTTTCCTCTGGGAAAAATGGTACTGAGGACATATTTTCCAATTATTAGGTAATTTACTGTGCCCAGCTTATTTTTTTACTCCATGTCCATTTGGCAGTAAAAACAGTCATTAGGCCAACAGTAACTGACGTGTCCTTGTCGAGGTTACAAACATTATTTGAACTGCGGTGTCTAGGGAGGTCATTACAGTCATGCTCATTTAATTGTGGGCTTTGTATGTCACTTTTTGCACACTGTAAATCCAACATTACCAGCTTACTCAAACTCGCTCTATTACGTCGAATTTAAAACAATTTAAGTCAGTTTTTCAATATGCCACGTGCAATTAGGCCATTCGACAGATCCAACTGTGTGATTGGCTTCGTCTACCGTTCGTGTCACGGGCCATTTTTTTTACGATTATCCCAAAAATAAGGCAAAATGTAGGTCTAATACAAGTCCAGCTGTAACTCCTGTGTGTTGGACCAAGACCCTTTTAATTTCAACATGCGCTTTGATGGATGCTAGTTTAAATTTCTTTAACACAGAAAATTAGCTTTCATTCTCGTTGCATCAGTCGAAAAGTCGCTATTGTGTTGTCTCCAGCCCAAAAGAAAACATTATCACAGTGCGCTCGCTGGTTCACCTTTACTGCACCTCTAACTGCTACCTCACCACCTCCCAGCGAGCTGCCAAACTAATACAAAGAGCGCAGCGGTTCGACAGGTCTGCCTCTGTAGCCTGATATGGCACAGGCTTGTCCGAGCTCTCCCAATTGATTCAGTGGCACGCTCCTTGTTTAAAAAAGAGCAAGACGTTGGGGGGGTAAGAAGACTTTTAGTTCATTCATTAATCACAGAAGTAAACAGGCCATCCAGTGACACCTGGTGAGGTTAATGCTCGGGACCCTGGAGTAATCACCACCTCCCCCACGCACCGACTCGCCGAGCCACTCACATGAAAGCTTGTGATTATAGAGGAAATGGGAATTAGCAGAAACATTTCGGAAAGGCAGTCTCCAGTCCGTTTGGTAGCGAAGGATGGATCGGCGGGAAAAACGGAGAGGCTGTGGGCTGATTGGAGCCTTCCCTTGAGGGAGCCGAGCGGGGAGAGGCAGGGGGCCAAAGGTCGAGCCTACACCAAATTAGTAGTGTCTGTTATTCGAAACCAAAATAAAGCAGGAGCAGAAGTAAGCGATTTCCCCCCCTCCGATGCTGGAGTGCTTTCTGGGCTCTTTCTTGAAAATTACCGAGAGGCCACATCGCAATTAGTGGTTTGTTTCTTTTAGACTGAAATATGGCCATAATTCATAGCTTTCAAATCATTTCATTGGAAAGATGTATTGGCTAGCCAGGACTGAAGTAGTAATTGTAACACATGATATGGCAATTTGTTACCCCGGCAGCAAGTACACAAGGCATTTGCATAGTGTTGCATTAAAAGTGGGAGAGCATATAATTCGTTTCCAGTATGGTGTGTAACATAAAACTGACTGCGAAAGTTATTACACCTCTTTCATTAAAGAAGTATGAGGCACTAAACTTTGCTATACAGCTTGGCTTGTAATGGCTCCAGTTAGTGTCTCAAGTGTCAAAATATGCTTGGACGTACAGTACATTTCCAGCTTTTTTCCTGTACCTAACAAAACGTGACTGCCGGCCAGCTGAAAGCCAAGGTCGCTCGATATTTTCCTCGAATATACAAACACGATCCGCTGTTTAGAGCCTGTTTAGTACACCGACCATGAAAAATCACTCTCATGTGCGACTGATAAATGTTCAAATGAACGACATGCCAGGGCTTTGTTTAACTGAGATTTTTAGGGCTAATCCATTTGACATGAATCATTAAGTTCTCTATGCAATAATTACAGCGTCCACGTAAGGTTCCAAAAGTGTGTTTCGATACATAACAGCCTTGCCTTTCCCAGAATGTTGCCTTCACAAGCTTTTGCCAATGAGAAACCAGACGAGCATCAGCTTTCCAAAGCATGAATAAGAATTCCTGCTCCAATGCTGCCTGTTGCTCATTCCAGATTGATTGTAGTATAACTTGGGAATCAAATATAGAGCATGTTTCCATCTCTGTTACATAATGACCTTTACTTTGAGAGCAATCAATCCATTAATAAAACAATTTAAAAATCTGATTGCACATGCAGAGGCGTAACAAAAGATCTGTTGTTTCAAGTCAGTTAATATGATGTCATTAAACTCTACAGCAACGGTCACTCTAGAAGTAGTATATTATCCTCTCCAAAACGTTGAAAACACAGAAATGGAATGGAGGGTATTCATCATATAAATAAATATGTGGACATTAAACAATTATTTAAGTTTTTTTTTTTAAATAGATTTTACCTGTATATTGTATTAGAGCTTTTTGCTAAGAAAAAGTATATTTTAATGTAGGCCTACAAAACAATCGGTTTAGCAGTAAGACAAACTTTACAACGCTTTTCACAATTGATAACTAATAAACACTATCTGCATCAGTATGAAACAAGAAAGTGCTAATACACGATGTGATACGAAAGATATGTGTCAGGATATATCCGACTCAAGAGAGAGATGGTTGAATAACAAAACAACGCTTTATTGAACAGTGTCCAAAGAATATAGACAACAAAAGATGAGCAATGCAAGTATAATGCTTCAGTTTTTTGTAGGTGAAGATGGGATGACTTCAAATGGTAAGTATATCTAGACACGCACCTTTTGGTTGCCTTTAGAGTGAATGAATAACAAACAATGTCTTTGTCTTATTAGATCCATGTCGTACAGTGTGATTTGTAAAGATCTTATAGGATTGCCAAAATCACACAGTCTGTAGAAGGCATTACAGGGGTTGCGGGAACACTGGAGGAGGAGAACAGACGAGGGAACTAGGAGACAAGATCTTGGAGAAATCTCAGGGGGTAAATAACTAAGTAAGTTAAGACAGGTAAGTAATCCGTATAGTCATAGACCATCAGTGTGTGACTGAGATGAGCGTGCCGATCAGTTGCAGGTGCAGATGATGGCTGAGTATGTGCAGGTGAAAAGCAGAAGGAATCCTGGGAATTGTAGTTTTGAGCGTGAGTGAGGTAGGACTGGTGCACTTGTGACAATATGAAAGTAGCAACTTTTGGTAACACTTTATTTTACAGTGTTATTGATACACATATTACATGTAGTTACTATAGTAATAACTAAACATTTTGCATAATTACATGCACCTAACTCTAAACCAAACCCTAATCCAACCCTAAGTAAGTACATGTAGTTAATTAATATTAGCCTACTCTGCACTTAAATGTAGGCTATAATTACACTGTAACAAGTGAAACCCAACTTTTTCACTAACCTGAATGATTGGACTGATTTACAATGTTTCCATAGATTACATGGATGAATAACATTGAACATTAACAAGAAATCTTGCTGCTGGAAGGAGCGATTAACCATTTGGAATTAAGTATTCCAAAGAGCCGTGTAATAGAGTGCAACAGTCGGGTTTCAGAGGTAAAAAACGAATTTGTTTTCTCTGTAGGGAACTGATCTTTAACATTTACTTATAAACCTTTAAAGACAGATCAACTGTGAGCTACGAGGTTGTTAATCAATTGTATATGTTTTTGTTAAAACCATTTTACATTATTTCAACATATTTATAAACAATCATGTGGAACTCCTGATGAAAAACTTCATTACACATGATTCTGCAGAGAAATCTCCACCAATCATAGAATCGCAACAAGCAAATTGCGGCAAAAGAACATTTTACCTTGGAATTGTTTATGTGTTCCCTCATTAAAACCGTTAAAGGGGCTATATGTAGTTTTTACCAGCATCTAGCGGTAAAGTTTCAGATTGCAACCAATTTTTACAAGAGCACTCGTGCTCGAACTCATAGACAATACCGTCTATTATGCAAATATCTCCGCGAATACCTGACGGATTCGAACTCTGCGAGCACCGACCTTGTTAGAACCGTCTAGTCGAGCTGAAAAGAACCATGCAAGTTGAATAATTTTTGGTGGTGTTTTCGCGGAGATATTAGCCGAAAACCATTGGATGCGCTACAAAATTGCGGACGCCGGTGACGTCACGATCTCAGAAGAAAATTTTTCGTATCTCTGGAACGCGAAGACCCAGAGAGCTCAAATTCGGGGGAGGAGGTCCCAGGGTGACCCTTGCTTGAACACTAGAGTGGCGGGCCTCGGGGACGCCTCCTACCTTATCTTTCGAACGGCTATAACTCAGGGACCCGGGCGAGTTGGACATCAGGGGGGGCCTCGTTCGAAAGGCCCCGTCCAGCACTACGAACGATTTGAGTCTTGGGAATATTGATCAAAGACTAAGCGAGATATAAGCTGAAAAACGTGCGCCTTTGACCGGACGTAACTCTCTGACCGTCTACAATAGACTGTATAAAAGGAGAGGCTCGGGAGCACGCATGCACATCACATCCAATGGATTTCGCGGTAAATCCGACCCGGAGCCTTCACATAGAAATAGGAATACTGGCCTTCAGAGGTAATAGCAAAACCTGACAAGTGGATCATTGTAATGTGTGATTACAACCCCTTCACACACAGGCAATAAAAAAAGGATTCATTTTAGTAGAAAAGTTACATATAGCACCTTTAAGTAGCCTACACAGTCTTGTACCTTTTTGTCAGATTTTCAAATAGTTATTTGCATCCAATCAAAGTTTAAAGGCTAATGTTGTGATTCAACTATAAATATCAGGCCGTTGGATGGCGCGATTGACCAATCAGAATTGATTATTCCAGAGAGCCTTGTAAGCAATGAAATCGTCTCTTCTAAAGATTTGGCAGCGTATTGCACATCTGCCTGGCTACATCGCGAGCAGTGATAAATAGCAAACTACACTTAACGTCCTTAATAGAGGTTCACTGAGGGTTTTTTATGTGAAAGTTTACAAGTACTCGGCAATAAATGAAGCCGCAGGAGCACTTTAAATGACAGAAGAAGTGGATTTAAACATCTGCTCTGCAATACAGATTCCTGCATGCGGCGGAATGAGAGCCGCTCGCTCATCCAACACAGTCATTTTGGCATACCTGGATCTGGCCCAGTCAATGAAGACTACACATTCATAAGAGTTACATTACAGGAATTACATTAGCGGCGTGTCATAGAAACTAATTTACACTTTAAAACTGCACTGTGTCTGGCAGCTACATTTAAGATGTTTGGAGAAGGAATGTTTTGCCAAGAGCTCCTGGCAAAAAATGACTGTAGGCCTACTCCGGAATCATTTAAAAATATTTAACGGCACATAGCAAATAGGGCCTACATGCTGTAAATAAACCCGAGGGTTGCTGTGAATGAATACAGGTCAATTAGGAAAAATGAACAGAATCTAGAATTATTTAAAAATAAAACATACAAATTATTTACAGCCTACTAATCTATATTAAAGGAAGGCTAATTTATAAATGTTGTTGGTTAATATTTCTTCATAATACATGATATGCTGATTTATACTTGGAATGTTTAAACAAATTATATGTATAAAAATAACAATATAAATAAATGCTGCAAAAGTATTGCTAATTGTTAGCTCCTTATACCCATGATATTTACTAATGTTAACCAAATAAACAACCATTCTATTTGTGAGAGTTTGTTATTTAAACACTGATTTTGCAAAAATTATGGCTTACATTTTAGGGCCGTCAATAGGTTGAAATAATCAATCAGGATGAAGGATTTTTGTCAGTTTCTTTTTAAGGAAATAAAACTGAATAGAATGAGTAAGCTTAGTCAGTTTTTGTGGATCTGAGTCGTATATGAACTGTGGGTGATATTTCATACTTGTTTAGCTTTGATGATACTTAAATTCCACCAGACCAAGACTGCAAATGACTCTTGTTAAACGTCCCATCTGGATTTAATTTATAAATAAATTAGCCGTTGGGCTAGAGAATGTTTCTGCAATATTGTCCCCTAAACTGTCAAAACTTTTCATTAGAGAAGCTCATGACGGTACTCTGTGAGCCAGTTTTTCACCCACAGAACTGACTGTTTTAATCAAAACGGAATAATTGTAATACTTATGCATTTAATAAAATTAATAATAATGCTAAGTGATACTATAATATGGACAAGTGATACTATAATATGAGTCAAAATGGAAATCATCTCTGGTTGGCATTGATAAAGCAAATAATAAAAAAAGTTGTAGAGGGACTAAACTCGCTGATAAAACCACAACAAGAAGTACAATGTAAATCACAGTTCCTTTGTCCATCCTAAAAAAACAATAAAACAGCTCTTAAAAGGTGTTGAGATGATGAAGTGCAGGTACCATGATAAGTTATGTACTGAAAAACAAAGCCAAATATATTTTGGGCCAAATTTCTTCTGTCATTCTCTGTGTTGTAATTTTCCACAGCATTGTTAATCTAAATTCATGGTCATTGTTTATACCATTCCATAACATGGAACAGATTTCATAACAGGTGATTTATTTAATCTAAGAACTATGCAAAAGCTAATTTTCTACTGGCTTGATGGGAATGTTATTGAGGTATATTTGCTTTATCCACTTGGGGAAAAATATTTGAATCAAGAATGTAATTTTGCTCGACTCTTCGTCCTTTGGTGACTTCGGAGGCCGTAACCTCTCCTTGTCCTCCAGTATTTCCCTCGATTCAAGAAAATCACTGATGGCATCGCTACTCGCAGATGAGGTTAAAACAGTTAGCCAGCTATCTGCCTGGCTCATTGAAGAAAGCATACTAACCTTGTACGCTGAATTAGCAAAGGGTTTCTGCATCGATAATCATCAATCTTCCATGGCAGCGGGTGCCTTCGGTGCAGGTCAGAGGCTGCCATGTGCAATCAAGAATGAGCTGGAAGTCTTCAGGGTGCTTGGAGAGACTCTTACCAATCCCAGATGAGAGCTTTACTTTGCCTCGAATTAGCTCATGAGTGTGTTTCCAGCGCACGGCACACACCTGCAGGCACAAAGGATAAACCACGAGTGCGTTTCAAAGCTTTAGCATGAAACAGAGCAGAACTCGTTGGTCTGAAAGCAACTATTTTTTCACAAAGCCTTTTTCAAACACATTTTCTCAACACCTTGAAGGTGACACAATGCTTAATCACCATCACTGACATGCTCTTGTCTAAACTCTGTGGTAAAGATAAAATACAAGCCATTGAGCTTCAAAAAGCTGCACAGGGAGGTAATTATATAGAAACTATAATGTAACTAATGAGGTGGTAAAATTTTTAAAACAATATTTAACCTCACCTTTTTAAAAAAACGAAGCTGCTTATCTTAGCAAAGAAAGATACTAGCAAAAAAAAAAAAAAAAAGGATCTTGACCTTACCTGGTCTAAAAATGCTATGGAAAGGTTGTAGAAACTTCAGTCACGGTAAATTAAGCATTCTGACAATCACAAAAGGCTTCATGTCTTGACTTTAAACATCTGCATGCTCCTCAGCTCAAGGTTTCTCACATGTTTGAAAAGATAAATAAGTCAGAACATGTTAGATGTAAAGAGAAAATGAACCAAAAAAAATAAACTAATTATGTTGTTGTCATACCTTCAGCACAGCAGATAATATGTCGTTGTCTAGCCCTAATTGGTTATTTTCTTTTGATGTAATGTTATCAATATAGTGTGGCAGTAAGCCTTGATTTGATTTTGTTTTGGCAGCTTAACGCGTTCCAGACCACAGCATGTTGACCTGATGGTATGGTGGCATTTTCCACCTAATTTTTCAATTATTAATAAAAATATTTAAATTGTTTAATATTTGTTTTAAATCTTGTTCTACTACACTTAAATAAGTATATGATCAATAAGACAACATCATGTTTTTACATTGCTTTAACACATCAAAATAAGTTAATAAGTTATACAAGATTCAACTCATTTTTTTAAAGTCGGTTTAATGTAATTAAGTTGAACATGATGTTGATTGTACTTAAAAATGTGAGGCAGCAACTTTTTTTTTACAGTGTATTATTACTTTTAGTTCATAGTTTTTAAGGATATATTTAAACAGTGCTGTCCATGAAATAAAATAGGATAAAAAATGATGTTCTCCTTTGTGTTTTATCACCCTCTTTTTGAGCATCACTGAAGTGACCTGCAGAAATGAATAGTTTAAAAACACCTCTTTTGGGTTCTGTTTCTACACGTCAAGACCAACAGAAATGGATCGGTGACCCCCTAACCTCAATAACATTGTACAATAAAGTCATTTTGGTAGGAAATATGTAGCCGAAATGCAATTAGATCCTTATACATCATCTCCAGAGTAGGTTTATCTAAGGGGAGGACAAGGCTTTTGAAACTGCACTCTTGCTGTGGAAATGTCTTCCAAAGGCTGACACCGTGCAGTCAAATGAAGAAAGATGGTGCTTGTGTGGAGCAAATGGCCCATGACCAAGCTTAAACACCAACTGTGGCATAAAACGAGTTGATAAATGTATCATAAATCTCTCAGACAGAAAACCCAGCGACGTTTCATTCATATTTCACACTTTTTTTCTCTTTTTTTTTTACCTCTAACACCAAATAGCCGGTTGTTAGCCGACCTGCGCGCCAATTAAAGTAGTTATTGGACGTGTTTACAAAAGTCTTTGTCTGCAGCGGTTCCTTCGGAAAGAGTAATTACTCCAGTTCAAGTGTGATCTGGAAAGCATTTGATTAACAAGCTCGATCCCATCCGCTGGAATGAGAGTTACCTTCTGATGCCATGTTCTTCTTGTCGTTCAAAAGCTTTTCTATGGTGTGGAGCATGGGGTAACCCAAAGGGAATGAAACGCAAACATGCAATTAGAGGGAGAGCGAAGGAATGAACAACACAGAATAAAACAACCCACATTAAAAAAAATTATTGTATGTAGCAATGCCAGAGGTTATGGTTTTCCCAGGCAATACATCTTGCTATTTTGATAAATCGACAATCGTTGACATTGATTTTCAGTGGAAAAGGTTTTTGTTGTGGTTGCTTACACGGTTTTATCAGAACTACTATGGATTGTACAGAATTAATCAGCAAGATCAGAGCACTTATGATGCCAACGAAAAGGAAAACGCTTCATTATCATGTGAGGTTGAGCTACTCATAAAAGTCCAATCACATTCACAGAAACTTAAAGTGAGTCACAGCATACAGACTTTCTTAGTGGGTGGTCTTTCCTCTGCTTGATGTGGAAACTGAATTAGCACAGAGCCAATTTCGCCCTCGATCTGGAAACATTTTCTACCTAACAGAACGCGCTTAATATAGAGTCGTAATAAAACACCTTCGGCCTCTGGCGTGTTGTTTTACCAAATAACATCTAACTGGCCATTACTCCCCATTAAGGCTAATGGTTAGACTAATTATGATAATTCCATAAAAGGTGCTGTGTTTAGCCCAAACTGTGGACGAACATTAACTTAATGACTACGGCTGACCTCTCTCGAATGCTGCTGGGGTGCATGTCTCTGATAGGCTATTAGTCACTAGCATTTTGCATTATCCTGTTTATGTAAAAGCCTGCAAAGAGCTATATGGTCATACTCGTCTAGAGGGTTATCAGATCGTCGCCAATATCGGTTTCAAAATACAAATGAGGTGGATTTGCTCTCTGAGCCGCAGATCTAGCAATTTCAAGTAATGCTTGAAGAAAAAAAAAGAAAGGAATATTTACCATGTGTCAACTTGTGTCATTGTAAACGGCAGACTAAATAGGTGTTAGATAAGACTTTCCAAAGACTTAGCTCTTTCACTGGATTATGGCGGAAATCCCCTTCACACCCTCTGAGTGGAATCAATACTGGAATGTCAAACACTAAGAAAGCCTAGTCGTGAATACCTTCATGTGAAATAACTTGTCTTTTCAAAGAGACAACCGTTAGATTCCTCGGGTATATATGTTTTGTCTTATTGCCGGGGCAATGGACACACCGCAGCTCATGAAAGAATGCATTAGGGCCGCTTAAATATTTTTCTTTGCCACTTTCCCTGCAAATTCTTTGAGATCCTTTCAGCAATCAGGAAGATTTCCGTAAAAATGTTGTCATTCTGCCTCGGCTAAACGCTGGAGTCGTGGCACTCTGCGGTATTCTGTTTTCATAAGAGCAGCGGTATCGGCTGTTAAAAGTCAGGGCACAGTATTAATTGTATATACGAGCCGCTGGCAGGCATGCATTGCTGCTGATTAACACTGGGTCTGGAACCAAAGCTGTTGTCCCAGGTGCGCTGTGTTTAGAAAGGGACTGTATCCAAAATGAAATACTTTGCAGAGGAAGTCCATCACAGCCCGTGCGCTGGCGAGCCAGACCACATTTAACCACTTTTGGTGCGCCTCTGCTTCCTCAATTGCATTGTTAAAAGACTTTTGAGCGAATGATCAAGGCCAAGAAAAGATTAAGCCAGATATTCAACGAGGGGTTTTCCTGCCCTGATACAATCTTATTTCTACAGGCCAACACATTCAGAATGGTTTTAAGAATTTGATTAGTTAGTTTCAGTCCACTAATCCTATATGTTTAGTACAACCTGAGATGCTTTACTGTTTGTATCACTTTGCTTTACTCTGTTTACAGCAGGCCAGAGACCAGAATATGTGATTTCAAGGGTTACATCCAAAAGCTGAAAAATACTGCATTCGGAGGATGAATTCCAAGGCAGGAAGGTATCAAGGCATGTCCAAATCCAATGTTAGCTTCACTTCCTGTCTCCTGAGATCCCTTCATTTGATTGATTTTTGAAGGCACCATAGATGTATCCTTTTCTGCCTTTGAATCCTGTGCTTTCCATTCCATGAAAGTTACTAATAAATAACAATGGCGTCTGAAAGTTGCAGTTGGGGGTCAGTTTCTGTGTTAATGTTCTTGATCAAAAATCTGGTTCAAAAATCTTTAAATAACATTTTCCACTTTTGACATCCAAAGTACCGTGAGAACGTTTTGAAAGCATTCGTAGCCGTCTGCTCTCGCGGTACTTTGATGTCATACACCGATCACTCTGCACAGCGCAGCTTCAAGTCGAACACAATATTTTACTCAGTGTTGCTTCTCAGGTATATTTCTCTTGTTTTAAGAATTTTACTATTATTGTAACTAGAAAAAAACAATTTGTAAAGCTTGATTCTTTGGCTTAACTTATTTAAATATTGTTTAAATGCAATATCTCACCCTAACCATATTCAGTTCCACAGCACAATTGTGTGAGTGAAATTGCTTTAATATACATCTCAGCCTGGCTCTTTGGTTAATTAAATGATACATAAAACTTTTAACGTAGCTGGCAACCAACCAGGAACACTAACATAATAAGCATTATTGCTAATGACTGTCTAAGAATTGGGGGCTACACCACCGTTCGGTTGCACCATGTGCTGTCTCTGCCTTCAACAGAGCTGCCAGGATCATGGTAAATGGTGTTGATTAGAGCAACACTGGTACTCTGAGCCAAAGCAGCTGCTTTGATTCTGACTGATTGCTGGACGTAGGGAATTAAATGAAGTATTCACTTGTCAGGGAGTGTTTGGCTGACTACATGTGTCCTACATTATTACTTTTTTTAAGCTTCACATCATATCCTTACGAATGTCTAAAGTAATTCTGGCTGTCCAACGTGTGGGAGTCCTGATGTCGCTTACATTTCTTCATAAGGCATTATACATTATAGATTATCTGGCAGTCTGGTGGATTTTGGAAAAGTTTATGTGGGAAAATAATATAATAGTAGTAGTAAAAAATGCAGACTATATAGGCGATAGGTGCGTTCACGCCACGTCATAACCATAATTATGAGATTAATCATGCAAGATATGCAAAAAGCATTCACGTCCTTGTAGAGCTCGTAAAGTGAAAGCTGGGGATATTCTGAGAGCTCGTACATGAATCCTGATCATTGCAGATTAATTTAGGCATTGATAGAGCAACATCACGTGTTGTCATCTCGAAATTACAGCAATTACAACATGGCGTGAATGCAACATTTATACTACAGGGCTGTTGAATGCTTGAATCTGATTGGTTGACGAACGTTCTAAGGTGTGAAATTTTTTTCAGGGAAAAGCACGGCTAAAGTAGTTCCAGGCAGGTTTTGGCCGCATTACTTCGCCAAATGATTTCAGTTATTTCAAAAGTCCTTACAGCCTTCAACAGCAAAAGAACCAAAACCCACAATAACACTGACCAAGAAAATAAATATAGTCAACAGGATAAAAATTACATTATTTCCGTGATTTTGCCACAAAAGAACCTTTTATTATGTACAGGATTTTAGCACATAGTCTCTATCTCTCTCACTCAAACACATACACGCATACAGTTCGGACACACAGTCGCACAGAAACGTGTTATCAGCGCTGCTCTGACGATTTTATCAGTAAAGTTTAACAACTTCAAAGCTACATGACATTTCTCACTAGCTATGTAAAAACGGCGCAATTCTTGAAGCAGAGAAACTTAGTTTGGCTATTAGTAGACGCTGCTGTCGAACACTATTAAGATACGCACAGACTCAGGTAATTCATACACACTAAATCTCTCTCTCTCTCTCTCTCTCTCTCTCTCTCTAATAACTGCATTAGTCTGCTATCAATGGCTCAAGCCCGTTACTAGCTCTAAAATGCAGTTTTTGGAATTAGCAACGAAGGCTTGGGTTAGATGACTAAGAAATTATTCCCACACCCAAGAGCGTTTTAAGGACAAAAACATGACAAATGTCTTAAAAATACAACATCTGAAGATCTGAACAATGTCTTGAGGTGTGGTAACCATAGTATAAGCACAATAATTGACTCCGGTCCATTGAATTATTAGAAAATAATGCACACCCAAAGTGTGTGGTGCACTCCGGTTTGCATTATCTTCTTATAACACAACGGCCTGTCGTCAATTATTGCATATATATATATATATATATATATATATATATACATATATATATATATATTAAACTATTATATACAGTCCCATGCTTGAAAATGAAATCATGAGTTTGTCTGAGAGCATAGGACCGTGACAACCACAACCTGCAGTCAATGAATTTACATGCCTATATCTGACTTCATTAGTCCATAAAGGAGGGCATCTGCAGCTCTTTACAATCAAATGGACTGTATACTCAGTGTCAGGTTGCTTGATGAAGTGGCAGGGAGTTCTGGCTGTCAGTCTAGGAACTGCAACACATTATTACTTCAGCAGTACCGCACATAGAGTAATTAATGTCCATACATGCTCCTGTTTCCTCCCGTCTCCTGGCCCCACGCTCCACTGTTGAAACATGAATGACTCTCTAAGGGGTCACAGAGCGTGTTTTTACAAACTACCCTTCCTCTCTAGTCACAGTTTAATTTACATGTCATCTGCAGAGATGAACACCACCGACACTATGAATGTCCGTTTATGTCCAAGAGGTCTTGATGAGCCAGTGACTACTACATTTGACACAAAAGGATAAGAGAAAATCGGGAATATGCATGCATGTGTGTGCATGTATGTTCACACAAGAGTTTAATAATCAGGTTCTGTAAACAGGAATATTAGTTGTATTGGGTTTTGTTTCTTTATAATGATACACCAAGGAGTATGTAAAGTTGTCATCTTTGACATAATAGCAGTCATTGGACGTTAATTGAATGTATAACTTAAGTCAGATACAATGAAGCTGGAAGTACACAAAGGTCAATATTACACCTGGGCTGTACAATTGTCATTGAAACTGCTCTGAAAAAAATGGAAACTGCCTATAATATGAATTCATATTTTGTATTAATATTATTGTTAATAAAAAAAAACATCCTCAAATGGAAGTCATGTCAGATTTTAAAGCTAAGATTAATAGTGACATCAGACTATTTAGAAAAATATGCTTAAATAAAGTGAAATGCAATTTTATTTTTTTATAAATTTAATATTAATAGTTATGGAAAAGCAGAGTTGCCCTCTGTGCATTCTGAATGTCATTTTCAGCAGATAATACACTGAATAAACATTTCTGATGACCTAAAGGATGCCATCACATCCATAAAAACAGGGCAATGAGAGAAATTATGCAATATTGCTAATAAATCAAGCCCAAAAACAATACAAAACCATGTGTAATTTCTGAAGGAGAGAAGACTGCTTAAAATGATTCATGATTTAGTATTTATATAATTGATAACCCAAACTGAAAATGAAATTTTTCCTGCTCTCAACAGATTTTTAAAAATAAATATCCACATTTAAATATTCACGAATCGTCACTGAAACTGTCATTTTGGAGGTACATGACTGAATTTGGCTATTTGTATATTCATTTGACAAATGTGTAACAATGTGTTATGCATAATAAATCTGTACAATAAACTGCAAACAAAAATATGTTCTAAGAACATTTCGCTAACATTCCCATTAAGTTATAAAAATGTTACTTCTGAATTCTCTGTACGTTCAAAATGTCAAGTTTGAAAAAATTTATTTCTTGGTTATGCGAACGTTAAGGGAACATTCCACTTGGGAATACTAGAACATTTTTTAAAAAGTTAGACGAACGTCCAACAAAAATTTTTCAGAACATTCCATGAACGATGGTTTTTGTGCTAACATTTTAAGAACATTATTAAAGACCAATTAACTTTGAACAGACATTCTATTAATGTTACTGGAAGAATGTTTGTTCATAACTTTGAGAGAACCTTGGGTAACACTTTACAATAAGGTTTCATTAGTTAACATTAGTTAACATGAACAAATAATGAACTGCACTGCTACAGCATTTATTCATCTTTGTTAATGATAATTTCAACATTACTAATACATTATTAAAATCAAAAGTTGTATTTGTTATTAGTTGCATTAGTTAATGCACTGTGAAGAAACATGAACAAACAATGAATTTGTATTAACTAACGTTAACAAAGACAGTAACAAATGTATTGCTCATGGTTAGTTCATGTTTGTTAATACAGGACATTACCTAATATTAACAAATTAGACCATATTGTAAAGTGTTAGCGAAACTTGCAAGAACGTTAGCCAAAGTTCTGAAAATGTTCCCTTTTAGCTGGCAAGTTATGCATGAAGATTTCTGTCATGGCTTACAATTGTACAGAAAGATCTTCAGAACATGTTCTCTATTAGTGAAAACATAAAGGATGAGGTTTTAAACTATGTGTGTGTTGGGAGAAAAAGGGTGCCGTGTGCAGTAACCTGAGCATAGATGTGTATTGCGCGCGTGTGTGTGTGTGTGTGTGTGTGTGTACGCTTGGGGGAAGGAGCACATCTGAGAGCAATCCCCTCATGTGACAAAATGCAGACATAACAGTCTGCATCGACACTTGTTACCAGCACATAAACACTTGCTTTAGAGAGAGTGGGTCGAGAGAGGGCCTGCAGCAGCTGAATGGGGCTAGAGCAGATCTGCTATTTATCAAACCCTAATTAACTGTTAATTTGCCAACCTTTAGGTTCAAGCATGTGACCAATTTATCACACCCAACAAACAGACTATACAGCTCTCCCAAGGGGTGGTCGACAAGACAGTCAGTGCTAACGCCCTGAGATCCAAGCCCATTAAGTCTTTCTATACAAAAAAAGAGTTTAAAAGCTATACACCATCACCAACACCACCAAAAAATAATAATAATAATAAAGGATACTGGTTGGATTCTAGATTTGACACAAATTTAAAGCACAAAATATGGCTTGGTAGATCCAGTAAAAATACTTCTATGTACTATATCAATGAAAATGCACCCCAAACATGCAAATTGTCTCTCCAAATCTGTATTTGTCTGTTATTTTCTACAGTGGAACACAAAAGTAGAATCATGTAGCTTTTGCCATGCAACATTTCATTACGAGGAGCTGTCAAAAAAATAAAAAATAAAAAAACACACACACCAAGAAAGAAGTTTATATTGTACTAGTGTATACAATAAACAATGTTATGTCTTAGGAGCCGAGAGAAATTTAAGTCGTTATTCATGATAATTAATGATATTCAATATAATAATAACTTCCACCAAAAGCTTGCATCTTCAAAAAAAAAAGAAGAAAAAAAGGCAAACCGGCACAATTATTTTTGATATGTGATAACCAAACAAGACAAATCCAAGATGTGAATGTGGGTTAGACGTGAGGATGAGTAAATAATGACTGCAGTTTCTTTTGTGGGTGAATGATTCCTTTAAGTATTTCTTTGTCTTGTTTCCAGACGCTGTGAATTATATGCTGTCGAACATTAAAACAGTCTCATACAAATCTGATTGTTTACGACAAAAGACCACTGACAGCAAAATATTTATGCCAGTACTGAGCTATAAAACACATTAACCAATGTGCTTGTGAAATTATTGGCATAAATAAACATTAAAACATTTAGGGCACTTATCGTATTGACGGTAATCCGAGGATACACAGGATTTTCCTTCCATGAATAGATGTTGCCAACATTTAGGTTCAGTTTATCACACCCAACAAATGCACTCTCCACCTTTCCCTAAGGACAGTCGAGGTGAACGCTCACGTGTTCAATTGTGTTAGAGAAGACATCACAGGCCATACACAAGCATATGGAGTTCTTTATAACGCACTGGTGACAGCAGCTGTCAATGAAAAGGTGGAAGTGCATGCAAAAAAACATCTTTGTTGAGAGATGTGTTATTCTATCCTTGTGTTTGAGTGGGCTGTGTCTATTAAGGCAGACATCACTAACACCTCACAGACAAATCACGCTATTAGCGTGTCACGTCGAGCGGAATTACAGATGAAAAGCACTGATGGGAATTAATTTGACGCGCCTTGAATAAAATGACTGAGTTTTCATCAAGCAGTGTTTGTGCACATAAACCATTCTGGCAAGACTAATGAGGGAGAACTCATACTGTGTGGATTGCTCTAAATGTAATGTGAAGACAAAAGAAAGTTTTTTTGGGGGATTTTATGTTTCAGCACATTTTACAGATCTAATCAAATAGGGGTATTTACCTACTATCCCCCAACTAAGATTTTCCAGTTGATGTTACTATACATTTTAGCACATTTATTGAAACACAACACATTGCTTTTCTTAAATTTGACATTTCATCAGAACATCAGCGAAACGGCATAACTGATCTTTTTTTTTATAACAGATAATCTGTATATCTATATCTCTATGTATTATCTAGATTATTTTTTAAAGTAGAAAAGTCAATAATGCCCCCCTCGGAAATGGTGCAAATATTAATAATAAATACGCAATGGAAGCATTATTTAATACTCTCATTAATAAACTTAAATTTCCACCATGTTTATTATTAATCATTATTGAATAGAATAGAATCTGAATTATAGTCATTGTTGCTTTTTCATGTTATCCCTTTAAAAATATGTAATTTAAAGGAATATTTCCAATGTATTATTTTAGGTTATTATAGATTATTGAGCTCATAGCTTATTCAGCCTGAGTGAACAAAACTGATGCAAAGTTTCAAACAGAATGTGATTTTGGAGATTATTCAAGAATATAAATGATCAGAAACAATATCTGATGTACCTTATTTTATATAGGTCACGTGGTGGAAGTTAACGAAATGGAAAGATTTTTTTTTTTTCACAATTACATTTTTATTTTATTATTTTGTCTACTATAAATATACCTAAACAGCACCTTGCAACATGTTTCTACCTGTAAGTTTACAGGTTAATCACTTAAAAAAATAACCATAGAATGTGATTTAGATTTGCCTGAAGTTGTTTGCCATATTGGGGGAGCGTGTGACTACAGATAAAGAAATAATAACAGTCCCACAGCAATTAGGATCACTCAAACATACAGCTAGAAGCTCAATGCCGAATTGGGTATAATTCTGCTGCAATTGCACTTCCTAGAGCAATTATCACTTTTGAGAAATGACAGACTGTTTACAAACAGTCAAGGCTTAGTTTGTGGGGTAGCCTACATCAGCAATCCGTTTTCACACACACACACACACACACACACACACACACACACACACACACACACCAGTGGATGTAAGATTGGGCTTGGCAATTTAAGTAAAGTATAACAAGTTATTTCAGCCAAAATGATGTTACTCATTTTTCTTTCTTGCATGTTTCCAGTACTAGGCTACATAAAAATGGGACCGTTATTAAGCCAGCGACAACTGCCCTGTGTAAGTGAACTTGACTGCAGTCGTCCTAGACAGCAATTAACAGAAAACCTGTAAACACAAATATGCTACTGACCGCTCGTTCTCGGTGTGGCCTGCATACGTTGGGATTAAAGGCGAGTATTTAATGTTGATGAAATACTGCTGCAGTGTGTTCTCCGGGCAGCTGCGTTTCCCCCAGGCTGCTCTCGGTCAGTCTAATGCGCTCTGATGGTCCCACTAGAGTATTTCCTTACACACTCGCCCGGCTGGCCAGCTCTTGATCAGAAGCAGAGCTCGTTGTGGGCCATTCATCCACCCCCAGCCCGGCGCACGTGCGTCCGTGTGTGGGGCTCAGCGTGTGAGAGCTTTAGCGTAATGACATCCCGCTGAGAAGAAACCTGCGGCCGAAGCGGATCACCGCCTGCAATCAAGCGCTCGAGACCGTGACATTGCTCTGCACAGACTGTTGGGAAACAACATTTATACAATTCTCCCCAACTTTTCGACTAGACTGCGTTATTCGCTCAAAACAAAGTGCAGTTCCATTTGGTGCCAGAAGTAGCACTTATTCGCTAAAATTAAAGGTCCCGTTCTTCGTGATCCCATGTTTCAAACTTAAGTTAGTGTGTAATGTTGTTGTTAGAGTATAAATAATATCTGTAAAATTATAAAGCTCAAAGTTCAATGCCAAGCGAGATATTTTATTTAACAGAAGTCGCCTACAGTGAACGGCTCGTTTGGACTACATCGCTCTACTTCCGTTTTTAATGACGTCAGTAGAACAGCTCTCTGACTAACCTCCGCCCACGGGAATGCTCCCTCAACTCCCTCAACTCGCGCACTTCTTATAACTTACTGTGTTTACTCAGGTCTTACGGTGATTTTCTGAAGTAAAACTGACGCTTCATCTTTTGTGTGATGTACAATAAACTTTATTAAACTCATCAGTATATGTTTGATCATCATTCGGACCTGGTCTGACACAGCAGACTTGTAGGCTATTAATAAATAATGGATACATACAAGCAGATGACAAATACGTTATAATAACCGTAATTAAACTACTAAACTATACCTGTTCCATCTCTATACAGCCCTCTGACTCTGTAGGCATTATTGTCCGACTCGAAATGAACACCGTTACTGAGAGTTGCTGATGTTATCATTATTCCATGAGATGAAATTGTCCAGTCTGAGTGCGAGCTCTTGAAGCTCCGCCCCCTGTGTCGTGCAGCAGGAGCTTATTTGCATTTAAAGGGCACACACTAAAACAGCGCGTTTTTCTGAGTCCTCAAAAAAGACAATTTAAACATGCTGTAAAAAATTATCTGTTGGGTATTTTGAGCTGAAACTTCACAGACACACTCTGGGGACATCAGAGACTCATTTTACATCTTGTGAAAAGGGGCATAGAACGGGACCTTTAAGAACGAGACACAGTGCAGCGTCATAAATCGCGTAGGCCTAGTCCCCACGAAATCAAAATTGAATTTTTTTGGCTTTTGGAAATGAATATGTTTGTTGATATCTATAATGTGCTCCAAAACAATGACAAAATTTGCATTTAGAAGATAGGCTATAAGCATTTAAAACAAGTTTCTCACTTCCTCCAATGGATCAGTGATTTTGATTACATCACCCACTACCCACTAAACAATATGATGTCCAAAAGACGTCTTTTCAACGTCTTTGTCACAAAAGTCGGACGTTGAAAAGACGTCCACTGAGGGGCCAGAATGAAAGTTTTTATGACTCTTTTTTTGACGTGTTCTGGACGTCCGATATAGACGTTCATGGACACTTTGTACAAGGTTAAAAATTAGTTCAAATGTGGCCATTGTGGACATATTTTCAACATCATTAATGGTCTCATTTAGTCAATTTATACTGTTTCTGGACCAAATAAACACTCTCATGATGCATTAAATTAAAACTCATGTTTATTTCAATGTAATTTCCTTACATTGTTTAGGTTTCATTTTAAGACACCATTGTGGTGATCAGTGTTTGCTTTAGTTGGGCTCTTGGCCCCAGTTCTTCTTACTTTAGCTTTTCTTTGGTTGTTGTAACTGTGTGTTTGTAAAACACTATTGTTTTGGCACAGAAAGCCAAGAAAAAGTAAAATCAGCTGTCATCACTCCTTGTTGATGATGACATTATAATCACAAAGTAAGCATTTAACGTATTCTCTAAACTTTTGAATTTATTTCTGACTTTTATAACCACCAATCTTGTGGAACTGCATTATCTGGACCAATATCATTAAAATGATCACTTATTTGAAGGTGTGCACAATTTTTTTTAAGCAAATGTAACACAAAGTCACACACAGACATCAAGATTTTGGATATGAATCACAACAATGGTGACAACCAAAACAATAAAGCTTGGGAATCAAGGATGTTTTGTACAATGAAACCTACCCATCATGCATTGCAGCATGACGCTTTTTTTTTTTTTTTACTGTCACCATTGCTGTGAATCATATGCAAAATATTGATGTCTGTGTGTGACTGTATGACACATTTTCTGAAAAAAAAAATGTGTAAACATGCTTTTTATCCATCTTCAAATAAGTGATAATCTTATTGGTATCGGCCCAAATAATTCCGTTCTACAATATCTGTGGTTATAAATACCATAAATAAAAACAAAAGTTTAAACACTGTTAAATGGTCACTTTGTGCTGATTTTGTTATCATCATCAAGGAGCTGATGACAGCTGATCTTTAATTTACTTGGCTTTCCAGAACACGTCCAGAACACGTCAAAAAAAGACGTCATAAAAACTTTAATTCTGGCTCCTCAGTGGACGTCTTTTCAACGTCCGACTTTTGCGACAAAGACGTTGAAAAGATGTCTTTTGGACATCATATTGTTTAGTGGGTAGCTTCTCATCAGATGTTCTGTCCAATCAAATACTCTCTAGAATCTACAGCTTCCCGACCCCAAATAGATGCTGAAACTGCAGCTAAAATCGGTCACTTGTTCACACATTTACTTTTTTCTACATGGTGAATGGCACATAGCGCACTATACAGGGGATAGGAAACGTTTCAGACGGTGAAAATATGGTTTCCATTGGGGCGAATTAAGTCTGGATTTACGTTAGTGTCACGCGAACCGCCACAGCGTGCACAGTTGAGGGTCTGTTAAAATATTGGTGGATGCAGGGTTTAAAAAAAAAAAAAAAGTATAACCTATAAGTTGCATGTGCAAAATACAATATATTGTATAATTACAATAGAATGTAGGCCATAGGCTAACGATTGTGTTTACATTTAAATTGAAAAGAAAAAAGAAAACACAAAAACACACCAGATGTACATTTTTATTTATCATTTTGTAGTGTAGGGTTAAAGTACATCATCTTTGACCACAGTGTTAACGCACAGCTTGTAAATACAAACTTCGCAAGAGGACTTAAACGCACCATCATCTCAGGGTGTACACAACTTTTTCGTATCATATTACTGATATTTTCAATCTTTTTATTGTAACGGTATCAACATTATTATATATTAATCGCAATTGACAAAAGATAGTCCGTTATGGCTGAATAGAGTGGAAGCTTGTTTGCATCACTCAGACTTACAGAAATACGTAGCGCACAGATATTGGAAGTCAGCGATGTGCTGACTTCATATGTCACACATGGTAATGTTCTTCACATTAAGAAAGAAAATGGTTCTTTTAGTTCTGTTCCAGAATGGTTCTTCTATGGTATCGTTGTGAAATCTTTATTTTTAAGAGCAATATTCACAATCGGACAAAGTTCATGATTTGCTACTAGCTAATGCTAGTCAGTAGCAGGTGGTAAAAGGGAGAGCAGATTCTAGATTGAAAACATTGTATATGCCCATGAGTGCAAGATGAGTCATCAATATCTTTTTTTTAATCTGCTAAAAGTTAATTTTGTCAACGTTGTACACTATAGCTTCAAAGCTAACAGACAGTCTTGCCACAAAAAAAGGAAGCTTTGCTGAACCCTGAGCCAGTATGATGTTTCATATGAATGAGTGAAAACATAAGCTAGCCTACACTTCATCTTGGAATTTTGGAAAAGCACATCTTAAACTGAAATAGTCTGACACATCATTGGACATTCAAAGAGACCAGAAGGCCCATTGTCACGGCAAAAGCTAAAATTTAAATGCTTTGTGCCAGATGCATGAAAAACACTCTTCAATCAATGCACGTTAATTAGGCAGATTCTGGTTTCCTCTACAGCCTGGAACACACACTTTGAAACAGAACAAAAACATGCTTCCCAGGTAGAAAAACATGGCACTGAGTTTTTCCCTCTTTGTCTTCCTGACACCCCCCACCCACTCGCACACACAAACACGTATACACACACACACTAATGGTCATGTGCTCTGCGAGGTGTTGTGTTATGAACCAGACCACTGGGCTGTGTGAGCGTAGCGAGGTTCTGGGTTCTAGTCTGGACACTGTGCAGGCTCTAGACTGGGCGCTATTATCACAGCTGCGAGTTTGCCAGGGAAATTTGTCTGTAATTCACCTGAATTGGAATCACTCAGGCGGCTTGCACTAGTTCCTCTCAGAACACAGCCTAATGGTTTGTTTATTTTAAAGGTTTTGCTTCTAGCAAATCATTCCTTATCTGTCATTGCCTTATTGTCCCACTGGGTCACCCAAAGGAAGAGAGAAGGAAAAGGGGAGGGGGGAGAGACGGAGAGATAAGCAGATACCTGTTGCTTCATTTCACACTGTTCATTGTTCACTTCTCTCTTTTTTGTTTGTTTCTGAATTTATACTCAGAGGAATTGGTAAACTCAAACAGGCCTTATGGTAAATGGTCAAAATAAGGTAAATGTCCATAAACGAAATTATGATGTGTATAGCCTTAAATATTTTTATCGCCTCCTTGTTAGAGACATTTGATTTTTCCAGTGTCATGGCATTCCCATAAACAATTCTAACCAATGCAATAGAGTTAAACACAGTGGGTATTTACAGACACAATGATTTAGTGATAACAGTGGGCTACAAAATAGTATATTTCAAAAGTGACTCGTCTATACAACAAATGGTCCTTGACATCATAATTGTGGGGCGTAATGGCCTCTGCAGATGTCTGTCAACTCACTCTCTGGTGTAAAATGGTGAGGTATCCGAGTGGAGTGGCTGTTTTGTTCTCTGCCAATGTTCCTGAGAGCCATGACCACGCGAAAAAGAGCCGAAAGACCACTCCAAATCTGTCTGTCACGGCCGGCTGCTTCTGTGTCCTATCTGCTACCACTTACTCAAACATGCAACAAATTTGCTTTTAATTGCAGGGATTCTGCTCTGCTTGTAAATAGTTTTGCTTTGACAGTTCATTTATTTTGTGTGATTGCTGCCATCTATTTATAGTTTTAATTCAGGGGAATGCATTGCATATGAATTCCTTGTCATCTGTGCCCTGCTCAAAGACAAAAATGCATGAATTATTATTGCCTGGTGGAAGTGTTTATTTATTCATAGACCCCAAAATTGTTCTTCATCCACGCTTGGCAAAGCAGATGGCATTTCCTAAGGACTCCACGGGTCTAACAAATGAATTGGTGGAGCATAATTACTGCGAATTATACTGCAAACCCAGACTCTCTTTCAGAACTTTAGGTTTTATTAAATCCCAATATGATATAAGTTAACACTTTCACAAAAACAATTTCCTTTTTTGTTTTCTTTTTGAGTTTGAATTATAGTTGATTAACTATTGTATATTAATATATATTTTATCAACTATATCAAATAGGCATACATATACCTATTTAAATTTTAAATTAGATTTTAAACAAAAAGTTTAAACTGCCATTTTTGGCCAAGCAAGCAGTTGTCTTTAAAAGTTGTAGCTAATTGTATACAAATATAATACTTCTGGTGACCAAAACAAATGATTTTTTTGTGTTACTTACCTTTTAAATTGTTGCTGTTGCTCATAAATTGTTTCAAAGTAGCCCATTGCTGAAAACTTTCATTTTTAATCGCAAATTAGCCAGTGTCAAGCTATTGAGGAAATCCGTCTTTTTCGTGGGCTACATCGGAAGGAATGTGGCTATACAGAAACTATTCAAAAATAAACCTACCTTGGTGAATATTTACTGGAGTAAAACTAGCCAAAGAGTCCCCCATCATGGCCACAGCATCGCGGTAACAGCAGCATGTTTACTCGGCACTAGAGGGCAGATGTTTCGCGGATCTACAGGTGTTGTTGTCATCGAGTGTTTGGCCACCGCAGACGGTAATTATCGGCTCAGCCCTTCACGCTGCCTGGGCGCGATAACATCAATGGTTGAAGATGAGCCCTTATCCATCTTCCCGCCATCAGCGGTCACGGTCCATTTCCGCTGCACAAACGCTCGCGGATGTTTTCCTGATTAAAGCGGCAGATAGAGCGCGTGTGGGCGGGATGAGCGAGTCAAGTGCAGCCTGTCACTGGTGATGCGGGGTAAGTGTTGAAATGTTTACCCTGCAAAACAGAACGGATTAGGAATATTCACGAGATACTGCGGGAATTATCTGTTCTGGTTAACCAGGACCGAATGCTTTATTTAAAAAATGCTGACAATGTCATTGTTATATATTAAAATAAAAGAGATGACGGAGGGTTGTTACAAATCGTGTTTATGTCTGTAACTTAAAGTGCTTTCTTACGTTAGCCTCTATAGTATGCTAGCCTGTGTTTCAAACTATGATATTTTCATTATTTATCTTATTCAAATTAATCGTTTCGAAATAGCCTACCTAAACGATGTAAATGATTGCAAAGTAGCCTATAATGTCGTTGTTACATTCTACCTCGCTAGAATGAATTGTAGAACTAAAGGAAAATATTTTAAAGCTAATAGTCGAATCAAATGTCTTTGATCTAAATTTTATTCCACCCCATCATCAACCACAACTACCATAACGTTTAAATTCAGAATGGTAGTTACATATAGGGCACATTTTACTTCAAAACGAAAATAAATAAATGTAGAATAGATAAAACAGTCTAGATATTATAATTAAATAAAACAAGAGAACCTGCTTATTCAAATGATACCAGTTGTCCTTTAACATCCATGAACATGATCACAAATCAAATCCATAATCCATACTGAAATTTTACATTTATTTTACTGCACATTTAGATGACATCTCAATATCAGCTCAAGTGTTTTTTAAACATAGTGTTGCTTATTTATAATTATGGCTGAATGAATCAAATTATAGGCTACTGGACTGAAGAAATGTTGTTATATACACTATTTAATCCTCACCACAGAACTAGCCTTTTAAGAAGCACCTACATTTTCTGTGTAGTTTTATTTACTAATTTATGTTTATACATGCATATTAATATAAATATGATGACGACTTCTAAAATGAAGTAAATAAACTAAAATGTTCTCCTAAATCTGCATCTCGCTCCAAATCAAGCTGTTCAAATACAGATACAAATGTCCAACAGGATATTACCTCTATTGAATATTTAACCAAACACACCAAACCAAATCTTTTAGTAAAGAACGAGAGGTGTGATAATGTTGGCTTTGTATAACTATGTGAAAGCACCTGAGCCAGACACAAGAGTCTAAACCAGCTGCTGTTTCCGCTAGCTCTCCAATTTAGTTTAAAGAAAAAACTCAACAATTATTTACACTCCAGAGAGCCAAAGGTCAGGAAACAGAGTTTGGAGAATGAGCACCTTGCATCTGCTGCATGCTCCAAGGTGGAGAATGTGACATGAGTGATTTTTGCCATACACCCTTTTGGTGTTAAATGAGATCTGACCTGGGCAAGGGTTCACTATAGCTGCAAAATCAGACTTCTTCCAGAGCTTGGTTGTTTGGATTGGCAACATCATCTCATATTAATACATGTTATGGCTTTTAATTGTTGTCATACATCATTGTAAATAGCACTGATTCATAAAAATCAGATCTCTCAATCCCTCCAAAAACAAATTGCCTGTCTTCTTGTAAGAACTTCAAAACTCATCTGAAACAGAACGGCTGTCAGAGCTCTGATAATTATTTAGATCTGCCGCATACTTGTGGTAAAGCAGGCTGAAATGCTCCCTTTTAAATGCTCCACTTTAAACTGACCAAAATTGAGCGAAGAATAATCCCTGTCAGTTGTAGTGGTCTGCCTCACATCAGCCCGGAGAAGCTTTAATACGACTGTGCCACATTCGTTTCTGTAACATAAACTAACTCGATTCATTCTCCCATAGCCCGAAAGTGCAACTTAGCCGAATTTAACTGAGGCATTACAGCCGGCGGGCATGTGACCACATAATTTCTCCCCAAAATGCCCCACACTTCCTCTCTGTGTTATCATTATGCCTCTCAATGAGACACTTGAAAGCCTCTGCCGTTCTGAGGCCGAAGTGCTGAACTCTGGAGCTGTTCGCACTGATTGGGCTTTTTCCAAATGAGGCCATGGTCTATATCAGGCCCGTTTGACGACATAACAAGCCTGTTAATATTCGGAGGAAATGCTCGGGGTCACAGAGCTCGCAGCCATTTGACCTTCAGGGTTCAGAGGGCAGAGAACCGAGGGGTGGCACATGGCAGAAAGAAAGCCCTAATGATTTAGATATCTGTTACACACTCAGCAGAAAGCCAATCTCCTCTTATTAAGCGTCTGCCCTGAGAGAGTCCAGCGTCTGTCCGCTAAATAATAAACCAAACTTTGTGGAGAGCAGGGCCAATTTTAAAGTGCATTTGAATCGGCATCACCAAAATGTCCTCTCAAATGACAGATAATGAAAGACCGTTGACCACCATCGGTGTGTGGTACGATGACGATTCGTATTCTTGGTATACAGTAGGTGGTGGAGGGAATGTCAAATATTATGGAAGATTATAGAGTCTTTTTGACACGTTTGTTTATTTGCCTTGCGCTCAAAGCACTCTTGCACTTCAGAGTTAAGGAGGGCGCTCAGCCTTTGTGGCTTCTGACAATGAGGGCTGTCACAGAAGTGGGATCAAGTGAGCATTTGCTAAAGTTCGGCTGAAAACGGCCCATCTTACTTGCCGATGCATGGAGTGGTGCTCAATTTCATCTAAATAATTTTGTACACATGAGCCTTACAAAACCAAGTCCTTGGAAAAGACTTTCAAAAGCAATTTCCGTCTTGTACTACTGCATGTAAACAGAGTAATTGTATTTGGGAAACTCCCTGTGCCAGCTGAACGCAATCCTTGCACAACCGTTTTGTTTCTTTCTTCTTTTTTGCTGGGGCAGAATGGGATTACAGTTTTAATTTCATGTATGATTATGATATCAAAAATGATAAGCAGAATATGTGTATTGTTAGATCTGGGGACAGATGATACAGATGAGTATCACTCATTGCATTGAAAAATTTAAACATGATACTATGGACTTTTTTGGGAAAAGTACAATATACTAAATACTAGTTTTTTAAATTAACTTGTGGGTCAAACCGTTGTTATTTGGGGACACTGACTCTACTCTTAAGTTACAGCCCAAGTGTTTCCTTATGGTCATTGGGGTTGCTTACATAGAAAATGGCTGGTTTCATATGTATAGTAAAAGACCAGATGTTTGCATTTGCAAACCTCAAACCTAAATTTGTTGCATCTGGTGCTGGGCTTCTCTGTTTATGCCGAACTGAAAGGTTGCGATTATAGATGTTTATTCACGTCACAAGGATTTGATCACACTACAGTGTGAAACACTTCACAACTGCTCATGTGAATGGGGGTCACCGAGAGTTTAAAGGCCTGATGGGAAAATCTTATTGGCTAATGGAGGGATAGATATGCCCATTCATAAAGTTCTGGCAAAAAGTCTACAACATTTGTAACTCTTTTTTTCAGGTATCTTTTACAGGTGGAATATTCCACTTCACGTGACCCACTTATTTAATCAGCTCTGGTAGCCACACTTATGACCTCATAGCTAGTCCAACAGCTTTAAAACATCTCAGTATGTCAGATCATTTAGTTTGAACCTATTTGTGTCATCAGTGGTTATTGTATAGCAGGGGTCTTCAACCCTTTTCAGGCCAAGGCTTCAACTACGGAGATGGAGTCCACCTGTAACAAATTGCATTAAACTGAGTATTGCACTTTGAACCTAAAACCAGACATTTAGTCCCATATTCGTTTAGATACTGTATAATACTAAGCATGTATTTTTTTTCTTCCTATATAGGTATATGGTGAACGTGATTTCACCAAGTACCACATGTTCCTGGATCAACATCTTTGTTGATAGATAAAGCTTTACAATAAAATTGCATTTGTTAACAATTAACTAACCCTACCCCTAACTTAAGTATTTATTAATCTTAGTGATTTTTCATTTAAACATTTACTAATGCACTAAATCAAAAGTTGTATATGTTTTATTAAACAGATCTGAGCTTAGATGAACTAACAATGAATAGATGTATTTTTATGGACCAACACTTACAAAGATAAATAAACACTGTAACAAAATAGTTCAATTTTATTTAATGCATTAACAAACGTTAACTAATGGGACATCACTGTAAAGCGTTACCAGAACAGTTATGCTGTTTTAATTATTGTGGAAACCATAATACATCCATTATTTGAAATAGAAATCTTTTCCAACATTTTTAAATGTCTTTATACTGTCAAAAATAGAAAAGAAAGAAGAACAAATTCTTACTGACCACAAACCTTTGAACTGAATATAGACACATGCACATAAAACAGAAAGTCCCTAAAGGATTACTTCAGAAGCATCACTGGGACCTTGCTCCCCTCTGCACATATCTTCTTGAACCATGAGGAATGTAACTTCTAAGACCCTATACTGCGAGACGGAAGACCACCAATAACACACAGCGATGCCTGCATCACTGCTAGGCCACACAAAGACATGACTTACTCAAACATTCCAATGCAATTAAAGCATCTTCTGCATGGCACGTTTCACTGAGCCACTGGGGGCTTGTTAATAAGACCGCAGGGCTTTTCCTGAAATCACAGTGAAAGGCGGGCGGTCCGTTCACATCTGTGACCGCTACACTGCATATGATCACCATGAGATAAGCTCAAATATGACACTCAGCAGATCCACCTGGACTCCCCTGACACCGCAATTATAAAACCACTTGCCCTCCTAAAGACACCTACAATTAATTCCTATTGGACTCAGAAATGATTTTAAGCCCAGTGACAGAACTGTAAAACATGTATAGAGCTGTGTAAAAAATTGGCAAATAGGCTAAATAAAAATTGGCAAAAATTATTTCTTCTAAATTCTGTAGACATTGTCCTAAAAAAAAGCATAAAAATGTATAAATAAAATAGTGTAAAGAAGTGTTTGATTACATCACCTGTGCTGTTTCATCAGAACCAGTGTTGGATGTAACACATTACAAGTGAAGTAATCGTTTACCTTTCTTAAAATTCGGTATTAAAATCTGAGTTACTGCGTCATTTCACTTTTGGAGTGAAAGGGCCATGAAACTTGACAAAAAAAAAAACTTTTTTTATTTTTTGTTAAAAAAAACAAACAACCAAGTCCAGCCCAGGTGAGAAAAGGTAATGAAAAAGTTACGCAACACGTTACTTTCCATAAAAAGCAACTAACACAATTAGTCACATTTTTAAGGAAATAATGCAGTAACATTACTTTAAAAGTAACTTTCCCCAACACTGATCAGAACACTTTTAAAATATTAAACACAAGAATTTAAAAGTCACAGTCCGTATCCACTGCAAAACTGAACTTTAAATTGTTTTTTTTTTCAATGTAGCTGACGTGCCTGTTTTTTTCTCTAGGACTTTTTGGCGAGGAGCTTTAGTCATCTGCCGTCCACAAGCTGAACAATAACACACACTCTAAGGACATCGGACAGATGTCCCTGTGGATGAAGAGTACACTTTAAATGTAAGTATTGTCTTATTCATATCTACAAATCTATCTAACTGTGCATTTGGAAATACTACCAGTCAGAAGTTTGGACAATTAATTCATGTTTCTTGTGCCCTTAAAAACTCTTTTTCCCCAAAATAATTGAAATTTTACTAAAAACAATTAAATAAATAAATGTTTTACTAATAAATAAATAAAGCTTTGGGTAAACTTTGTATTTTATTTCAATTATTTTGGAGAGTAAATAATTTCCCCAAAATAATTAAATAAAATACATTTTGTAGAAGTAAAATACAAAGTATACCCAAAGAATTATTTATTTTTTATTGTTTTAGTTTTTATATTTAAGTTGGATCAAATATTGAAGGAAAAATTTTGTAATTATGCAAAGTTTCATATTTTCATGAATTTACTTTAAAGAATGTACTTTAAAGTAGATGTGTCTAAACTTTTTACTGTAAATGTAAGTTTTACAACTAAATAATTAGAGATGTTAGGTGTTAGGGTTTTCTGTTAATGTCCTATTTTACATACATTTTATTGTTTTTTTGGGCATCACTTTATTTAACAGTCCCCTTTGTAATTGCAATAGCTGGGTAATAACTAGGTAATAACCCTGAACATTCCCCTAAACCTAACCTTAACCCATGTAGTTACCTTATATTACCCTGTACTTCCTTAGGTAAGTACACTGTAGGAACACATAGTTGCACTTACTGTAAAATAAAGTGAAACCATTTTTTAAAAAGGGCTTAACCACCCGATTACTTCCAAATCAGTCATACTCCATCTTTCTGCTTTTTCTGATGTTAACTAACTGCTAAAACAATGTTTGCTAAACACTGCTGTGCACAGACAAACAAACTCGTGGCAGGAACAAGTTAGGCCTGATATACGAGCCTCTTCTGCAATTCCTCTCAGAGATAAACATAATTAATACGCTACAAAGTACTTAGGGGGGACATTGGGTGCTACTTTGCTTGGGGGGGGGGCAATGAGCTGTGGCTTTCTCTGCGCCGTGTGGGATACGTGGCAGATGTCGATGACAAAATCTGCATTTACATGTTGAGAGTGGAACCCTTCCACATACTCAACAATAACAAATACATACTCAAATATGGTTTTACCCTAAATTATTTGAAATGTATGTCATGCCGTTAAGATTTATGCGGTATCGTGCGTAACGTTAAAGACCAAAGGGAAGAAAGTAAACATAAAAAATATGAAATTGGTTGAGGCCACATTTTTACAGTAATTGTTTGCTTACGGACAATTGTTTTTGAACTATAGACTGTATTTGTCCATATTTCCTCTCCAAATTAGCTCAAAAAAGCCCCTGCATTTTGTTTATAGCAGCTATTGTGATGTACATTCTAATCTAGAGCATAACATTTATTTTGATAGTAAAACTGATGTCATAAGTGGAGCAGATGTACCTGCCAGACCTTTCCACTGAGAAGCAAGCAACGCATTTTCTGGGATTTCTATCTCCACCTGGTGGCTCTCTGCATGTTCACCTCCAATCCTCGTAAATCAGGTCAAGACAAGAGACGTTGAAAACGAGTCCTTGCTCTTAAAATCTATTGGAAGCCACTAGGAAGTAAAGAAAAAAAAAACACAAAGATAATTTACACAGAGCAAAGATATCATAAGTTCAGTAGTATACTACACACACACACACACACACACACACCGTTTCAAATAACGCTCAGACTATATTTGAACTATACTTCAGAGTCCGGCAACACGAACAGAGTATTAACAGTGTTGACCTTGGCTTGGTTCATGAAAATGATTTGGTCGGAGCCGCCGGCTGGACTCGATGGTGTTTTGGCTTTAGCTGTGTATTAAAGAACAAAAGCAAAAAGTGCAGCTCGGCTCCCAGTGGACAATGTGGTTCTAAATGGGGGGATTGTGTGCGAGTCGAGAGTTTCTCCAGGGCATCAGACCTGAATGGTACAGTAGCATGAGCCCATTTAAAAGTAATTACCACAGCATGTTCCAGGGAACGTGTGTAGCCCTGCCATTCCATATGAATGGTGGAAGAACATGTTACCAAAACTGACTTTTGTGTGCCCTTATGGCATGGGAACAGACTTCATATACATAATGAGCAACTCATTGCATTTAGAAAAACAAAGTAGGCATGGGGCAATAAATCCTAATACAAAAGGTTAAATATAAACGGCAAGAAAATAGGGCATTTCTGCAAACACATGACATGGATGTTAATTCAAAACATCTTTTGTGAGTCAGAAAACAGAGTGCACTACTACAAAAGTATCATTCACTGCCATGAAACAGTGGATGCATTTAATTGTTTGAACATATAAAAATAAACCACAACAAAGCAACACACATTTTGTACAAATAAAAACCTGAAATAGTTCCATTGTTTCGATTCGGAAAGGTGGATACAAGATTTACATTGGTAACTAAAACACTGCAATTTATGAGCACAGTAAACCTGGTTAAGAATGTACATACTCTATTACCAAAATAAAACTCATGGCATGATGGTATGGATCTTTAAAATAGCTGCTTAATAATAATAACCGTAATAATGTAACATTTCGTATTGATGAGAGCAGTTGCACTTGATTTGATGAAAACAATGAAGACAAATTTTGCGAAGACAAAAAAAAAGGAACTATTGCCCAATGTTAATGATAGAAGTGTCCTAAGGGGCTCACAGACTGATAAACGATTTAAAACAAAACCTCTTAAGAATTATACAAGTATAAAAGGCTACAAACATTAATAAATTACATCACTGACACAGAAAACACTTCACAAGGTGCTAGTAAAATAACTTTTAAAATCCATCAGGGGTATTTTAGCTCAAATGTCAGGCTGGTCGTAGAAATGTTGATTTTTTTTTTCTTATCCCCCATCATAAATGAATCATAATACACATGGTTTTCTGCATGTAAGGCCATATGAGAATAAATGTTACACTGTGTATTTTGTTCTCCAGGCAACACCTTTTGTCTAATGTAACAAAATGAAATGAAAACAAAACAATGATTAAAAAAGTACAGCTATTGTGTATCTAACAAACAAAATGAAAAAGGTAATGGCTATTTCTATATCTTTATATATATTTTTGTTTGTAATTAGCAAAAACTAGTAAAAATGTATAATGAAGTATTAAGGAAAAAAGGATACAAAAAGTAGTCATTTAAAAAGCTATATACAGGCTACATTCTACATACTGTACTGTGAAGCAATATAAATGCATATTTCATTCTAGGGTAATTGGTGCTGCCTGTGAAACAAACAGAAGAGAGAAAGTATCCCCATGTAGTGAAATGTCATGGATGAGGCTTATCATTAGTGCTAGAGATCCCATTTATGTAGTGTTTCGTTGCTTTTGGCAAGTGTTTTGTAACATATAATGGAACCGTAATAAGAGCTACATTGTCAAACAATAAAATAATGCGAAAAACAGGATGTAAATCTGAATGTAGTATTAATGTCCAAAAATGACAAAACAATACAAATAAAAATTCCAAAGATGTGGTAACAATTCAGTAAAAGTTTAGTTTTGACATTGTATTTCATGTGATACACTGAATTGCTAGAACTCTAAGGGGAAATAAGATATTTTAAACCATGTAATTAAGTGGAAATATGGTTTGCTATTGATATGCATGTTTAATGTTTTTCCCCACAAAAACAAATTTTTCCTATATTTGTAATAATAAAAATAAAAAAACTACAGTTGTCATTTTATAGAAGCTGTTGAGACAACATTACTAACAATATGAGTTCATATTTGTGCTTCACTGATGTTTTGTAAGTGCCTTCTGGCTTTTCTCAAGCTACCTATGACATGTACAATTATATTAGATCAATAAATATTATCTGTGATAGTGCTTAGCAAACAGAAAAGTACTTTTTCAGTTGTCCCGTGTAGGTGATGCATATAAAAATGCTTTTTTGCTTAAACAAAGTAAACCACCCATTGATTTTAAAATCACCAAGGCAGTTAGTGAAAACCATCTCTTTAGTAATACTTGTAAAAAAAAAAAAAAAAAAAGTAAATAGAATAAAAAATACAACAAAAAAATAATAATAATAATGATAAGCCACATCCAAAAAGCAGTAATGAACTTCTTGTTTGCAACCTTCCACTAACCCTGTCCCTCCCAAAACAATGCATGCAACTGGAATACATGCAAGGGATACTTTCTATGTCTTGGAATGACTGCTATGTACTGTATCTTATAATATATTAGCAACCCCTGATAAACTGATAGCCATAGTAAAACGAGACAAATTCTTCTTACAAAATATTAATAGCAGGTATTCTGTACATTTTTAGTATCTGAAAGTTATAAAGTAAAAGAAGAGGCAAAAACCTATCTGAGCTATGTTCTTCTTAGAAATTGAAAACTTGTGGGATCCTGTTCGCTTTCCCGTCCGTTTCAGTCCTTGCTGCTCTCATCCCGGCTCATCGAGGGGGGGAGGGAGGGAGGGATCAGTCCACGGGTCCATAAACATCAGGAGAAAGTCTGAGTCACCCATTGTCCATGTTACAGCAGGAGCTTGCCGTTACGATGAATCTTTAAGATTTTTCCGAGTCTCTGTTTGGCCGTTGCCATTCCTTTCTTTAGCCGCTTGGCTGTGGGCGAGACAAGGCAAAATGGTTAGCACATGCGACAACAACATCCTTTCGCATCAATCCATTATTAAGCCACAGCTGTGTCAATAAATTATTAATGGTGCAGAAATTGACTCTCAGATTGGCCAGTGCAACAAACAAACCTTTAAACATGAATTAATACTCATCACAAGAAGAGCCTATTTATGTTTTGGCCAAAAATCACCTTTGGAGTCTGTCGAGTTCCCACGTTCGACTTTTGCTGGCGGGACAGATGAGGTGTTCTGAGATGATGACGATGATGAAGGCCGCCTCTGACTGAGGAAGACTCCGGGGGCCATGGGTTGCGAGCCGCCGGCGGTTTTGCCCGTTCCAGTGCTGTACTCGTGGTCGGCCAGGTTGGTCTCAGAGTCTGGGGTGGGTTCTGGAGAGCTGCTGTCCTGAGAGAGTTTGTGAGGCTCCTCTACAGCCACGGGCTTCTTTTTGGTACTCTTTTTCTTCTTTTTAATCTTCTGCTCCTCCTGTAGCAAGAACTAGTTAAGTAGGATCATTTAGCTAAATCAGTCTTACAGATGTTTCTATGAAAATGGAAGCTATTAGAGAGGATTCAGAATTTCTTTAACTGTAATGACACCTGAACTGCATGAACTCCCACAAGTTTGGGAAAAACCTGATGATCGTGTTCTCCAGCATGATTTGAAAATGATTCAAAGAGCATATTGCGCTTCAAGACACAAAGGAGTTCATGTGGACAATGCCATCAATGTGCGACCTTAGTGCAGGACCTAAATATTTCTTAATCTTACATAAAAATCCTTGCAAATGCAGATGACACATCCGCAACATTTTTATTAAATAGGTTTCCTCAGTATTTGCTGGGGCTACACTTTTTGGGGAAAAACATCTAATTGCGATTTTTCGGATAAAATTTAATTTGGTTTGCTGCGCTAGTTTGTAGGGCTACACAATTTGGCAAATTTTGTTTTATTTGAGTATAAAATTATAAAATATATTATTATTTTTAATTATTACTCTTATTACTAATTAAAAATATTAAACAAAATTCTAAATAATACTATTGTAATATTTTACAACAATATATATATATAATATATATATATATATACAGCATCTAAGGCTATGTTTACACGGAAACGATCAGAAGAGAAAACGCAAAAGTGGCGTTGCGTTTTCACTTTTTATTCTGCGTTTAGACGAGCGTTATGAAGGGGAAATCTGCGTGCATATGGTGACGCAAAAGTGTGTGAAATTCGATGTAGTGTGCACTCCAGGCGGCTAGGTGGCAACGAAGCACTGCCACACAACAACACCAATATCTGAGAATATTTTGTGCAACTGCTGAAAAGACTATGTATGTTTCATAGTATGTTAGTCAGAGCTGCTGTGGCAACTTGAAGGTCCGACGTATGGAAATAATCCGACATGTTAGTTATTATTTTCCTGTACTGGCGAATGCCTGTGACGTAAACGCGCACGTGATCGAGGGCAGTTTTGCGTTTTTACCGGTTTTTACCCTTTACACGGGAACGCGACGGTGGAGCGTTTTTAAGTTTTCCACTCTGGAGGGTGGTTTCACTTTTTTGCGTTTTTAAGCCTTAAAAACGGCGTCACCGTGTAAACGAAAGGCACATACGATAAAATATTTTTACGTTTTCACTCGGAATCGTTCTCGTGTAAACAGGGCCTAAGAAAAAATATTTTTTCTTACAGTACAACTGTTCAATACTGATACTGGCTGTCTTAATTTCTTCATTTTCACTTGAGGTTTTATTTTGGCAGAAAGCCGCAGCTTCTCTTTTGTTGACAATACCCGGTTTATAAGCGCTTCTCATTACAAGTTTGGGAAGATGGTTTGTCCATGTTATGTTTCCCAATGCACATTATAAGTGACGAGTTTGTGTGGAGTAGAATTTACTGTGAACAGACACTGAAAATACAGGATCATGAGCCTCTTGCATAAAAAAAAAAAAAAAAAAAAGTGCAGCGTTTCACGCATGTATTTATTTAATTAACTTCCAGCCTCTGCGACTTGATAATCACACTAAGCTGATTTCGGCTTTATTTAAATTAATCGTGCAGCCTTAGAATATACTTAATTTAGAAGTAGAAAGTAATAAAAAAGGCCTATTTTTGCCTATAATTTTTGCAAATGCAGACAGTCACAAAATTACTTAATAGCTGATTAAATAACCCAGCCAATGTGACTGTTTGTCACAATTTCTTAATATCAGCTAATGTTTTATATATATAAATTTATATATATAAATTACATATAAATTTATATGTAAACATTTGGGCATTGCATTGAATGAGCCGCTTCATTATGAGCTTAAAGCGTTAACCTGATGAGACAATTTAGCTGCCGCAGCTGCCAGTCCTGTCTCTATGGACGCCACACGTGCCCCCTCCCGAGCAGGTCTCTCCTGTCGTGGTACAGTGGGCCCAACTCGTGCTGCAACATTATGAATATAATCCCATGTGATTACATTTACATTATAGTCAGACTCCCACTTGAAACTGTAGACTTCACACTACCTGTTGGACTATACGGAGTGTCATCTGTATTTTTCCTTTTTTTCGATCTCGATTTGAAAATTGGGTTGTCCTCCTCAGATTCCAGAGATGGATAAACTGGGGGGAAAACAGAAAAATACAAGATTAAAGGCGGCAAAAGTTAGATTCCACCATTTTAGTTTCCACTGGAACTTCTCTAAGTGCTATATGTATGGTCTAAAGTCATTAAAGAAAGCAATGTAAATATGTCGAAGCACATTACTTTTAAACAGCTTATACATGAGAAACCACCCTATTTTTGCACTCCATAAACTACAGTGCTAAGTATTTTCTCATTGGACAGGATGTTAGCGTGACACAGATGCATGGCAGCTGTTCCTTGCCCTGCCTCGTCCTGCATGCACCTAGCTTCTTTGAACTCAACCACTCAGGAACACGCAATTTCCAACAATTAAATTATCAAGAAAAAGAAAAAAATGTTTACAGAAAGGAGGAATGCTTGTGTGCCTGATAAAACGCTCTCTTAGTGTGAGTCCAAACGGGAATGTGCGTGCTAGTAATGACTAATTAGGGTATCAGATCAAAAAGCATTTAAAACAACAGTTTAAAACTCATGCTAATGGATTATTAACAGGCTTCTAATGGTCTTGCTGTTCTTGGAAGGGGTTCACAAAAGCTATAAAAGAGACCATTCAAAAAGGGGGTTTGAAAAGTTCTAGCTGAGAGTAAACACGCCTGTCACTGTGCCGTGAATGAGAACACTTAAGTCAAAATCAAACTCTAATCAGAACGTTGATAGAGCAGATTTACACTGTTTTGCTTTGCTCTAAGGACACCTGGGCAATTCCAAGTCATCACGAAACATCCTTGACAAATTGTCTCAGAGGAACTAATTGGTCTAGATAATAGTGCAAACAAGCTATCCAAGATGAAGGTACGAGAGGACTACAATCTGTTCTCCAAATGGGCCCTTAAAGGAATAGCTCAGCCAAAAAATGAAAACTCTGTCATCATTTACTCACCCTCATCTCATTCAAACTAGGGATGCACGATATGTCTAAACAAATCGCGATATGCATATCGCAATGGCATGCGATAACTGAATGAATTTAATACTTCAAAATGTTACGAAAAGCCCAGATAGGTCGACGCAGATAGCAGAAAATAGACTGGACACATTACTGTGACATGCTAAATGTCAAAAAGAGTTATTAAGCACAATAAGCCATGGAAAAGAACATCGGACAGCGTGCAATCCTGAATTCAGTTCTCTTCTGCAGCTTATATGGTGAAATACACATACAAATAATGTCAGAATGCCTGTTTTGGTGAGTATTCATGTAAACACACTGTCAGTTGTGTCTTAAGTGAACGTAAACAGTTGAGAAAGAAAAAACATTTGTAACAGTAAACTGGATCCGTTCATTCGCTCTTAAAGTGACAGGACACTACTATAAATGCTGCTGTCTGAGACATTAATGTTGATTAGGGGTGGAATGGATCGCAGTCGATCCGTACGGATCAGGCCCCACGGTTCGGCACGCGTGTGATTCGCGGATTAACTGCTAAATTTAACCATCAAATTTACCGTCAAAAAAACATCAAGTTTAACCAAAGTGAAAGTTTATAATTTACACATTCAAACAATTTTAAACGCAGAAGTGGCGAAAATGGTGATTGCCTATTGACGCTATCTGTACGCACAGCCACACGCACCCGAAGTGCGCGCCGAGAAAGAGAGAGACGCGTTCAGATAGAGCTCAAACACCGAATTGATTCCTCTTTTGTGTTTCCTTGCCCTTGAACGGACACATACACACAAAAGGATGTCAAAATACCCGTTGTTTACGTCGAGTGAACACTGATCAGTTGAGAAAGAAAGTAACCGGATGTTTGTCCGTTTTTTCGGTCCAACTGTTGTCTGTGTCATTAATAAAACAACAAAATACAGCTTTAACAAAGATGAAACTATATTTAATTTCTACAGTGAACAAATAATGTTATTTTACATTTAGGCTTAATTATTAATTTCTGTACCAGAATATTACTGTTAGACTTTGTAACTTTGTTTAGTATTCACCTCTGCCTGAAATTTGTGTATTTGTTCTTATTTTATTACTGACTGTTCACTTAACTTTAAATAATGTGTGAACTTTACCAGTTAAACTAGTAGTTTTTGATGTAGTAGCTATCGAACTTCAAGTGAGCTTTAAGTAATAAATTAAAAGCAAAGTTTTTAAGTTTTTAACCCCCCCCCCCAATATATATCATTATTTTGTTTTTGATTGCTGATCCGAAAAATGATCCGATCTGTGGCTCAAAAACCATAAATGATCCGAACCGTGAATTTTGTGATCCGTTCCACCACTAATGTTAATCAAACAACAAAAGACAGAGAAACAAAAACTCACTGCTCTTGACTGAATTACTTTTGTAGCTTTAATAAGAATCAGTGTATCTTTAATTCGTATTTTTCATTTGACATTTTTCTAAATATCTTTTGTGTTCTCCAGAAGATATTACTTATTTTTTGGGATGAACTATTGCTTTAAGCACAGTAAAAGAATGCGTTTGAAGAACGTACCATAATCAGAATCCTTAAAGCATGCGTCCATGTGGTCCTGGTCATCATCGAACATGTCCGAACTGTCCACGCTGCTGCTCTTTTGCGTCTTTTTGGGCAAGCGTTTGGCCGGTCGCTTGCTGTTCCCTCCTGCTCCGGCTGCGCCGCTCGGCTTCTTGCTGGCTGAGCTGCTGTGAGAGTTGTTCTTAGCTTGGCTATTGCTCCAGGATGGTTGCAGACAAGAGTCTGATGACTGCAGGTTAGCCATGGACAACATGCCCTGGATGGCCTCCTGTGTGCTGGGGGATGCAGGTGGCTGACTGTAAGTCCATCAATGAGAAATACACAACACACACGCACATTACTCCAAGTGTCAGTGGGAATGAGAAGCGATTCGAAATTTTAGGAAGTGAGTCGGGTGATGGGGAGCAATGAGAATGGAGATGGACACTTAAAGGTGAAGTGTGTAATTTTTGCACCACTAGTGTAGCAGAAAGATTTCCCAGATGAATAATCTCAAGCAGACGCCACTGTTCAGGTTAATGATGATAGATATACGTTTCCAAGATGCAAATTTAATTTATACTAAAACTCTGAAAAGCTATTAGCAAATAAAGCAGTATTTCTAGGCCAAATTATTCACTCACATGACTTTTTTGATGCACATTTATCAATTTACTATTAAATGTCTTTCAATTGCAACTAATTATCATGTTTACTTGCTGAAATTAAAAAATGCATGCAAATATGTACATTTTAGTTGCATTATTAAAAAAATTTTTGCATCTTAAGTGTTTCAATCCAGCATTTTTTTCAATATTCCCCCCAAAATGTTGGGTTGTTATTAACTAAACAAAAATTAGAAAAATATTATGAAATTATAAATTGTCTTGGTAAGTAACGGAAATAAAATAAAATAAGTTTAAGTTAAAGTAGTAAAATAACTAAAACTGAAACAAAACTAAATAGAAACATAAAAAATTACAATTCTAATAAAAACTGAAAATATTAAAATAAAATAATTTTAAATTATCAACATAAATACTAAAACAGTATAAATTAATACTAAAACAACACTGTCCCAAAATCTGCATAAGAAAAGGATGGAAACAGTTTTCTAGGAAATACTAAGTTTACTTTACTATATCGACTGTGCATATTAAAAAAATAGTACATTAACAAAAGTTTTATACAATATTGAAATATTTTACTTATTATAGTATAACATTTTAATATTCAAAACATTACACATCACCTTTAACCCACCATAGAAATGGTTGATGTCAATCATGGCCAAAGAGCTTTTCCACTGCAGATGATGCATGGCAATGTCATGTGGACTTGCTTAAAATCTCAGGCATATTTAATCAACTGAACAAGCTAATGTAAAGCTAATGGGTGGGCCTGGAAAACTAACTTGAAAATCCTAGTTAAGATTCAATCCAAGGTGTGTTATCAAAAGGCAAATCAAATTACCTGCATTAACGTCTCTGCTTTCATTCATACTGAACCTTCATTCAACCAAACCTGAACCTGTTCTGACTTATAATCATATCTGCTCATTCAATAAACCACCGATCTGCACATCTCCCTCTTGCCTTTCTAACTTACCTGTCACTAAACATTCATTCCCCATAAAAAGTTAATTTCCTCATCATATAAATTCTACCGTGTAAACTAAGACTATTGTGTCCACATCTGCTTCCAAGCTTGAGGTAACTAGCAGAAAAATACAGATTTAGCCCGTGCAGATTACCACCTATTAAGTGATTAACCAGTGAGGTGGAACAATGAGTCAAGAGCTTGTTTAATGTGGTCGCAACTGACTGGAGGCATTTCCTCCCCACAATCCTGCAGTCATATGTCAGGTTTAAAAGCACAAAAAAATAATTTGAGAAATTAACATATTTAAACCATGTTTTCCTTCTCATTTTGTGTTTGAGCTGATTTGCAGCTTTCAGCGCAGTGGAAATAGACCATCAAAAATGTGCCCAAAACAGCAAACAGTAAAATGAAGAGGAATGGCCTAAAGCTTTTGCTGTATTTGACAAATTAATAGTGTAGAGGGATTAAACAAATAATGCCAGCACATGTAAACTGCTTATAAAGAGCCGTGCAAACTATTACTTTAGCCATTGTTCAACAGATGAAGAATCGCCTGCGCTCGATGTGTTTACAGTGTGAAGTTTAAGAACTAACAGTTAAGCTAGAAATATGATGCGTTTTAATTCTTTAAGGGTCAGGAACATGCTTCATCATATAAATTGTATGTTCCCTATGGCCCTCAGCCAAACACAAAACATATCCATAATACATACTCTGCCACATTAGCGTGTGTAATGTACAAAACATACCACATGAATCATGAAAATGTATGAACTAGGGATGTGCACAAATGACCAGTCGATGGATTGTCTAAACAACTAGTTGCTTAAGGAAGTCTTGTATAATTAAAACTAGTTTAGGGCCATGTACACCAGATACTAGTCACGATTTTTCCCACAAGACACAATCTTGTGTTCAAAAACAGATGGTCGGAGCAAAGCAGTATAGAACCGAATGCGAGGTTTCAAGCCATGTATTTTAAAACTGTTTTAACTCGGCCCAAGGGCCAAAGATGTTCGAACAAATATAACGCAGATTGAAGATATTCAAATCAACAAAAATATGCAATAAATATCTAGGCCTTTTATTTAAAAAAATTATCAAAGTCTACACAAAAACAAAAGGTTATGGATTATATTATGAAATGTAATGTAATATAAAAGGTGATGATGCCCTAGAGGGGATGTTTCTTGGAAACAGTTTACCATTCTGATTATTTTGGAGAAGTTGCATCTCAAAATGATTATTTTTTTAAATCTTAAAGCAAAAAACTAAAATAAAAGTAAATAACCTATTCAGCCTTATTAATCGACTTGCTAACTCATGCCTTTTAGACACCAGGATATGGATAACAATGTGCATACCTGTTGTTACTGTAGTCAATGCCGCCCACTTGTTTGCTGGCCTGTAGGAGATCCAGAATCCCAGCTGAACTGCCCCCTTTCTTCTTAGAGACCTTGGAGTTACGACCTTTGACCTCTGTCTTGGCTTCCGTGTCTATGTGGAGCGATTCTTCATCTGATGAATCTGGATTCTGAAATAACAATGGTGGGAAAAAACCTGACATGAAGTACATAATGTAAATGTATCAAAATATACACAAGAAGCTGACTGATTTGCATGAGCAATATTCATTCCATACACAGGATTTTTCTTAGGTTTGTGAGTTTTTTATTGGTATATCCTGTAGCCTTTTGTAACCCCTCACATAGTTCGCCTGTGGGCCTCTGTCATGATTAACTTTCTCGCTCTCATTTGATTCAGTCCACAGCTATTTCCTTCATCAGTTTTGAGGAGATATTTGGCTCCGTCTTGCAGCTCACTCTCTTTGATTTGTGCCGTATGTTGGTTTAAGTCGGAACATTATGGGTGAATTATCGCAAGCCGAGAACATCAGCGCTGCAATGTTTTAAATGCATCCAGAAGGAATTAATCAGCTACTTCATGAAATAAAGATTGGAGATTTTAATTTTGTCCTAATGTCTTCCTGTTTACTGTCAAAATCAGTTTTTACCACGGTCTGATTAAAGAGAAATACTATGGATGTTCTGTTACATAACACTGGACCAGCACTATAAATGGAATTGATGCTTACCTTTGTGTCCGACGGTTGTAGCTTTGGCTTTTTCGATGGCAGAATGGGCTCTTTGATGTTTGATAAAACTGTAAATAACGTCAGATGTTCAAGATTATTCTCACATAGCATGAAATTTAAGATTTATTTTTTAATCAGTTAAAAGACCAGTGTGTCTAATATAGGCAGGCCCACATGGAATCATTGGCCACGGATTTGAACATAATCGGAATTCCTGTCACTCACAAATTTCTACATATGCGCCACACAGGGACCAAACAAACACTGCCAAATACAAGCAAAAGTCATTCAATTAAATGTATGGTGGCCAGTAACTTTATTATGAAATGCAACTGCAACTTTACTATCAGAGGTTTATCTAGGATTTGATGTGGTGACACATGTGAAATATTCCTTGTGTCTATATATCTGTAACACATTGACCTGAGCTGTTTGCTACCAATTCAATATTCATAATTCATAAAAAAGCTAAACAATTCCACTGTTATTTGAACATAAATCATGAAAACTATTAAAATAATAATGAAAAACAGTTTCATGGCCAATAAGGAATATCTAAAGTAAATGTATTAAGTAAAATTTTACTTAATTCACTCATCATTGGCAGATATTGCAAAATCTTAATTTTGGACCCCACCCCCTGTGTGTTTGTTTTTAGTCATGGAGTTTGACTCATTTTATTATACTTTCAAATACTAATAATACTGTAGTTTAAATCATTTTGTCGCCCAAAATCAGTGTAATAAATTTAACAGAAGTCTACTGATTCCATCTGGGCCTGATTATAAAGTATATAATCATTTTTGCCTTCAAATTATGTTTTATTTAATCAGAAAATCACCCTGGCCCAGATCGCATATCATGAAGCCTTACAGGAAAAGTCTCTCTTGACTGCGTTCTTTTTCCTCCTGATTGGGAATTCGTCGATCTTAAGCTCCCCCTCATCAGAGACGTACTCGTACTCGTCTCTCACAGGCTTGGGCTTTTCTTCCTTAATATTCTGTATTGAGCCAAAAACACTTGAATTGGTCTGGGTCTTGAGCATCTTTGATCTGAGGAAACCAGATGAAAAGAACATTAGTTCTAGTGGATTGACAGAAGAGACAACAGAGACATAAAATTGCTCAAAATTAGGGCTGTCGATCATATCAAAATATTTATAAACATGGGCCTATTTAATAAGGCAAGACCTGAAATTTGAACTTTAATACTGCACTTACCCCAGCAACTTCTTATTCGACAATGAAAATGCAAATTTATTGTCTTTATGGCTGAGTAGACTTTTGTCAAATTTGTGCTCTTCTTCCATTTTCAATAACGAATCAGGTTTGCTGTTCTGCAAGATGAAAAGAAACACCAAACAATCATCAGTACTTTGAAACTCTTCCCATCTCATTCACTTCTCGGGTCTTCGCTGTCAGCCGCGTCCACTGTGATCAGACGTCAAAAAACCGAAGCCATTGCAGCTGATGACCTTCCAGACTATCTAGCAGAGACTTCTCTCCATCTGCAAATGTTTGGCGAGCGGCAACGGAGCACTCGGATCAGGAGACTTGGAGCAACTACAAACATTCCTGGGCTGTTTGGCATTGAATTTTCCCCCTTGAACGAAAGCCCTGTAATGCCTTCCGTTCACCAGAATTAAGCTTTTCCTACAAAAGCCATCCCATGTTGTCCAACAATAATGACACAACATGCTCATTTTGATAGTAGAAATGAAGGCATATGTAAATACTTAGCTGGCATGTCTGGCATATGACATAGCATTATAGCATTAGGTAAACTCTGAGGCTGGGTAAAGGGTTCTGCTGCTTTGATGATCTCAGAACAGAGAGAGTGACTGAGCCGCAGAGTTATTTCTGCTGATTGCTTTGATCTAAAACGTGTAAATCACTTTCTGGATGATCCCAAAGCCCTGCTTGCTACTTTTCAACTCGTCGGGGCTTGATAGTATTTGCGTGGATTTTCAAAGCCTCTCTCTAGCACTGATCTATGTTGCTATGGAGGAAATCATTACGTTTGCATTACACAAGGTTATTCATTACAATTGTGTCCTTGCATTGTAAACCTAACAAACGTACCTTATATTTCCATTTGGCCTCCGTCTTGTTCTTATTATGCTCTCGAATCATCTCAAACTTTGCGACGTCATTCGGTTTACTCGTCTCTTTCTCCATAATACTCATCCCAGTTTTTAACAGCTGTGTAATGTGAAAGACAATAAAATGTTTTTTGTTTTTTTTTACAAGGATAAAAGTGCATACTGACAGTTCTAGAGCAGGGTGATATATTTAGTGATTTTATTCACAATGACTTTGCACATGCAGTAACATATTTTGTTTATGTTCAGTTTCATTCATTCAGAAATGTTCCTGAAGTCTTGTCATTTTCCATTTATTAAAAATGTTTTAGTAAAAAATATACACTAACGTTCAAATGTTTGAGGTAAGATTTAATTTAGTAAAGAAATGAATACATTTAAGCAAGGATGCATTAAATGCTGCTCTTTTAAACCTTCTATTCATCAAATGAAAAAAATGAAAAAAATCACCGTTTCCATTAAAATATTAAACCGTTTTCAACATTGATAATAAGAAGAAATGTTTACAGAGCACCCAATCAGTATATTACAACGATTTCTGAAGGAACGAACATATGACACTGAAGACTGATGCTGAAAATTTAGCTTTGCTATGCTATTTAAAATATATATATATATATATATATATATATATATATATATATATATATTATAAAGAAGTATTAGATTTACTTAAATAAATGTATTAAATAAAAAATACATTTAAAAACTATTTTGAACAAATAAATGCAGCCTTCTTTCAAAATCGTAAAAATATTTACCGATCCCAAACTTTTAAACGGTAGTGTATGTAGGAAAATATGTCTGTTAATGTTCATTTAAATGGAAACTATAATTTTTGCAACTACATTTTGCTTTGAATATTTTTTTTATCAAGATTTCTTTTTGCATTTTACTTCTTGAATGGATGTTCAGTGGAAATTAGAATCCACCCTTTTAAGTCATTTCATACGCATAAACAATATATATTGAATATTATACGGATGAAAAAACATTACTTTTTTGGGCTGGTCCATCTTGTTCAGGATGTCCTTTGCATGGGATTCGAGAGCTGCCAGACTCGAGGGCTTTTTCTCAGGTAAAATACCTTCTTTTGCTTTCTTCCCTTTCTTTTTGCCACCTTCTTTTATTTTGGGTTCCTTCGGTGGTTTGGGTGCCTTGGGCATTTTGGGTGGTTTGGGTGGCTTTGTGGCTTTCTTCCTAGCTGGCTTATCTCGAGGCGGGGAGGAGATTTGTGCGGGGGACGTGGGCTCTTCTGGTTCTGATGGAGCAGACGGGGGTTCCTCAGCTGGGGGCTTTGAGTTGCTGGGTTCGCTCTTTATGGCTTTTGTTGCATTCTGAGTTAAAGACACAGTGAAGAAGTTGTCAACCATTACTGATTCTGGCAATAGCTGATTGAACATGTACAAAAACATTCTACATAATAAAAATCAAGATCATATCTGAATATTGGAGAGTAAAGACATCCAACTAAAGTCTCCAACGACTTTGCAGTGTCTCACCTCAGAAATCCGAATCTCTTTGGCAAGGTCTTTAATGAGCTGTGCTGGCTTCATGTTTTCTGGAAGCTCGTCCTCATGCTCTAATAGAGCCTTTGGAAAAAGACAAAAGACAAGAGTCACAGTCAACTAAACTATAATTTAAATCAGTGCAACTAGAGAATATCGAAAAAAGTCACATCGAATATTTACCTGTTTTTTAGTCCACGATCTGAATGCTCCATTGACAATTTTGGCACCATGTACCAAGTAAGGAGGTGGCTGCTTGTTCGCCTTATGCAAACCTGCAAAATGTTTAGGAAATTTTGCATCAGAGTCCATTATTCCCATCTGGATCCAAACACTCAACTAGTGCCCTATTAGTAACATAAGATCCTCTCTAGAAAGGGCTGTTTTCTAAATAGGCAAATTGCTGAAAGATCTAACTTTCCTTAAATCATTAACAGCAATGCCTAAGACCATGGTCGGCCTGTCAGAAATGCTCAGAGCATGAAACCCACCGAAAGAAGGGGGGGGGGGGGCATTGGCAGATACAAATGGACTACATTTTCAACCTGACCCATTACTGTTCAATAACAAAGGCCATTCATATATCAAACTGATTACTTCAATCCAAAGGGGCCTAAAAACAGTCATGTGCAGTCATGGGCGGTTTTTTGGAGCGCCGGTTTCAACATTGATTACATTGGACTGGATACACAGCCACTACAGGAAATATATTCCACACTGCATTTAAATGAATAACATGAACATAAAGTGAAAGCTGAAACAGTGAAACGAGAAGGGAAGCAATAGAGCTGGCGGTGGCCCACTCGGCCTGCTGGGCCTGGAGCCAAGGTCTTTTTTTCCTCTACCTGAAGTCACACACGAGAGTTGAACCCCTGAAAAGATGACCTTGAAAGCTGATTCCCTCATCTGAACATCAGATAGCTTGGAGACCAACTGCGGTCCTTTTTGCAATGTGCGCGCTACAGCAATCTGGCAAAATTAAGTAACGTGACGGGGGGAAAATGGTGGAAATATAAACACGCAGTCCAAGGCCAGATGAGGGGAGTTTAAACACCAGGTTGTAATGGAGCAAGTGATTCTGCCTTTTGAAGCTAATCATCTGTGAACTCCGAGATGCACCGATGTAATGACTGCAATAATACGCCGAGCATCCAGACCCTCCTCATCTGCTCAGCAGGCCCCTTCCAGGATCACGCATGAAGCGAGCGAGAAGGAAGTCATTTGAGTCTACCTCACGATTTCCAGTCCCAAACTTCACTATTACGGATAAATCTCCATCTAGCAAGATGGAGAGGCAATTTTCGAAAGCAAAGCCTTTGAAGCCATTTCAGGGGAGTCACACAGAGGAATTTTGCTGCGAACGATTTGCAAACGTAAATGGTTGCAGTGAAACTGACACTGCTCTTTTTCACTTGTGAGTTTTGTGAAACTACAATACCTACAAACACTTTTTTTAACAGATTATATTTATTTATATGTATCCGCTCACCTTTAAACCGCTCCAGGTAGTATTTCCCCACATACCAACATGCTGTTTCGAAGTTTGGAAAAGGAGTGAGGCTGGCAACTTTGAGTCTTTTTTCCACCTCATATGCTCTGAGTGGAGAAGCAAAGGGAGGATTACTGAAAAGTGTGCCTTGAGAGGAAATCGTGGTCTCACAGATGTGAGAAATGCACTTCAGAAGGCAAAAGCATATGCTCTTGACTTTCCCTCTTTCTTTTCATTGCTACAGAGGCTTGTAAGTGCCAAGAATAGAACAGTGAAGGTTTAATGCTTGAATGCTTCAATTGCATCACCCTCCTCCAGTTGTCACTGCATGGCAAACAGCATGTAATAACATTTAAAATGGCAACAGCCAAAGACATTAGGCCTTTAGAATCCCACAAAATAGTCCTACAGTATGCACCAAATATCTCATCTATAACATCTCATTAGGTTTTGGAACAGAACTGTAGTGTACTGAATATAGTCCTACAGTTCTGTTCCAAAACCTAATGAGATGTTGCTAATCGAACAATGCATCAGAATACAGGGAATACACAAACATTTCTAATTATATGTGACTATATTTTATGGATACATTTGAGCACTGAATGAAACATTTTCTAACTTTGTGCACCATCTTGGGTGGATTTTGTTTTGATGGAGATAAATCACACTGCATTATGGGAACCTATAAAAATGTACAAAACTTGTCTTAGAGGAAAAAGCAGATGATCACTGACCTCATTTGCATCTCTACGCTCAGACTGTGGACAAAATGCCCGGAGAAGGCTAAGCAGTCCACAGGAGTCAGTATTGCATTAATCCATCCTGCCATTAAATAAAAACAAAGAAACGTTAGAGCTTAGAGCTTCATTTTTTATTTAATTCTGGCACCCTAATGTCTCACCTGATGGAATGAAAAGAGTTTGCCCTTGTTTAAGTGTGCACTTGTAACACTTGTCCACTTGGTCAGCAAAAAACATCTCGCTGTGGTTGGATGAGGAACTCCAGCGCTCATACAGAGAAAGGTTGGCAGAGGTGGGCTTGATCAGAAAGAAGATTTTCTCTCCCTATACAATATCATGTAACAAAAATGAATATTATGTATTAAATTGACCAGTTCTTTGTTGATTGCTATATAAATTTGTTACTCAACAAATTACTAAGTTTGTTTTACTTCACACCATATCAAATCTAAATAATACAATATATCAATACAATTATATATTTAAATGTTAAAATACAACACTTTTTCTGTATAAAAAATATGCTAAGCTTTAAGAATAAAATACTTTGAAATGCTTTACTGTCATTGAGATATATATAAATATGAAGGAGTCACCTTAAGAACATGATACCACACAGAGGCACCTCCACACTCGATGTGGAAGTCTGTGTAGCTGTCTTTCACACAGATGAGACAGTATTTGGACACTTGGGGCTTCCCCAACAATGCATCATCAGGCCAGTAGTTGTCAACCCAGGACAACTTCCGAACTATCTGCGGACTCTCAACAATAGTGGCCATTCTACAGAAATAAAGGGAAGAATAGTAAATATTCTACAAATGACACACTTTAAAAAAATAAAATAAAAACACCCATGACACATATCACTATACTGACATTTTTATTTAATTGAGAAAAACTTGAAGGCTATATGACATATTTACATTGAATTTGCTAATATTTATGTTAATAAATAAAAAGGACTGTGCTTTAGTGTATTAGGTTTTGCTGTATCAAATTATTTAGTAAAACTGTTAAATGACACTGTTTTTTGTATAGGACTGCTTACCTTGTGTCTGAAAACTCCAGGTTGATCACATTTAATACTTTCTTTCTGTTTGTGCTGTAGTAAAAATCAACAAACTCTTTTAACTTCATCTTGCTGTCTGTTTGTTTGGTTACATCCACAACATCCACAAGAACATCAGGCCCTTTGAATGAAAAAAGTAGACAACAATTAGAATAACATACATTCCTGAGAGGGAAAATGGAGGAACGCTTACTTTTGTTATGCTTTCACTATCAGCGAATTGCATTAATATTAATAGATTCTAATCAACAACGTAAATGACCTAAATTCACTTACCAACATAGTTTTCCACGTCACTGACGTAGAATGTGGGTGCAGGCATGGCCATCCCCAGCCCATCTTTCTTCTGGATGAGAATTGGCTCATTGAAACCATTCTCCTCAAGGTAGTCCAATGTCAACTGACTTCCAGACAGCTTGACCACCACATCTTCTGAACTGCGGTGGAAAATACACAGTAAGCATGTTACCTACAGTCACCAACACAATCTCTCCAAGACATCATACTGGAATCTTTTTCACATGTCTGGTGGAAAAGTTCAGAGCATGAGCAAAGCTGATCATGGAGCGCCATCTTCTGGACACTGGATAAACTGAAAGACTTGGGCATTATCAGGAGCACTGGCCCTTTAAATTCTTCACACTGGATTGGGATGATCTTCACAAAGGTGCATAAATACATGTGTACTATACCTGGGGAATGTCCTGCTGCGCAGCTCTTTTATGAACACCTGACTGCCATTTTGAACCGGTCTGACGTCTCCGCTTTGCCCCGTGTCATGCTTATTCCAGCTCTTTTTCTTTTTCACTGTTAAAATTATAAACATGAAACCGACCAAATCAAATTCACACATAGTGAGCATAATTCACTTTAATCTTTCTTGATGCTACCAGTTTCTTAATACAGAAAAGAAAATTGCTAACTGTAGAAGCAAAATCATAAATGCATAAATGTTAAAACATCAACATGATGGTTTGGTTTGGAACCAAAACTATGTAGTTCTCTGTCATTTTAAATTACATTATTTTCATGAATATTATATGGTATTTAGTTGGTAATCTTGGTAATGGGACAAGAATACTTTGGTTGTAAAGAAATGATCCCGTATCTAAAACTTTTCATTCATTGTAGGGTTGGACTGATACAAAAATGATGTAGAAACGATTTTAACTCAGAAAATATTAGTTAACTTCACAATTAATTGTAAAGAAATACTTACTAAAACAGTATATTTTCTTGTAAAAGATACTCTACTAATCGTTGTGCATATAGTGCTAGTACTTATATGCATATCATGTACCAAGTTTTTGATAGAAATCTCAATGTCTGTACAAAAATGATACTGAAAATTATGAAATTGAATAATTAAATATGAAAATTCAAATGTATTAATTATTTAATTTTTTTAACACAAAATAAAGTAATGAAATTCAGTAAAATTCAGTGGAAACTTTTTTAATTATTTCCTAGAATTCTTTGATGAATAGAAAGTTCTAAAGAACAGCATTAATTTGAAAAAAATATTTTGTAACCTTATAAATGTCTTTACTGTCACTTTTGATCAATTTATTACTTATCCTTACTAATTAAAGTTTTTTTTTTTTATCTTACTGACCCCAACTTTTAAATATAGTTTATATATACAATGCATTACTGTATCAAATATGATATGAAACTAAAATACTAGTTATGATATAATATATAACAAGACAATTTAGTACAACCCTAATTCGACACTTAATTCATTCACAGTATGAAGGAAAGATACTCACAGGTGGATTTGCCGTGGGTTTTTTCACAGTTAGGACAGTGATAGATGTCAATATCTGGTGCTTCATCTTCATCCACTCCCACGCAGCTGTAACATAAACAAATAATGTACATTTATTTGTTTCTATAGATCCATTGCAATATTATTAAAATAGCACAGCAGCAATAAGCATTGAGTTACAGCAAATTAAACCTGGTTAATCACGGTTCTGTAAAACTAATTTGCAATTCACACAGTGTCTATATACGTATTCAAATTCTAATAAAATGATTCTCCACTGACGACCATTCAAAACAAGCTGTGAATTCTGATGAAATATTCGGAATGGGAATGTTAACAGATGACATTTTTCCAAAAGACTTGGTGTGGACAGGTCTCTGTCAGCTTTGCACATCTGGCCAATTTCCTATTCACGGCCGTCCCTTATTGAAGCCCTAGTGTTTCAGTTTTGCAGTCTCGGGCCACACGTCCTGAGGTATTGTTGGCCCCTGGCAGTCCAAGGCCTCAGGGAATCGGCCCGGTCCATAATCTAGTCCTGCATGGTGGAAATGGAGCATTTTTGATGATGCACAATGTTCAACGTAAACCAAATATGGCGTGTAGTCTGATGGCCAACAAGCTCAACCTCCGTCCAGCTGGCTTCAGGGTCCACCACATGCCTTCTGGCAAAACTACAGCCGAGATGTCAGGGGGCATTTTTAATAGTGGCTTTCTCTTTACCACTGTCCCATAAAGCTGTTGAAGCGTTGCTGTATCACAGTCTCTTCAATTTGTAACTCCTTTAGAGTTGTCAGTGGTCACTTGTTGGCACACAAGTGATCTCCAGTCATTTAACTATGCACCCTAAGTGTCTTCTAAACCCAATTGAGTGGACTAGCGCGTCATATTAAAGGGGATAAATATAAAATCACAAATAATTTTTAACTTTTTTGACTTTGAGATTGTCTGATCAGTGGCAAAAGCACAACAACAACAAACTAAACCCACTGTGATTCAGTGCTGTAAAATAAACCATAAATGAAAAACCTCCAAGAACCTGAATCCTCTTTATATTTCAGGTCAATTCACATTTACTTGTATAGAGCTTTTCACAAAACGTATTGTTTCAAAGCAGCTTTACAGAAAATGCATGTCTGCATTACATTAGGCACTCTATGCATTTTTTGTCACCCCATCTGCAGTGCAAATGTTCTTCCTATACTAATATAAACCCGATGCATCTAGAACACATTCCAGCCATTAGGAGGAGCTGCTCACGGGTCATGAGGAAATATTGAATTGGGAGTGTCCATTATGGGCTCTCCTCCAGCATGGTATAACTACTACGTGCAGCCTTATGAATATCACACATGCTTTCCACTCATATGGTGGGTGGTGTCAGCACCCTTGAATCAATGCAAAAGTAAAAGGAACCAAGTCTCACTGAGCTTCAGGACAACAAAGAGAGCATGTGGGTGTGAAGGGTCAAACCGCCCTCGTGCATCAGGATTAGCAGTGAAATACACCCTTCCATGTTCTACGTCTCTCCTCAGCTAATCCTTATCATGAGTATCTGCACACTGCCATAAAGGGGCCAATACCCTGTCGATTTAAAGGAGCAGTTTAAACAAAAAAATTATATTGTAATTATCAATTCACCGTCATGTCATTCCAAAACCAATCAGCCATTTTTACTATCAAAGAACACAAAAGGAGAATATTTGACGAATTTTCATGCAACAATTTAAAGAGACCACAGTGGTCAAGATACAAAAAGCACCAAAAACACTGTAGCCAAATAGTACAGTGTGCGCTATATTACTTTGAAAAGAAGGTGAAGTGTGATTTTTTAAAATCATTTTATGTTCCATAGAAAAAAACAATAATTTAATGTATAAGCAACATGTTTTTGATGGAACTCAATGTTGATAGAAAAATATATTAATGAATTGTGCCACACAAAGAGAGTAAATTCAGTTGAAACGGTAATATTGTGAAAAATAATGGTTTTCAGTTTTAATATATTTTAAAACATGATTTATTCCTGTGATGCAAAACTGATTTTTCTATTTAAAAAAAGAAAACGAAAAAGAAAGATAGCATTTGAAGAATGTTCATGCAACAAAAATGGTCGCAGTGGTCCAACAAAACAAAAAACAAAACAAACAAAAACTATAAAATAAAACATATGTCATAATATGTCCAATATTACTTGGAAAAGAGTGTGAAATGTCCTTGTTTGTTCCAAAGAAAGAAAAAAAAAAGCATTTCGGTTTAAACCAAATGAAGATGAGTAAACACTTTCTGTGTGACCTGTTCCTTTAAGACAGAATACACACAGCTTGTCTCTCTGTGAAATTACATTCAATACAACATGTCTTCTTGTGCTGGCACAAAAAAGCCTTAATCGTCAAACAACCGCCTGCAAAAGATCCGCAGCAGCGCTCATGATGATAATGTTTATTTATGGGGCCATTTTGTATGTTAAGTGTTGACGGTCCTGAAAGAAAAGTCTCAAAATCACTTTCCGGAAATAGTCATGTCTAGAAAAGCCTCTTCTTAAAAGCAACAACAACACCTTAAGTACCTCAATGCAGTCGTATTCTATTTTGTGTCTGAATAACAAGAAAGTAACATGATCAACAGCGTAATGATAACTAGTCTTTAAATACTGCTTAAGTCACACCGCTCAAAGTCAAGAAAATGTCCTTGCGGGGGGGACTTAACTGGATTTTCACTCTGAGACAATGTAATTACACACTGTCATGACAGATTAAATCAATAAATACAACAACAACAAAAGCATGAAGGAATATACAAAATTATGGCAGCTCTAAATGATTCTTCCTGTAAAGTCACCTTAGAGACGGGTGCAATAAGTGAGTATAATTATAACATATTTATTAAACTTGTGCAATATGCCAAAGCTGCTCTGTCACGGGCTAGATATTATCGTCAATGGGACAAATCTCTTTTAGGATCTGATGCGCCACTTGTAGCTGGCATCCTGCCCTGTAAAAGAAGGGAATGATGTCATTCATTGCCACCTGAGGAGTGGAGAGCACACGCCCACACCACAAAGAGCGGCATGTGGTCAGGAGGTGCGTTGCAGACAGCAGTGTTAAAAAATGTCTATTTCTGTTTACAGGCCAGTATGCGTGCAGAAATCACTATTTCAACATGTTTACCCTTCATGGGCATATGCTGATCATAGAGGCACCTTTTGGAACGGATTAAACATTTATAAAACATATGTAAATAGTATAAACTGTTAATGTAGAATGATTAATTCAAGACACAAAAGGAAGTTATAATAATAGTTCTTTGGTGGTGATGCTTGTGATCGGTTTACAAAAGCTGTTTCTAAAATCAAACAAATGACTTCAAAAATAGTCTTGTGGTTAAAAATTCCAACAGCGGGATTTTGGTTTAGATCCCATGGCTGCTACGGGGTGAAAGTGAGGTAAAAAGCGAGGTAACAGAGTTCACATGCACTTGAACAGGCAGTGTAACTTACAGTGTTCCCACACTTTTTGACCTACAAATTTCTATGAATTCAATTTTCTGTTAGTTTCCCGTCCTTTAAAAAATCATTTGGAATAAAAAAAGATTAATTTTATAATAAATTTTCATTATGCCTTGTGAGCAAGTTTACTCTACATACGCTCTACACACAAGCAGTATTTAGCCAATGAAACATAGTGCATGGAAAACTAGAAATGTGTATTCACATATTAAGTCCCTTTTACAGGCCTGAAAAAAAAAAAAAAACAAGTTCCAGGTTTTCTCTGATACTTGTTACTTACGGAGAGTTATTCCTACATGTGGCCAGCTGGAAGTCACTTTGGCTAATATTTTTTAATCATCAGGTCTTTTGATAAAAATCTGTTAAAAATGCTTATCAGCAGAATTCCGTGGAACGGATTTAAATACAGTCAAACATGTCAAATGGAGCTGTGTGTGGGCACTCTTATCAGTAGCTGAAAGCATCATCAAATTAACCAAAATATTTAATAAACAAACATGCAAAGGGCGGGGGATGCGTGTAACCAAATGACAGGCGTTCCAGTTCTGCGAAAATCTGCTGAGCTTTCTGTGAAGTTCTGCGGGCGCAGACTGCATACTATACTGATAAACAACAGAATGCATTTTGTAAGACAAAATATATCAATGATAATTCTAGGAATTCTGCTATTTAAAAATGTCATGGTTAATTGCAGCAGTCAAAGTCGAAATTGATTTGTGTATATTCATATATTTATCTTTTTGTTTCTGAGCTCTATTTATAAGTGTGAGTGACCAGTTTAAATGTAAGATGCATGGAACTTAAGGCTCATTTCTATAAATATCACTATCCCATTGCTGGTTTACAGTTACCATTAGTTAACTACTTTAGTTAACGGGATAGTTCACCCAAAAATGAAAATTCTGTCCAAATAGTTTCTAATCCCCTATTGACTTCCATAGTATGAAAAAAACAATTACTTTGGAAGTCAGCGGGGGAACAGAAACTGTTTAGATACCAACATTCTTCAAAATGATTTATTTTGTGTTCAACAGATGAAATAAATTCATTCTGGTTTGGATCAACTTGGGTGAGTAAATGATGACAGAACTTTTATTTTTTGTGTGAACTATCCCTTTAAATATGAACAAGACTTCTATAGCATTTATTAATCTAAATGAATGTTCATTTCAACATTTATTAAAATCAAAAGTTGTGTTTGGTAACATTAGTTAATGCACTGTGAACTAACATGAACAATGAACGACTACCTTTTTATTAACTAACATTAACAAAGATGAATAAATACTGTAACAAATGTTTTGTTCATTAGTTATTACATTAACTGATGAAACCTTATTGTATAGTGTCACAGAGAAACTATTATAAACCACCTTAAGTAAGCTAAATAACTGCAATAGATTAAATGTTTTATTCTAAAGTTGTGTGATGCTCAGTGTTTTAGAACTAGCAAGCAAAAAAAAAACAGAACTACTGATATTGTAAGATCAGAATAATCAGATTCTGCACACAAATTTTGTATTGGTGAAAAAAATCAACTATCAGTTAGCAACTGACAAAATATTGTAATGTCACTCAAAGACTGAAACTATTTTTCAGACAAGTTAACACTGCCATGAACAGCTTAATTCAGAATTATCACTGTTAACATCAATGTTAACATGAGTGTTAACATCATCATAACTGGTTTCTCCCTTCATCTGATATCTCACAGAATCCGTCGCCCTACTCTCTCGATATAGAGGTCACAGACGTTTAAAATCACTGAGGGCGGTAAAATCTCATTCACTCCAACAGAAACAAACACATTAGTGTCAATTCAAACAATTCCTTATACATTTGAATATGCAGTTAACCGCATTATTCAGCCTGAAAACGAGACAAGCATTACAAAGCGTTGTGTGTTAAACGGTCACTCTGTTTAGATCGTTAAACGATAAAACAGTCGTCATGTAGCTAATTATCATACAGTATTCTTGACTGCATGAATTGAACGTTAGAACTGTAACAATCACCGGGCTCATTAAAGGGTTAAAATTAAACCCGCGTAAATGTATCAGTCATTGAACTGGAACGCTTGTTCTTTGTTTACATTTACAAAATAGAATTTTAAACCTTTGTTCACGCAAGTTTCACTCACGCTAACAATACAAAATGATTAGCGGGGGGGATTTAAGATGAAATCGAATAATAACAGACTACAGATAGACTCCAATTATTGGATCGAGTTAAACTCATTTGCTACGACTACATGCTGCTGTCAGTGATGCTTCACGGAACCATACGGGGAATAAATCTGAACTTACTGGTTTTGATCATGATGAATACAGTCTATGATAATGGCTAGATGTCATAGCCTACATGTTAAAATGTGCAGAGCAGCTCTAAATCTGCAATGTCTGGCTCATATGCAGCCTATTATTCTTCCAGCAGACACCAGGAAGGACAAGGACAGTTTTCACACAATTCAAAGCCAGGTAAAGCACTGATATAGAAGAAATTCTGGACAAATACGGCGCATAAAGGACCGTAAAAAATGTGTAAAAGAAAAGCCATTCGTGTTCGCAGACACCCACGGCTCACTACTACGACAACGTCCAGTCTGAGACGCAACCAAAGCGTGCGATGCACGCAGATCGAGCTCACATTGTAGAAAATACATCGAAATGGCTTTACGATTAAGCAAATCATTTTGTACAGTTCACAAAAATGTGTCAACCGAGCCAGCTAAATATAACTCCGCCTTCTTCTTCAAGCGGCCCTCGCTCTTCAGAGCAATACAAAATGAGCGCACGGGAGCAAAACGCTTCCATCCAAATCCACACTTAAATAGTTAAACGAAATATAGCGGTTACCTGCCATGAAACCAGTCTTTGCAGGCGTCGCATTCGATCATAAACTGGGTTACGTCGTAAGGTAATCTGCAGATGCAATACACGGGTACAGTCGCCATGTTAGATCAATTCACAACAACAGCCGGAGAGATGGATGGGGGCAGCAGGAACCTCCCGTAACACAAACTACAGCGATATGAAGAGCCGCGGAGCTGCTCCTACGTCCATTCGAACGTTCTCCCGATCCGACGTTACAATGTTACGATGTTAAAATGTTTCCCGCGCTGCATTGACGTGTGCATGCCCCCTGGTGACTATACGAGCGCGGAGACTTTCATAAAGCCCAAGAAAATGCATCCTTTCATTGTAATATTGTTACGTCAGTCTGCAAGACGGGAAAAATCGCCTCGGTCATGCTGGTCCAGATGAATGGATCTCATTAAACGCTGCGGCTGCTTCTCCGGGTTTCCCGGGACGATAGAAAGACGAAAATCCACCTTCAGGGATCTCCAGCCAACCGTCGAACCAGCTGCAGCAGAGTCTGTGACACGTTAATAAGGTCTCATGCAGTTATGGCATAGACGAGAGAGGATTAAAAGAACAGAGTTAGTTCAAATTTTGAACTATAGATAGATAAACGGTATAGTGCAAATTAAAACAAGTGAGTAAAATGACTAGTTAAGTTGTGAAACGTAATGCATTAATTGTTTTTTTTTTAAATTAAAGAATACGATGTATATATATACACACACACACACATTTTATATCATATGTACACACTTGATACACAATATACACAGTATGTATTTAGGCCTATTTTCTCATATATATATATATATATATATACACACACACACACACGTACGTATTTTGCTTCTATAAAAAAAATCATGAAGTTTTATAATTGCAACTAATACATTGAGGAATTGTGCCAATTACAAGGTTAAAAAAAAAAAGTGTTTTTTTTAAATAAATATAGCCAAACATTACAAAGATATAGCAGATATATATTCTGTTCACTCACAATGGAATTATCAGTATGCTACAAGTAAATCATTTTGAATTATTTTAATTTCTGCTTTTCTGGCAATGTTTAAAAAAAGAATTAAAGAACAAAAATGTCCACCAGGCCATATGGCCAACGAAGGGAATCCAACGAGAATTTAAACATTTTGCTCAGGTACAAGAGCATGGTCACAATGATTCAAGTTTCATCTAAATACACCAAAGTGTTGGTAAAACACACAATTAAAAAAATTATATATATCTATTTGGCAGACTGGCAATATGACTGACCACCAAAACTAGTGTCATTCTTTGCATTACCCAAGAAATCTAAAACAAATAAGACCAGTGACTAAAATCGTATAAGCAAAATATTTTTTTCTTTCTGACCAAAAAGTGCTTTTTGAAAATTCTTTGGGAAACTTTCAGTGAAGACCTGATGAATGGCTCTAGGGTGAATTTTAAAACCTATAAATAAACTTAGTTAGCTAAAAGTAAAGCCAAATTGAGTCAGCTGTGTTCATACAGTTCACTCAGTTCAGTTGCAACCTGAAATGTAAGTGCACATTTGACCTCTTGGTGGAGCTAGATGTGTGGACCAGTAGTGTTAAGACTTTCCACCAATCAGTGCTCTAAATGTCACATCTTCTTCTGGTTCTCAATGCTGCCATAAAGTCAAAGCCACAAAAAAGAGGAAGATTAAACTAACAGTTAAAATAAGTGTTTGCCTCCTAGAATACAAAAATAAGTCAACCAATATTTACGTTCTACAAAAAGGTTCTCAATTTACAGAACACTGCTGTTCTCATGCAGGTAAAACTAAGGTCTATTACTAAAGAACATGACTTGACAGTTTATTCTCCAGCAGGGGGCTGAAAACATCCACATGCTGTTGCAAAGCTTAACTATAATCATGAAAAATGCAACCTGTTCAAAAAAGGTTTGAGATCACGAGCCGTCAACTCTTAAAAACACACGCACACACACAAAGAGAATTATTCTAAAAGAATAAAGACTTTTATTAAGCATTGTAAGTTGCATTCAATTTCCTTCAAATACATCACACCACAATCCATCAACAATCACTCGAACCCAACAGTAGTTCACATTCTTTTACAACCCATGAGTTAGGGAGAAACTCCGATCAACTTACATCAAGGTAACCTACTTAGACTTGCGGCAGGGGACTGAGGGGAATACACCATATTTCTGATCACTAATGTGCAATGAAAAGCATCAGGAGGATTAGATGGAGAAGTAATGATTCTCGTTTAAAAGTACGTTTAGAAGTTCTGAAAACACTAAAGTAAACATCAAAATGATTACAAGTGTACTTGCTTAGGCTAAACTCTCAAATGGGAGGGTCGAATGTTTCGCATAACTTGTTCTGAGCTAAGAAAAGGGGGAAGAATTTAAGATCAAAGCCATTTTTTTTTTCAAAGATTGGTATGCTAGTATGAATGCGGAAAACAGCAACAGAGAACAATAATGTATACAGTGATGAGTACACCAGGATTAACAATATTTAAAGTGGCTAGATAATGTTGGAGTAAATACAACAGAGGTCAATAAATCACAAAAATAATAAACTTAAGGTTAGCGCAAATTAGTTACTGACTAACAGTTAACACCTTTTATAGGACTATTACTGATTATCAGCCTTTTCAAATTTTGCAGATGGGCACGGTATTTTGTAATGAAGGAAGAAATAGGACAACATGCATTAGAACTACACACCTTTTTTTCTTTTTTTATTATCGTGAGCCATGCAGAAAGTTTAGCTGAGACAGTTGTACTAATGTGCTACTTTTGATTCAAGAAACCACATTGATCGTTGATCACTGATGCATGGCATTTTCTGACATGGAAAGAGACATTGGTGTTTTTTCCAAGAGCTCATTTGCAACTCGTGAGATTTTTATAACCATTTCTTGACATATTACCTATAACCACTAATGTATGACATATTGAAATCATCAGAACTTAAGATGCAGTAGTAATACTAATTACTCAATGTCAAAACAACCGCACATTTGAAACACGAGTAAACTCTCAGTGATGACACGGGAGAAACGCGTTCTTGGTTTTCTCTTTTTCAAACGGTGAGTTTTAGGTTCTCAAACAATAAAAAAAGCATTTACTGTGACAATACGAACTCAATTACAATGGCAAATATATATATATATATGGTACTTGAATCTCAACTTACTAAAAACTAAAAGACTGGCAAATAAAAAAAATCTGTATTTCGGTTTCTGCATTTCATCGAGAAAGTAAAATAATTTCATGTCACCAGTTTTAAAACGTGTAATATCATTGACGAGGGAGAACACCGTCTTTCATCATTAAACTGGTAAGATTCTCTATTTATTGACTTGTATATCTATGTTTTACCGAGAGGTATCCTCATCATTACTTGTGGCTTTAACTCGCTGACATCGAAGAGGGATTTCAAAAATTCGTAAGTCATCATTTATCGCTTTCGGAGAGGAAAAAATGTACACCGACTGTAGGCCTTCCATCCTTCCAGATATTCCTTAACACTTAACCTTCACCCTCTCTATAAAAATAGGTTTACTCTTCTGCTTGTAAGACAGTGGCGCCCAGGACTTCATCTCTGCAGCCCTCGCCGTCTTCATTTAGTGCATTTAAATGAGGATTAGTATTGCACATTTTAGATTCGTTGCTAAAGGCACTTTCAGGTTGGTTTGGAGCCCTGCTTTCCCCTTCATTCCCATTGAGCTGGTCTTCCTCTTCACCCTCCACCAAGCCGTTCTCTGCTGCTTCTTCTGAGGACAGATGTGGTGTTTTGGTCGCCAACTTGGGCTTCTTTCTGTCTTTTATCTCTTCATTGTTTGAGGCAGCATATGCAGGCTTGTGCTGTTAAAAATGAATTTTGCACCATGTCCATCAATCCAGTCAGTGTAAAAACTAAGAATAAAAATGATTTCATCACTGATTTCTGAAGAATAACCACACACTACATTTAAATAATTTAATAATAAGTCCCAGGACGTGTGACCCCTGGAATTGATACACTACCATTTAGAATTTTGAGGTTGACTGGCAGGTTTCTCTTTTATGTTTTTGAAAGAATTATCTTCTGTTCACTGAGGCTGAATTCATTTGATAAAAAACGCAGAATTTTCAGCATCATTACTCCAGTCTTCAGTGTCACATGAATGAGGAGAAATCATTCTAATATGCAGATTTGGTTCTGAAGAAACATTTGTTCTTATTCATTTTTATTCTTGTAATATTTTATTATTCTTATTAAATGATAATTATTCGTGATGCATTTGTTCCTCAGCGTTATTTGAGGAGTAGAAAGTTCAAAAGACAATATTTATTTGAAATATAAATCTTTTGTAACATTAAAAATGTTTTTGTCACCTTTTTTTTTCACTGATTCCTACACTTTTGAACGGCAGTGTATATACTCAAATATAACATTCACCTGGTATGATCCCTGACTCTTGAATCCTCTACTGTAGTATTTGGTTCCTCGACCAAAGGTCCTTATAACAGGAGTAGAAATCACACCTCTTGGATGACTGTTCAAAGAAAGGCAAGGCAATACATTTAAAGAAAAATTATACAGGGCTTGACATTAACCTTTTTTGCCCACCAGCCACTGTGGCTAGTGGTTTTCCAAAGTAGTCGAATTTTCACTGGACACAATTTTGACATCAATACCATGGGAAGAAACTCCCATTTAGATATTTTTGATATTATCTCATAATTTGGCAGCATGTATAGCATTTGGTGGGTGTTAATGTCAGGTCCTGTATACAATATTTAAACACAGATTTTCTGCAACAGAGACAAAAACAAACAGCGAGTAAGCAAGTAAATTAAAAATAAACTGTACTGCCCAGAAAAGTAAATATAAATGTAAACAGTAAATATAAATGTATTTTTGAAATAAGAGGACAGAAATACAAACATTAATATGGGAGAATTTATTTATAAACTGGATATTTCATGCTTACCCTCTGGTTGGTCCACCAACTGACACCACCTGTATGGGAAACGCGGCTCTTCCTCTTCCACGACGACTGCCGGCCCACTGACCCACCACTGTGCCTGCAATCTCAAGCTTACCACCCTGTGAAGGGATGGCTTGAAGGCCTACTTGAGGAATGAAATGAACAACATAACTTTAATAACTCTGAAGAAGTTAGTAAGGTGGTGTTCAAAATGTACAAAATGTATATAATGAGCAAGTACATCATGAATTCATTTTCCAAACCGTGTTTTTATCTTACCCTGAATCACTACGGAACACCTATAAGTTTTTATGTTCTGACTATTTTAGACTGGTTCAGGTTGTACCACTGCGGAGTAGCCCAGTACCTGTGTGACTCGTCATAGACGTAAACAGAGAGAAGTAGCACTGGCTACAATGTTCTTCCGCCAGACGCATGCAGTTCTGTTTATTAACCGCTAGAGCGCAAAAACTTACAGACTGCAGCTTTAAATTATTAAATCAAACTGGTTTAGCTTTTTCAGCTAATCATGTTTATGACAGCGATGTACAGTACTTGGTGTCAGATCTTTACAAACAATTGGTTGACCAAGTTCACAAAACCACTCTTTTTAGACTATTAATGGTAAGAGTGAAACGGTCTCTTCTTCACACCAGTTGACACGTTTTCCATCTGCATTTGACATTTTTCCCATCAAACACTGATACTTTTTATAAAATGCGCTGTTTCCGTAACTGTCCAAAGCATGTGATCATTGAAAAAAATCATTTTATAGTATTATATGCAGTGATATTGGCATTGCATTATAAATATACCTTATCCTTATGAAAATACCAGAAATGGCTTGAAGTACACAGATCACATGTAAATTCTCATCATGTTTAATCAGGCAAAATGTCTCTGTGTTTTATTCCGCTACAGCTTTTGCTGGATGTTTTTGTCCATATTAGGGATTTCCTGGAACTTATTACTCATGAGTCTCACTTGTGGGCTTTCTTTGCGAGGGCGAGTATGAATGAAACAAATTACTTATCAAGAGTTTAGCGCTCCATAATGCTCACATCGTCCTATTTTTGGTCAAAATAGAAAAAAAATCCTGCTCTCTAAAGAACAAGGGTTCACCGGGGTTTTAAAGCCGGGTTAAAACGATTATAAACCAGGGTTAAGCAGTGTGAAAAGCCCTTAATTGATTCATTCCTCACTTTTACTACCTAGTAATAAACATGACTTAACTGGTATTAGCATGCTACTTTTAAAAGAACATTATTGTGTTCAAACATTTCACATCTAAGCTACTAAAACAATTACTAATGAAAAGGTGTTTGGTATATAGTGAATGTGTACTACCAACCAGTCTAGCGATAATTCTTACCAGGCATGCCCCTGCCCCTAGCCTGCAGTGGTGGCAGAGGAGGTGGAGGGTAGAAGGTGTTGTTGTGGTGGTAGAAAGGCATTGCATGTGGAGGTGGAGGGGGGAATGCGATAGGCTGGTGTGGCCGAGAGAAGTTCAGACCCTCCAGGATACTCTGACGCATTTTCTCCACCTTGGCAACTAGCTCTGTCTGGAGACAACAAGAGGACACATGTACACTTTAGATCTGCTATAACTCTGGATTGCAATGCCAGACTTAGAAAAAACTTAATGTGAAATAAGATTTCCCATGAAAAGATTACTTAAACCATCAGTTTACACCTTCAATTCTGTGGATTAAAGATTAACAATTAAATCAATATTACAGTATATATTGTGCAAACAATGAATTACAGTGAGCTAGAGAACCATAAATTAAAGTGCACTACAGACTACAAGCTCAAAAACATATTTGTTAAACATTTAAAAGTAGAGAAAGGTATATTTAATATAATTTATATATTATTATAGGTTTTGTTTGGGTTCAGTGTTTGCAAATATAGAATAATGTGAGCACCTCTGGTTGATGTCTTAATATTTAATATAATTTTAATGCATTTTATATATACACTACCATTCAAAAGTGTGGGGTCAGTAAGATTTTTAAAATGATTTTGTAAGAAATCTATTATCCTCATAATGGCTGCATTTATTTAATATAAATACAGTTAACTGTAGTATTGTGAAATCTTGTGAATATTGTGATCTATTGTGGAAAATTTTAAATGATTGATAATTTCTATAGATTTTAAAGTGTGATTTGTTTTAAGGAATCTTTGAAGAATATAAAGTTAATTTGAAATATATCAATTTAATGTTTGAACAATATTTAAAAAAAAAACTTTGCTTTTTCCCCCCTAAACTAAAATGCATTAACTACAAACACAGCCCAAATTATTGACATGAAATTACAAAATGCTAATTAATTTCTTCAGTCATCCAAGACTGTTTATTTGCAGCCTCCAGTGTCAATTTGGTTTCAATCCATCCCTATCACACAGTTCTTTCATCAATCTTTTCTGCTGTAATACTTCAATCGGATGTGTCAGTTTAAGGTCAGTTAAGTCGTTCTGTCTGTAAATCATGTGACTTTTATACATGTAAAAAAAAACTGTGTTGCCATGCCAATTATACCTGACCGTCGCAGAGGTCAATGAGTGGGGCCTTGTCTCTGTTGGCCCGGATGAGTTTACTCTGTAGCAGCTTGCCGTCAAAGTACATCCACGGACAGCAATGTTCCCAGGGAATGGGCTGCCCGCACACGTCATTGGCAAACAGCGCCATATCCACTCCACTCATAAAAAGAGCAGCAACCTGAACGCCGCGTGGATCCAGGTTATCAATCTGGAGGTGACAGATGCAGTGACAGTTAAACAAAGCTCTTAAGGTTAAATAAGCAACATGCTGCTAAACCACCCAGCGGATTACAACCCCCTCCTCCCTCAGCCAAAAGCACGAAGCAAGCATGAACAAATCATAGTCTATCCATACATGTAGACTAATGCACAAACCACACCAGCGAGAGCAACCAGCAAAGGCAGGAGCGAAGCAACAAGCGCGTATAGATCGACAGAGCTGACAGACATGGACAAACACGACACAGCACAGCAAGTGTGGATGGTTCACGTGTTTTTATGAGCTCACAGCAACACAGACTGAAATGAGCGAAAAAAAGCAGCTCAGCCAGGCAAGTAAACCATCTACACAAAAAGACCACATTCCTAGCACTCAAGTTGCTCAAATGCCATGTCTTTTCCCGCAAAACCGACGATCAGATGAAAACATGCTTTCACAAAAGCATCAAGGCCAATCAGCCTGGCAAGCGTTCTTACAAAATAAGAAGTGTCCAGAAAAATACTTAAAACCTCACTTTTTGAAACGCAACTGGCTATTTGCTTGAAATACATTAACATGTAAACATCTCAGATTATTAATTAAACTGGATAAACCGGAGCCGGTTAAAACCTAATCTAAATGTGAAACATACACATGTATTCATTTATCCATGAACTCAGTATTTACTTATTTTAACACTTTAAGAAAAACACTTAGTTCGGATGCCAAAAAATGTGTTCAAGGATCCGTACTTAAAACAAATCATAACAAATCATCATCATAATGATGAAAAGTTTTGTTGGCAAAAATTAATTTGAATATTTTGTTCCTTTCTTTTTTGGATGCCAAACAATTCATTCAAGAACATGTGTTCTCATACTCAGCACAAATAGCTTTGCATACAAACAATTATCTGCGGATATTTTCACTTTTGCTTCTCACGTTTGTATGACAAAAGTTATCCAAATGTTTCTTTATAGATAACATGTCATTAGGCTCTGTGCGAATAGTTTTCACGCAACATTTTTTGTGATTTTTCTTTTTTTTCATATCATTCTGTTGCATATGCCTTGATGTGAACAGGCCTTTAATGTGGGTTTGTGGGTATTATCTGGACGCTCCTCGTGCAACATTCTCCACATAAATCACCTTCAGGTCCTGCAGCTGGTCAGGCTCATAAAGTTTAGGAGAAAGTGCTTGAGCTAGGAAAGCGTCAAGTTCGTTACGACGCAAAATTCTTACTCCTGGCCATTGTAACATAAACCTGAATTAAAACACAAAGGAGTGAAATATTACAAATAAACAAGAGCTGATACTGAAGGCCCTAACTGCCATGGTTTAAGCCATTTGTAATCTGTGGGAAAGCATTTAAGCATTTTTTTTTTATGTCTTTCCAAGACTTAAGAAATAGAAACTGTGTTTAGATGCTTACCGTAATACGCAACAGAGCACCATGAGTGGTGTGGGGACATTGGCAGGGTTCAGCATAGCTGGAGTGTCCGACCTCATGCAGGCCAAAAAAGCCCTCATCCTCCGGTTCTTGTCCTCCACTGCCTTGCCCAGCCAGAGTTTCTTCAGGTTTGGGCAGGTCCATTCCCGGAAGGGAAGTGCTTCCACTAGTTCAGGGGTGTGTGGAGATTTGCCTTTGTAAGCAGCCCATTCTTTTATTATCACTGTAGGATCTACAATGTCACAAAACAAAAACATTGTTTAGTCTGTAGATGTGACTAAACAACATCAAGAACTAATTAGCTTAACATGATGTTTGACAACATATACAGCATGTAATTGAACATTTAAAAAACTTGGCAAAGACATTTAAAAATATTGAGTGTAAACAAATGTAATATTTGAATATATATTTGAAAATGTATAGCCATTTATTTCTCCCTAGTTCTATGGAGGCATTCATTGTTAATCCCAGAGCTCATTGTAGGTCTACCTTGACAGGATTTTCTCTAATTGAATAGATTAATGGAATGTTTACTTTTGAAAAATGGAGTTTACCTGTTCTATTTTCACATCTTGTATTCTATTTTCCACTGAGGGAAAAGGACGTCAACATTAACAGCTAATGTTAGTTCTTGAATGATGCTAATTATTGAACAAATTTATTTGCCTGCATACGACCAAGAATAACAAGCTAATGTCAACACTCAAGTGCACTACTCTGAGTAATTGGATCAGCCATCAACAGGCCTCTGGAGAGAGTTCTGGCAATAACAGTAGGGTTGGGAACTAACGATTTCAAGTATGTCCGAATACTGGAACATTGGAACAACCGATCTGATCAAATACACATTTTTCAATATTCAATTAACAATTCAGGAACATGTAAGATTTGAACAACAGTAGCAGAATTATAAACTAATTTAGGTAAAAATTTGTGCAATTTAGAAATATCTATATTATGACTTTATAAATGAATGCAAATTCATCCCAAGTTTGAGTATTTATTTTTCTTCAACTTCAACATTCCAATAACTATATAAAATATTTTAGTTTGAAATTCTACAGTTTTGCCTTTTTATAAACATCTATTAAAGGTGGGGTATGTGATTTGGAAAACGACCGGCAGATTTTGAAAATACACAACTCAAATGGTCCTACCTTCTTTTCTCCATGCTGTCTCTGATTCGCGCTAGGGGGATGGGGGGAGGGGGGTATGGTACGACCGTTTGATTGACAAACTTACTGTCCAATGATTCTAGGTGGTCTTGGAAATGATTGGCTGGAGTTTTTCGAGTCCTGCCCGTTCCACAGATGATTAAATTGCTTAATTTTCATTTTAGTGCTTCTAACTCAGTGGCTGTGAGTGAGTTAGGAGGAATAGGATTAAGTGATTTTGAAAAAATGGACAAAAAAGAGAATCACATACACCACCTTTAATGGAACTTCCGAATAATACCGTTAGGGAAGATGACAAAATTTATGATGTTGGATACAAAATATTGGAAGGTCTAGCTTATGAATATTAATGACATTAATTACTGTTTGTTCCAAAAAAAATGGGTAATCATGTTAGCAATACAATATTAATATTCAGGAACAAAGTTTTCTCCGTTAGCTGTCATTTGGATTAGCCAAATTGCCAATTTGCCAATTTTTCCTTATTTCCTGACTGTTGCAAATGAGATGTTTAGTTCTGTTACTCACAATCCGGGAGGCGATTTCTCCTCATGGCGAGTCTCTCTGCCTTCTTTTTGGCCTCGGCCAGGCTGAAGAGCACCCCGTAAACATATTGACGGATTGGCCGGTACAGCTGCACCGCAGAGGGCAGGTCTTTGTTAGCTTCATCCTCAATGGTGACAGATAACTTAAGCTCACCCTGCAAAAACAACCATCAAACACCGTCAGTCATAACAGTTTCATAAGGAATAGTTACAGCTGAGATGCTAGTAACTAAAGGTTGACCTTGGTAAGAACATGGTAGATGTACGGGTACATGAGGCCCTTTTTGTGTCTGTGCTCGGCGACTCGTAGCACCTCTGGTGCCACCATTGGTAAAGGGGGAGTAGTAATATCCATGTGATTTCTTGTTGGCATCGAGAGGAGGGATGGAATTTGGGCATTGACCCCTACGTGACCTCTGACCACCAGGCCTTGGTTTACAGGGGAGGTCACAGATGGATCAGACTAAAGAGAAATCAAAGAATCACTAAATGGATATAAAATTATTATATCAAGATTCTCCATTACCTTTAAACAAGGATATCATATTTTGACATATAAAGCTAAAAGGTAGACCTACTTTATTTTGGTCCCCATGGTCTCCTTCTGGGATATTGTCCATTTGGTTTCTCTGTTTGTCCCATCCCTTATGGTCACTTACATGGCTACATTTGAGAATGAAAGGATGTAACAATATTAATATTGTCGGGTACCAATAAGCTGATATATATGCCTACTAACAAATGAATGGCCAATATTACAATTCTAGACTATTTTGTCAAAACTAAAAAACTAAAACTAAACATTTGAATCAATAGTTTAAATACTACAAGTGAATTTAGGCATCACAACATTATAGTGTATGGTACAAAAAAAATAGATAGATAACATTCATCTGTGTTATTAAATTACAAGTGTTGATAAAAAAAAAAGGCTTACATTTAAGTGAGAATAAAAAAAGGGGGAAATGAACATACTTTTTTCCTTTTACTGGTAAAATATCCAATATCAACAGTGTACATAAATAAATAATAAACCATAAAAAATGAATATCAGCTGATACAGTTTCCATAGCAGAAATAAATAGTAAACATCAAAACTTTTTGAACTTTTTCTTTTGAAAAGACACATTTCTCACATACATTCCCTTGTTCTCAGTTACTCACTTGGCAGTGGAGCCTGTGTTTTCCTCGTTTTCTGAGGACGAGGATGTGGACGACATGGTGAAGAAGGCCGGGTCTGTGTGGTTGGAGTTGCCGCCGTGAGCAGGGTTAATGGGGGACAACCTCTCGTAGAGCGGCGTGTGCTCCTTCCCGTCACTAGGAATGTTGCTGTAGCTGTTCTGTTCTAGGAGCCCTTTACCCGACGGGTCCGCCTCATGGACAGGCTCGGCCAACGGAGGGCCGGAATAGCCATGCTGGACCTAGGAGAATGAACGAAAACATGTATTTGTCAGTGTGATGAGTGAGCGCGAGTCATTCAGGATGGACCATAATGGTGAAATGGTACTCACCCCAGGTTTGCCTGGAATGTTAAGCATCTGCGGTGCTGCTGGCACTCCCATCTGATTTGGTCTGACTGCAGGCATATAAATGTTAAAAAAAAATCTGGTTCAATCTCTGGAGCAAAAACAGGAGGGGGAAAAGTAGAGGAACTTGGAAAGAAAAACAGCCATACTGAGAAAAGACTAAAAATCCCTTACTGAGATTCTTGTTATACCGCACATCCACCCACCCTAGAAACTGACCTTGATGCATTCAAAATGTGTGTAGGCACAGAGATGTATTGAGGTTTATGAAATACAGCTCTTGCGGTCCTGCCTATACTATTCTATGCAAGCTAGTTTCCACCAGGGAAAAAAAGGTAATAGCAACTTTTTTCAAATCACACAATTCTGAAATTTTTAGTCAAGTTATAAACTCGTAATTGCAAGTTTACTCAAATCTCGTAAATCGAATTTTTACCTCAGAATTGTAGAGTTTATATCTTATATCTCAGAATCCAAATTGTAAGATATAATCTGTAAGATATAAAAGGGTAACTGTGACTTTTTATCATACAATTATAATTTGAATTATTTACATCTTGCAATTGAAAGTTATAAACATGTAATTGCGAGTTTACATCCCCTAACCCTTTACATCCTCACAATAATCCTAATCCTAGGGTGAATTTTTTCCTTTGAAATCTGAGTTAACATCTCGCAAACTTTTTTCCCTTGGAATTTCAAGTTTACATCTATCGATTCTAAACTATTTCTCAATTCTGAGCATTGCGAGACAAGACTGAATAGTGAGATAAAACTCATTATTGGGGGCGGGTTGAAATGTGAGGTTAAAGCCACAATTACCTTTTTTATTCCATGGCAGAAATAAGCTTCCATAACATTCTGACAGCATCAGAACATTTAAAATCATGAAAAAAGTTGACCTGTCTGAATTCGGAAAAGACTATTATAATTCTACAAGACAATCCCTCTAATTTGTCAAACATGCTCTAACTAACTGGAAGATGTCGAATCGAATTCTCCTCTCGTCTCATAACCATTCAATCGACACCCTTTCAATGGAGCTGTTGAAAGTTTTCAGGCGAGCGGAGGAGAGTTTCTGCAGACTAGCAGCTCTCTGTGCAAGAGTCCTTTCTAAAGAAGCCTATTTGTATGCACAGGGCACAGCAGCCATTCCAAGTGCACACAAGGTCCGAGGCAAGTGGGAAAATTTCTCACATTACTGTGAGGGCTGAGACCGAGAGAGGTGGTTAAGAAAGAGACAGAGCGTGCCTCTAAAACCTGGCCTCAAACACAGACAGGAAAACATAACACCAAGCAAGCATTAGTAGACATGTCCTGCTCCAAGAATTTAACAAGCACGAACCAACAGGCACAGATGATATTCAGTGAGTGATGGAAAATCAAAAATATAGACAATCTTACCTAAATAGGGGGGAAAGTAAGGGGGCTTGCTGGCGTTGGCGTAATATTCCACTGCTTTTTTGAAACGGACAACTTTGTCATCGGTTCTGGACTAGAATGCAAAACCACAGAATTAACACGCATGGTCCATAATTATTTGTCTTAAAGGCATAGTTCACCCAAAATAAAATATTTCATCGGTTACTTTTCCCCATGTTGTTCTCATCTTGGTTAACTTTATTCTGTGGCACACAAAAGATATTTTGAAGAAAAAAAAAGAAAAAAAAAATTGTTGTTTTGGACCCCATTGACTTTCATTGCATAGACAAAAATAGCCAAAATGTTCTACAAATGTCTTCTTTTGTGTATAAGAAAGTCATGACAACAACATTAAGGTAGGGCTGCGTGATTTGGAGGGAAATATAATTGTAAATTTTTCTGATAAAAATTGCATTTGTGATTTTAAATGTGTTTTTAAAGCTTGATTGTATAGTTGCATAATTTTTCTCAGATTGTTGTAATAATATGACTACAAAATAAATCATAATAACAATTGCATTTTACATTACGATTGTAAAATTACAACACTAATATTTATGGCACCCTTAAAGCTTTTCATTTGCTGACAACGGATTTTATTTGTTTATAAGTGCTTCTCACTAGAAAGCACTTAGGGAAGATAGTTGGTGAATGTTGTCCCAAATGCAAGTTATGAGCAGATGCAGAGATGTGAATCGAGCTCGTCTCTGAAACTGAAAACACCAGATCATGAGCTGCTTCGGTTTAAAAGAGCACAACGCTTAAAATTCGCAGCCTTTCTGATTTAATAATCAGACCAAGCCATATTGTGATTTTGCCTTTATTCTAATCAATAGTGCAGCTCTACATCATTTTCATTTTTGGGTGAACTGTTCTTTTAAAGGTGCTACAATGGTGCCTTAGCTTACCTGAGAGTGCTTGAATATGTCTTTAGTGATTGTGTCCAGATCATGGACATCCTGTAGGTTGCGGACATAGTCTGCCACGGCTCTTATGACGACATCACATGGAGGAAGAACGAGTTGGTGTGCGCGGACCTGGGTCAGAGAAAACAACCCATCACACCCCCAGCAAAAGCTCCTTCTGCTTAAAATGTGATGGGCATCATAGGAGTACATATCTGACTGGGTACAATCCGATACGTGTACAAACACACAGATATTAGGTTCATCAAGCTTAATTGGCAATGGAAACTGCAAAACTGCATTTTTTTTTTTTTACAATAACCACCAAGTAATTACTAAAATAGATAGACCCAAACACAGACATACACAAACATAAGTCGAGAATGATAGCGACAAAAAGTGACTAAGCACGCGTTGATCTCCAAGTCAGGTGTTAAAATCGAGTTATGCCCACTCTATTCTAGCTCACAGCGAATCAATAAAGCCATCTGTCAAGCAACAGCACTGAGAGAAGATAACAGAAGGTTAAGCATGGAACCATTCCTCAGCTTAACTCTTTGCTTTATAGTCGCAGTAGTTGATTTGCTTGGGCGAAATTCAAAGAATGAGTACACATTGAGGACAAGGCTGAAGTGATTTTGCATGGTCCCGATAAGTTACTTTCCAGACCATATCAATCTCGTTGTCAAGGAAACTGATCACAGTGGCTTGTAACTGAGGAAATCTAATGAGAACTGAAGTCTTATTTTTTGCAACATTTAGGCCTGGTTTCACAGACAGGGCTTAGATTAAGCCAGGATTGGGTATAGTTCAATTAGGACATTTAAGTAGATTTTATAAATGTGCATTGGAAAAAAAAAACATTACTGGTGTGCACAAAATCAATAAAATTAAATTTTAATAAGTGGCTTTACCTTCAAGGATGCTAAAGGATGCTCAGGACCAAGTAAACTCCAGTGAAAGGCAGCCAAGTCTTCATCAGGCAGTATGTGATTACCTTCAAAAACAGCATCAAGTTTTATATGATAATGTATCGCAGAAGTACTAACTTTTTACACTTTTTATTGCAACTGTAAAACATTTTTCACCCATAAAATTTTATGATTTGTGACAATATTGAAAAAAACTTTTGAGGAACTATTTTTTTAAAGATCCCTAATTTTGTTTTGGAGGTCTCCTACAATAGGTTTACATGCATTCAAGGTAAGAAAAACAAACAAACACTTTAATCTTCTCATTATATACATTACCTAATTTCTCAGAGTCTGAAAACAGTTCATTCGAAGATTCGTTCTCTAAAGCCCGCCTATCCAAGAGCTTACTCTTCTCTGATTGGTCAGACGGCCCAGTCTGTTGTTGTTGTACTACTTACAGCATGTGTGTATGGGAAACAAACCGCCTTTAGAACTTATTCAGAGCAGCGTCATGACAGGTTTGAAAGTGAGGGATAGACTTACCACGTTTTCATTTTTAACTTATAATTTTCCACAGCTCATATTGCCTCATATATCATACTGTAACTATGGCGTCAGTTTTTCCTTATCAATTCGAGTGAGAGTCCTCATTCTTTTTAATTGCATGCGAAGTGGATTTGTAGAGCTGAAAACAGCCTCTTCTCGACAACAAGAACCAAACTCTTCCAGGCCTCGGCTACAACTAGTGTTTGAGGTCGGGTCAAAGTAGAGTTTGTTCGAGGCCAGCCAATGAAGACCATAAACTGGCATTGGGCAAATATGTTACATTGTTAAGTAAGTATGTAACAGGAAGTGAGGCCGGAATTGCTGACGGTTTATGTCGGCAGTTCAGAATCGATTATTTCAAGGCAAGAACTTTATTTGAGCAATTTGATCTTTAAAACTTTGCAGACCTTTTACATCCGGCAAACAGCTACTTTACACAATGCATGAAAGGTTATACTCAAAAAAGCATAATAGGGGTACTTAAAACCCAAACTTTGTACAAAGGTAATGAAGGACGTGATGATTAGATTAGATGTAATAAATATTATAAAGACAAACCATTTTGTCTTCAGAAAAACATTCACAATAAGACTAAGAACATGCATTAGGGTTAATGTAGGTGTCACGTTGAAGTGAAAATTGCTTGGCAATCTTACAAACCTACCTAAAAGTGAAGCAAAAATGACAAAACGATTTGGATTGAGATTAAGTTGCTTGGCAACTTCGTGCATCAGGTATTGGCTGGTGGTGAGGCTTTTGCCGTTGCGGCTGAGTTTGAGAGCGTGGGCACTGAAGTAGCACGGGATGTTGCACAGGGCGTAATCAGAATCATAGGCCACCAGGCCATGGAACCCATTTTCTCTAAATAAGGCAATCACTTCCTGGTGATGATCCTCGATGGTCTGGACAACCTGAGTGAGGAAGCAAATTACAGAAAGGCTCATTAGAAGAACAAAAACAAATTTACATTGATGAGATTGACTATATTGCAGGGTTTCACAGATTTCCATGAAAGGATGAGTGGCACGTTTAGTCAAGGAAATGTTATTTCTAATTGAATCACATAATGGCTTCTCTGTCAAATGCTTTAGCACTATTTGAAATAATCAATGATGAGATGATTCTGAGCTGTGATGTGAATTTTAAAACTATACATTGAGCAATAGGATGTTCGATGGCCTTTACTTGATAGGAAAACAACGTGAACAAATACGTTTTTAAATCCATCATATTGCACACATTTCAGTTTCTGAATTGATCCAATGTTTATGAGTATAGGAGATAAGTAGATAAAAATCCCAGTAGTATAATTTTCCATGTCTACATAAATACCAATCAACATTACATACACTTAAAAACTTTTGCTGAAAGTACCCCCAAAAAAATACTAAAAATGAAAACAAAAGTGTTCATGGGCTAAATTTTAGTAAGCCGTGGCTCTCTTCTGAGAACAGGGCCCATAAACTTATTCTCAGCCTGTACTGCTGCTAAATCTCAGCAGAAGTGACGCAGGAGAGCGTGCAACCAATCACAGAGCAGTGCTTACTATTTCTGTCACAAGAGTGTGACGCAACAACCAATCACAGAAAAAAAGAGGTGGCGCTTCCTTTTGCCAGCATAACCTACTACTACATGGTTTCATTTCTGCATTCATACATAAGTGCATGTTTTTCTTCTATTCTGAGGTTTATATTTGGTTATTTATGTTTAAGGTTATTGATGTGTACACATTGATAACACTTTTCCTTACTGTTGAAGATCGAGGTAAAAAAAAAAATTGAATAAATATTTAAGAATTGTCTTTGTTGTTATTTATACCATATTTACTGTTAAATATAATGCCATTAATCACTTATGCTTCAATTTCATTCAGTTTTAATGTCAATGCATTGCCAACCTGTACAGCTGGCTTATCTGTGTTCATTAAATGCCTGTGGAAATGAGATCTGATCAGATACCTCCAGCATGTCCTACAGATTTGTGTCCAAAACCCTGGCTGCACACCAAACCCTTGTATTTATGTTCCAACAAGTTGGACCCTTGCTGCAAACCAGCCTGAACTGATTAGCTGGCTTGTAGGTTGGTTTTAGAGAGGTTTTGGCCAGTTTTCAGCTATTCAATCAGGGTGAAAAATTAAACCAGCAGAAATTCTTAGTTCTAACATGTTTGTGTATATGAATTAATGCAACATGTAAACCAAGGTAGGGCTTTAATCATATTTGAAGAATACTGTTTCACTGTCAGTCTTGTTTGATTACCTTCCCGTGGTCTACTGACTGGTTTTGGAAACTTTTCAGCTTTGCCAGACTGATCAGCAAAGACAAGCAAACAGTCTTTTGTTGTTTTTGTTAAACTGGATACACAACAACAACACAAAATAAGTCTAGGCCACCTGCTAGCTGCCAACCCACTGTCTTGTAAGACGAGCACTTGCTTGATCACTTGATCTGGGTCTGCTAAGCTAATGGCTGCATAATGTCAAAAACACAGCGAGCACCTGCCGCTACTCACCCCGATGTGGAACCTGAGGAGCGCCAGGCGGATGCAGTGGGCCATGCACACCGGGGGCAGGAACCAGACCTTGGGCGGTGGGGTTCCCTTGTTCTGGATGTGGCTGACGATCTGCTGGGCGGTCTGCCTCTCGTTCACCTGTCGCTTGACCCACTCGTGGAGACGGCCTTTCTCCAGGGCGCCATTGAAGCACACTAGCAGCTCGATGTTGCCGTTGAAACAGGCTTTGGCGAGGGCTGCGAGGTACCCAAGCATGTGGTTCCACTGGCCTCCGCTCACCCAGTCGGTGTAGAAGCCGCCGTAGAGCCGGTGCAGGCAGTTCTCGGCGTCAACCAGCAGCCGGAGCGGAGTTTGAGGGGGTCTCTGCCGGCCGCCGCCGACCAGACTACCCCGGGCGAGCTTTTGGAGCTCCACTGGCACCACGGCATTGGGGCAATGCTTCTCAATGTATTCCTGGAAACCCTGCACACCCATGACTGTTGTTTTATAATATGATATCTACTGTTATTTCGGGTAAAGTAAAAACGTAAAATTATCAGGAGGAAATGGAGACTGAGCGAGAGAGTTGCAAGCAAGCAGCCTCTCCCGAATGTTGAAAACCGGATTGAAGAATATTGCGGCGGATGTGATAGTTGATCAATCGAAAATCAATCAAATCGGAGATGCATCTGTAGTTTTTGGTGAGTTGTTTTTTGGTTCATGGCTGCTTGCCGCCATGTGCACCCTTATGGAGCCATGTCTGCGGTCTGGATGTATCTGAGTAGGGGAAAGACAGGAGAGGAGCGACGCAGGGCACGTACAGTCAGTCACACAGGAGGAGGAGTCTGGAGTTCAGTGGGCGCGGTTCTCGTGGAGGAGAACTGTTGCATGTTATGATAGCATGCTACTCTTGCTAATATAAAATGTCTCATAATGGCCAGAGCCGTTAAATATGTTTTTTTCAACGGCTCTGATAATGGCTAGCCGTAGCCGATTACAAATATATTATTTTTTTATAGTTGAACATTTTAGCAATAACTATTCCTACAATGTAAATAGTAGGAATAAATAATGTGGAATAGTGAATAAATAAAAAAAACACTATTAGTATGCTATATACACACATTGATTTCTATAGGGCTCTATTTCTTTATCAGCTGTATTTGATACGGTAAAAGACATAATTTCAGTTGTGACTACTTATAGTAGGCTACTATTCGTTAGATCTAGAATCTAAAGCGAATTTTAGAATACATTAATAACTGTTAATGTTCTAAAAGTTAATAAATAGCTTTTTTCATAGTGGGGGTCCATCTGTTGTCTGAGGGTCTGGTTTGGGTCCCTGGTTACAGGAAAATTAAACGTTCTTCAAGGTTCAATCGATAGAGGGCGCCAATGCGTTATTTATATTTGTACATAAGAAGCCAGACGTTTCTCATTAGAAGCAGATAATTTGGCACACATTGTTGATATGATCTAATTCGATCTACCACACTGACTGGTAATCTGTCATTTGATTTATTTTAATTCAAAACAGCCAGAGAACTTTAAATGTCCCTTAACGGTGTGCTTACAAAATGAACATAGCCTACTGTCAATTTACTCTCCCTTATGTCATTTCAAATCTATGACTTTCTTCTATGAAAGAAGGTATTTTGAGAAATGTCTCAGTACACATATTATAAAGACAGAAAATGTTGGTAAGTATCATTTTATTTGTGTCAAGAAGAAATCGTTTCACAGACAACTGAAGAAACAGAGAATTCTACATTCCTACTGTGTGAAAACTGAATATTGAAAACTAGGAAAATTGACAAAGTATACAAAAACTGAAACATCAATATTGTATTAAGGAAATATTTACATTTTGCTGAAACACTGCATTTTCAATTATTATACAAAAAAGTGGCACATACTACATCCACATACATTTTTGTCTACTTACGACCAAAAATCTGTATACAGTATGGCTTTATAAAAGTGCAATTTAAAGTCTGAGGTTTGGCTGAGTGAATATTTTAGAAAGAATGCAACGAATAAATGCACAGGTCATGTTTAAGACTGTTACTGTATTACTGTCTTTAAAAAGAATAGTTCACCCGAAAAAGGAACCTTCTGTCATTAAAATGGATCAGAAGGCACCATAAAATTTGTTCATATTACTCTAGCTATAGCCTATGAGTAAGAAATAGACTAAAAGACATCATTCATTCATAAGTCATAAGATTCATTCATTCATTAGATTTGTTGTTTTATCCTTTTTGGAGCTTGACATGATTGTTATAAACTGTTGTACTAAAAAAAGTGTGTCATTGTTTTGAATTTCTCCTGTGTTTCACAGAAAAACAGGTTAAAAGAACACAAGGGTGGCCTAAATAATGAAAGAAGTTTCATTTTTGGGTGAACTATCACTTTAACATCTACACAGCAACTATCATGCTTCCTGCTTTGTCTTTATCTAGTATGTTTACATGCACAATCATACAATGATATTTCTTAATAACCCAACAACAGACCATCCAAACACCTTAAACAATGTTATTTTATCAGATAAAAAAAAGGTGAAAGCAAAACCTGATTGCAACACTTACATTTTAAATGTCTATACATTACTGATATTTGTACAAAGGCTTTTATTCTCGCATCTGCATATGTTGTGCATGCAAACATACTCAATATCATTCATTGAGCTTATAATAATAAGTGGTCCCTTTGTTACCTTTAACACTGCATCCTCACCCAGACTAACATGTTAAACAAAAAAAAGGTTTAAGGGTGGCTGCTTTAGACACGCAAAAAATAAAAGAAATTGAGATATTCCATAAATACCACACAGACAGCAACATAGTGTCGGCCCAGATCCGGCCCACATCTGGTACATTTTGGATTCCACACGGTCCAGAACTGGGCCGACACTATTTTCTGTCTGGGCATGTTGTCTTCCCCAGCCCACCTCTCACATTAAACTGGCCTACCAGATGGCAAAACTGCTGCTCAGACGTCCAGTGACATTCTGAAGTGTTGTGTCCTTTGGGACAACTCTTTGGCAATTTCCTGTGCCTCCTGGACAGCCAGTTTGTCAGGGAAGTTCACAGCTGCCTTCTTGGTCACCATGGCCAGTTGCTTGAGATAGGCACACAGCTGAGTGCTCATTGACAACATTTCCCGGTTGGCTTCTCGACTTTTCGCTTCACCACACAGAGTGTTCACAAGTCTTTGGCCTACCATAATAATCAGCTTGCTGTGGGAGATGAATTTTTCCGGGGGCTGGCCATCATTCAGACTACTTCTAAACACGCTGATGGCCTTCTGAATGGCTCCAAAATATAGTCGGCAGTGGTCAGAGATGCAAGGCTTCCTGGAGGTTTGGAGTGGACTGCAGGGGCTAACGGGTTGTGATTTGAAAACCTGTTGAGGACACAATAAATAATGAAATTGTTTAGAAGGTCCAAATCAATATAAGTTTTGAACACAATTCTGTGAGCCGTACTGGGAGCGTCACACGCTTTTACCTGTTTTTTCAAGTGATCACCGCTTTTCTTTGATTTAATGCTGCTCTTTGCTGGTTTTGTTTGTTGGTCAAACTCTGTCTTTGTCTGTTGAAAAGCAATAACATTGGTTAAAAATATGTAGGTAAACAATATTATTGTTCATGTCGATGTTAAACTACTATTCAAAAGATTGGGGTCAGTAAGTTTACTTTTATTAGGAATGCATTCATTTGATCAAAAGTGACAGTAAAGACATTTAAAAGGTTGTACAAGATTTCTAATACAAATACTGTTGAGCACCAAATCAGCAAATTAGAATGATTTCTGAAGAATCATGTGACTGTAGAATGGCGTAATGATGCTGAAAATTCAGCTTTGTCATCACAGGAATAAATTACATTTTAAAATGTATTAAAATAGAAAATGCTTATTGTAAATTATACAAAATATCACACAATATTCCTGTTTTTGCAGTATTATTGATCAAATAAATGCAGCCTTGGTGAGTATAAGAGAATTCTTTCAAAACCATAAAAAATAATTACCAACTCCAAACTTATTACTCTTTGTTACTCCAAACTAACAAAGTTAGTATATACAAATGATATTGATTATGGTAAAATGTACATTAGTATTAGTTGTAGCAGGGATGCAAGATATATCAGTACCATTTCAGCAGAATAAATATATAATATTTAAAAATACATAGAAAATAATAATAATTTATCAAGCATGTTAATTTCTTCCATTTTTACATTTAGATGACCATAGCTGTCATTAATGGAAGTCAAATGAATAATTTAATAGCACTATTAAATACTATCTTTAGCAAATCTCAAAATGAATATCCATTTTTCATACTGTGCATTGTAATGTTGTGATGCTTAAATTCACTTTTAGTATTTACAATGATTGATTTTTAGTTTTTAGCGATTTATTTAATTTTATTTATACTTAATATTTTATTTATTTTATAGTATAAATTTCTAACATAAATCGTCCATTTATTGGTTATAGGCCATAACATGAAAATAATTATGGCCTTATCGGTATGGATCCCAAATTTAGAGTAATAGCATTTTTATTATTAATAAAACTCATATTAATGTTAATAAGAGTATCCTGTAGTGTGATTTGCCTACCTGAAGTTGCACATAGTCACTCTCATCTATTCCTGAGTCTACCATTGGTTCACATTTACTTCTCCATTCAGATGACCCTACATCCTCCACCATGTCTGGTTCCTTAGTCGGGACTCTGAAAAGAAGCTTTCCATTTGCGTTCAGGATGGACACCAGTCTCTTCACATCCTCTGGTACGGTCCGAGCCACCATAACAAACCGCTCCAGGTGGTCCGGCGTCTGGGACTGGCCGGCATCCTGAACTAGCTTATCCAGGAGCCAGCCCAGATCTCGTAGAGCGCTTGCAGCCTGCTGAAGGATCAAGCCTGAGTCTTCAACGATGGAGAGCTGCTTCAGGAGCCTGGTCTGCAGGTTAGAGTCTGTCAGCCGCTGCGCATTCCCTCTGACATCCAAGGCAAAGTTCAAGAAACAATTGACGGAGTTAGTCACGTCTTCGGCAGCCGTGCGGATCTTATGGAGGTGCTGTTCCAGGTGCTCTTTGCTCCTCCATTGGCTGCTGACGAACAGCATAAGCTTGGGCACGGATTGGCACACCACTTCCTGCAGCTCAAACAACCTGTTGCCAGCTTCCTCCTGTGAAAGCGTGACCTCACGGAAGGGCTCGGGTTCCGGAGAACTCAGCATGAAGGAGTCACAAGAGCTCCTGGAAGAACTGGAAGCCGTGGAGGAAGTAGACACCGTTGAGCTCCTCTGGTGGTCTTTTTTATTTTCATTGTCCATTCTAATCATCTCTTCCACAGGCTGCCTGGACATTGTCTTGTCTCTTGAGGGCCAATGTTGAAGTTGATCATAGATGAGTCCAGGTTTACCCCTGTAGTCAAGGGGTTCGTTGCTCTTTATTGAGTCCATTTCAGGAAGGCGTTGATGTTTGGGTAACACCACAGGGGTCTCTTTTTGTTTAGGGCAAGGTGGGACATCATAGATGCATGAATTTGTCGATTTCCCAGTGTCTGTACAAGATTGCACCACAGCATTGCTCGGTTTGGGGATGTCATAGAGGGGCTGGACGACACCGTGATTCCTTTCAGGCCAAATGTGTGTTGGCAAAGTGTCATAAAGAGGCTTGTTTGAATTAATAGTTTTGGGTGGCATGGTTCTGTAATAACCAGGTTCACATCCTTGTTTTTGTGGAAAGAGAGGCACATCATAAATCCATTCAGACTTAGAGGGTTTCGGCATGGTAATAAAACCACATGGAGGCTTTTGAATATCCTCACTGATGGAGGGTATTGGGATGTCATAATTGGGATCTTGGGAGACTAAGGGGTGTATAGTGGCGACCTAAAATAGAAGCAAAAGTATTGAAGGTTTCAGTTAGAAATGGTTCTGAAATTTCACAAATTGATTTGTTTCAGCATTTGTACTGAATCAGTGAAGACTTCTTGAATGTTTTTAATGTGTTTTTATGTGTTACTGTACAGGCATTACCATCCCTACTTTTTTCTTGGTTGCAGGTGCGCATCTTGTATTTTGTATTTCATATCTTTTATGAAACTCTGTGCTTGACGTCACTGATGTTTCCATTTCCAAAAGCTGCCGTGTAGAAGTTACACAGTTCATGAAGTTACATTTTATCAATATTATTTTGCAGAGTATTTCTAAAGCTGATCATCACTGTCTCTATGAACTTTTGATTGTTTAACCAAAAGTTATCAAGGTATTCAACCTTTTCAATTGGGACCCCCAAATAAAAGCATGTTGTGTAAAGACCCATATTGTATTTTATCATTTTGTTAAAAATTACCATTGTTTCCTAAATCAAATAACTGGTTTGATATTGTCACTATACTAATGTGAAAAACAAAACAAATAACTCATTTAAAAAATATATAATGCATCTCTTTTTTTACCTGCTATCAATATTAGATGTATAAACCTGAGGAAATGTTATTTTTTTAATTAAACTATGATTCATACTGTAAATATGATCATACTGATAAAACAATAAAAGCAGAATTAAACATTAAAAATGTTTTCTGTAATTGTAAATCAGATTTCTAACTATATCAGTTCTACATTTTTATTTCTTTCCCGTATTTCCCCCTATTTTCTCTCAAAAAAATTCTGCAGACCCCCGTTCAGCCCTTTGGGGGTCCCTTGACCTCAGTTGGAAAGCCCTGGACTAGTGAACAGATTTAAAAAGAAACCTCAAGAGGACTTACTGCGAACAAGGTGGGTTTTCTCACCAGGCTTGGGACATCATATATTTCTGTACCAGTTCTGGGATGAGCAGTTAGAGCCTGAAAATAGCACAAATGTATGTCTAGTCACAAAACTAACTCAACAAAAAATTCAATAATCTGTGAAGGTGGCAACACGTGGCCCGCTTCCTTTAATGTATTTGTGCCCTGTTAACCCAGTTTTCTAATTAAAGCCATGGTATAAGCTGCTACAGTAAACTTCTCTTCCTGAAGCAGGAGGGGAAGTGCAGCATGTGCACCCAGTTGCCTCACCTATTACACAGTAACTTGCACAGACACTTCTCTCTCTCTTTCTTTCTGTCCTTCTCTCTTCCCCTCTCTCATTCTTTCTCTGGGGTCCTCAGCCTTAGATTTTCTGGTTGCAGTTAGTGGTGTCTGAAATCTGTCTTTGCTGTTCTTTTATGAGCTCATAAAGCCCCTGTGCTACATACCTGTCCCCGCAGAGAGAGGCCCCTGGTCCCCATCTGTAAACTCTTTACCAGCAGGGGTTTCCGAGACCTTGCTTGTTGTTTGCCTCAGTTCAATGTATACTAAATCATCTAAATAACAGTGTTTTAGAATGAAATTCTTTGAATTAATTATTCATTATGTCTGGTCTTGGACGAATCATTGTTTTTGAATGAATCGGTTGGGTGAATAAATCAATGACTCACTAAAGATAGTGGCTGCATCTGAGATAGCATACTACTACTTTTGAATAAGTAAACACTTTGTGACTGAGTGTGTATGAATATGTAATCTGGGTGTCCTATAGACCTTCTATAGCTCCGCTCCTTTTAAGAGCTAATTGAATGCAGCCAGTCATTTGTTTCAGTCTTGAATGAATCCGTGTTTTGAATGAGTCGGTTGGAAGAATGATTCAGTGAATCAGTGCTTGAACATATTGATTGGATAAATGATTCAAATGAATTACTCGCTCATACGAACACTTATTGTCATCTACTGGTGTAACGGTGTAACCTGAGGAAATAGTCACTGAATAATCCTCACCACTAAAACATAAATTGACAGTCTGGAACACTGAAAAGTTCCAGTGCTGTTGGGCCAATCAAATTCAAACTCAGGAACTAACTATTGCATTAAACATAAACATGACCCAGTAATAGAAAAAGTTGCTGTTGATCCAATGAGAGACTTACTTTATGTGGAGACCTGGTTCCTTCTGGATCCTCTTGTGCTGTGTGCTTATCTGGTGAAGGGTTGGCTTGATGGGGAACTTTATATATTGTAGTCATGTCTTCATAAATTGGATTCCCCGGTGGCTTGGTAGCATTTGGAGTTTGATAAATGTTCTGATTGCTATGGTTGCTCAAGAAGTCTCTTTGTGCACTTAAGTTCGTACAAAGTTTCTCAGCCTCTGCTGGGGAAAGAGGAGCCAGGCGGTTCGCTGGTGCCAGGCCCTGACGTCCATGAAGAGAACACTTCCACCAACCGATGCTCCCCGCTACATTTTTGTCAAGCACCATGATGATGTCACCCTTGCGAAAAGCCAGCTCATCTTCACTTTCAGCTGTGTTGTCATAGAGAGCTCTGGCTTTCAGGGTCTGAAGGAAACAGAAGACAAGAAGATATGAGATATTGGTCCCTTAAGACAAGTTCTGGTCAGAAGAAGACACGTAATCACAATGACACACAATGAAGAAGCACCACGGATGGCAGTGCTGTCTTGGAATTGGCTTTGAATAAACAATGGCCTTGTGTGACAAGGATAATGGGCCAGTGCGTGTAACTAGACACAACTTTGTAGCCCTGCTGAAATAATCCATGTGATCCTTGTTCCCTAGTTATTCTCTGACGCTTTGTTCAGATAGGCAGCAAAAAATCCAACACAAATATACTTTTTTTCTTTGCCTTATTGCAATATTATACTACCAGTATTGATATCATCTTGACAAAATGCTTTTGTTATGTCTATAAATTAAAAACTTTTGGGTCAGTAAGTTTTTTTTATAAGAAAAGAATGCTTTTATTATGCAAGGACACATAAAAAACTGATCAAAAGTGACAGTAAAGACATTTAATGTTACAGAAAATTCCCATTTCAAATACATGCTAAACCTTTCAAATCATCAAAGAATTCTAAAAAATGGTATATGTTTGCAAAAACATATACCAGCTAATATTATCAACATTAGTAATAATAATAAATGCATCTAGAGCAGCAAATCAGCATATTAGAATGATTTCTGAAGGATCATGTGACACTAAAGACACAGATAGAGTAAAGATGCAGAATATTCAGCCTGGCTGTCACAGGAATAAATTACATTTGAAAATATATTAAAATAGAAAATTAGTTATTTTAAATTGCAATAATATTTAATCACTGTTTTACTGTATTATTGATCAAATAAATACAGCCTTGATGAACATAAGACTTATTTAAAAAACATTTCAAAATATCTTACTGATCCAAAGCATATATGCATGTATGTATAAACAAAAAATATGTTTTCCTAAAAAGACAGGTGTATGGATGGATGAAGAAAAGCCTTCTCTATGCTTGGTTTTCACTTCCTGCAACAATTGTCTTTAGAAAAAAGGAAACATCATCCAAACACTTCCCTATTATGTCTACATTTTAAAATCCCAAAAATACAACATTTGGGTTTCTGGTCTAGCCTGTTTATCGGTGGGAAAAAGGTTGGACAATGAATCCATTCAAATCATTTATAGCAGAAATATCTAAAGCACTCTGACTGTCTGTAAATTCAATAGCGTTGCCAGTTTGATACTCACGTACTTCAGATGTCTGTACAGATATTTATAAATAGGCCCTCAGACACAAACACATACACCTGCACCAGCAAATCATACAAACAAGATATTTGATGTGTGTGACATCTGGAGAGCCACTCGCTCAGCACACATCACCACACACACACACACACACGCTTGTAGTATGTGCACACGTCTCTTTAAACCCCGTCCCATGTGCTCACAAATTCCTCAGTGGCAACAGTGCACATGCTTGAAATGAAACATCACGTCCTACAGCACTGGAGCACATGATGGAGGAATACCTTGAATGAACACAGACTGTTACACAACTATCTATCAGTCACTCGGCTTCAGTGACATAAAAACAAATCAAATCCAATTAAATTATAACAGTTTAAATGTTCAGATCAGATCTCAATTACTTTTTCATCATTCGGGAATTTGATATTTGATGGTTTTACCTATCAGAACATTATAAAAATCATTTGGTCGTTAGCAATTCTTACATTTTGGTAAATAGAACCTCTATCTATAAAAAGATGAACAACAACAAATTACATATTATACTGTGTCATTAACAAAAATAAAGTCAAAATGGAAAAGTCATGGGTGACAAACTAAGTACAGCCTATGATTCAATTGCTTGTAGACACTTTTTTCAGAAGTAAGTTAAAGGCATTACTTTCTGTATGACAGTACCAGCCTCTCACATCATTCTCTGGAAATTTTGGCTCAGTTCATTGAGGTTTGTGGGCGCTTGTTTATGCACAGCTCTCTGGTCCCGCATTTCAGTCGGGTTGAGGTCTGGACTTTGTCTGGGCCAGTGTAACACCTTGATTCTTTGATATTTCAGTCATTCTATTGTAGATTTGCTGGTGTTCTTGTGATCATTGTCCTGTTGCATGGCACAAAAGCTTGCACGGCAAAGCTTCAGCTGTCGGACACTAGAAACATTTGACTCTACTTTGGGTATTGAGAGAGGAGTTCATGGTCGACTCATTGACTGCAAGATACCCAGGTCGAGTGGCTACAAAACAAGCCAAAAATCATAAACCCTCCATCAGCATGATGGACAGTTGGTATGAGGCGTTTGTGCTGATATGCTGTATTTAGTTTGCGACGTCCGTTGGTGATGCCCCTCTGGAAATTATTTGTCTAGATGCTTTGCCAGACCCTAACTCAGTAACAACTGAGAATGGTCTGGTTTTAACCAGGCTAGTATAACCCCTCTCAGGTTGATGGCAGCAACAATTGCTTCTCTAAGATTGTTGCTGATGTCTTTCCTCCTTGGCTCCAGACCAACACACTGCCAAAACGTCTGCTTTTATAGAGTTGATCACACTTGCTGATGATCAATTAAAGACATTTGATAAGCAGCGCCTATTGTTGAAGTTACCTAATTTTAAGAGCTGCTGCTGTCCAGATGATTTTTTTATTATGTCCTGACACACAAAACTAGAATTCAATAGGGGTTCCTATCTTTTTCACATGATCTAATTTTATAATATTTTTTTATTTGATACATTTTAATTATATTTTAACGATGTGTTCAAAAATGTTTTATCATATTCTATTTTATATTAATTTAATTCTATTTTTATTATTACATTGAATCTAATCCGTTTAATTCACACAATTTTTCACACAAACAAGTAAAAATCATTTGCAGGTGCTGTAAACAGATCTCGTATTTAACAGAATATTCCTTTAAAATGTTTGGACCGACTCAGAACCACCCTATAATAACGCTTCAAAATATAACCGCCACTTTAATAACACTTCAAAATAAATGGCTGTCTGCAGAAATAGGTGACCACCTCCTCTTCATTGCAATGTACATATATGCATGTGTGTTCAGTAGCTGATGTTCAGCTCCCCAACCCATATCCGCACGCGCACACGCAGACACAGACACACACACACACACACAGACACACACAGACACACACAGACACACACAGACACACACAGACACACACACACACACACACACACACACACACACACACACACACACACACACACACACACACACACACACACACACACACACAGCAGCCTTCCTTCCTCAAACCTCCACTCCCTGCTGATAAGAGGCAGCAGACACAAGCACAGCCTTAAATGGCTCATGGACGAACCCTCAGTGACAAAGCCTCTATTCAGCCCACGTCTGACAAACCGAGCACCTGTTCCGCTCACAAGCCCTCTGGTCGACTGCAACATGGGCTCTGGTTAATGCATGCTGACCACAACAACCGCAGGCCCTCCTACTCCGACCCACAGACCAAGCACGGCAGGGCTAGTGCCAGCATGCTTTGTGTGAGCATGGGAACTTAGCTGCAAATGAGAACGAAACTCGAAGTTGCACTCAACATAAAGTATAGTCATAGTGTGATGTGGTTTTGCCAGCATACAAAATAATACATGTATTTCTTGTGGTTATGTTTGCCATTTATATATCTTAATCAGCACATTGATACTGATATAAAACTGACAGAGAATGTGTTCATTTTGATCACTGTTGGTTGTTGTATTAGTGCCACGAGCGCAACAGAAAAATAGCAGGGGTTTCAGAACATCTACAATGATTAATATGCCTAGATTGCACTGAAAGGAATGACAGTGCATTTAAAATGACACTTTTTGTGATGTTTCTATGATGTTACTCGATATGCAGAGAAAACTACACTGGAAGAATATAGTGTTGGATTTAATTTAAAAACATTTTTCACTCAATGTCACTCATGAAGCAAGGCAATTTGACTAAATTTTTTGTCAATGTCACAATAGCAACGAGACTTTAAGTAACAAACTTATTAAACGTAACATTTAATCCAAACATCTTTGTTTTATTTGCAACTTTGAACAAATTTTGTACAAATGCTCCACACATGCTCCACTGTCGATATGTCCGCCATCTTGGAACGGCCAACATTTTAGATGCTCTCGTCACTCACAGTAAAAATCAATGCGATTTCCAAGATGCCACATCATCGCACAGCCTCTGGTTGCAAAAACTTAAATTCCCGAAGAAATAGGATAACCTTTTGGTTTGTCTTTTTATATATTAACTCAATATTACAGGTTTTTAAACTATGGTAACTTTTTAATGTCATGTTAGCTAACGCCTTTGTCTTGCACTGTGTCAGTTTGGCAAAATCCTCTGCTTAAATCTATTGTAGGTATAGATATTTATACAAGCATATAACTACGGTTGCAGGCGCAGTCAATTTGCCTCGAGTGTTCACCGACCGGCTTTGACCCTGGCAGACGGCTTACATATAGTGGCCCAATAGTGTTGTTCTGTTTGTGTTTGAGCATCTTGACCTGCCTGTAGCAACCCTGGCTCAACCAATGGAGTGAGTGTGGGGAGAAAAGAAAAGCATTATTTTTGCCATTATGTTTTCTGATGCTAATAGCACAGAAATTATTTATTTCTTCATACTTTTTAACATAATTCTGCAAAAAATAACAAGCTTTGAAAATTGTTCACAATGTTTCCAACAGCTATAGTCTAACCAGCAGATTTTTGTGCTCAAATACTGTGCTGAAATGGTGTGGCTGTTTATTAAATTTGCCCCTGGTGTGTATGACCGTACACGTCTTAAAAGGGAAGATTGCTGAGTGTGTACATTTCTAAGTTTGTGTTTGGAGTATGCGCGTGTGTACAGTGAGAAAGGAGGTCAAATTCAGATGGGATTCTTGCACACGCCTGCTTGTGCGGATCAGACTCGGACAGCTGGCCTCAGCTCTCCAGAAGCAGCTGTCTCTCTCCTTCATGTCTCACACCCTCTCTCCACACGTCTTGTTCTCCTGTGAGATGAAAACTGCTATGCCACGCTGTGCTTTAACATATTGATAATATCTACATTTGTTTGACAGTATTTATTGCACAATTTACTCGGAAAAATTAATCGCAGCTATATTTTTCTAAAATGACGGGCTGGGTGATAAAGCTAAAAATATATATATCTTTTTTTTTTTTTTTTTTACCTTTTTGATGACAAACTAGTGTTTAATATATAGCCTATTTATATATATATATTGATATATGTATTATATATATATATATATATATATATATATTGATATATGTATTATATATATATATATATATATATATATATATATATCTTTTTTTTTGTTTGTTTTTTTTTTTTGTTGAGAAATTAGGAAAATGTATAATGTTATGAAAAATATATCTATTTAAAATAATTACTATTAAAAAAAAAATATTACGGTTTCCGCAAAAACATTAAGCAACTTTTTCAACATTGATAAGAAATTTTACTAGAGCACCAAATCAGCATATTAAAATGATTTCTGAAAGATCATGTGACACTGAAGACTGGAGTAATGATTTTGAAAATTCAGCTTTGCTTCAGAGGAAAAAAATTCTCTTTAAATATATTAAAACAGGACACAGTTATTTTAAAGGCCGTGTTGCAGGCATGGCCGTAGCCAGCTATGAGGTCACCGAGGTCCGGACCTCGGTCATTTTTTTACCTTAAAAAATAAAATTTCAAACTCTGAATGATTAATTAGAAGTTTAAACCACCTCATATGAGGGTTTGCAATTAATTTTGCTGCGCAGTGAACGGGGCTTTGAGAGCTCGTTGTGAGGGCGCGAGTGCCAGATCCCGTGTTGCCAGATCCACCTAATGGAAAAGTGGCAGACTTCTGGACTTGTTTTTCTGATTTAATGTCACACTGTAGGAAGTTATTTAAGTGGAAAGTTGCATGTTAGGGTTTGTGATATATCAATCTTATTTCCAAAACACATGCTTTGAACTTATTTCGGAATATTATTATTATTATTATTATTTTGCTTGTTTTTTTGTAGCAATATCTGGCAACGTTTTACTGTCGGTATTAATAAAAAAAAGTTTTTAGAAAAACTGTAATTGCTGACAGGAAGATATCACATTCGGTAAGACAAACGCAATGATCATCGTGATTATCTGGTAACTGCACACTCGGTCTTAATGTGACAGACCTTTTAGGTAATAAACCTAATGCCGTCTGTGCACTTAATATTAATCAAACAACAAAATGGGAATGATAAAGTCAAAGCAACGTTCACGTCTAACTGACAGACATTTGACTGTCTTGCAGCTCCAGTGAGCAACAGCTAGACCTGAAATCACTGGTAAAAAGAATACAGACTCAGATTTCCCACTTGGAATAAGGACTAGCCTACTTTTCATCAGGGCTTGAGAAATAGCATCTATTTGCTCAATGATTTTTTTTATACATTTTGAGGTTTTTAATACTCTGAGTATTAACACATTTTTGTTTTAATATTTTTTAAATCTATTTCATGTTAATCTACTTTTTTTATGTTCATGTTCAGTATTTCTTTAAATTGAACAAAGACTAGCAATACTTACCTTGCAAGGTTTTTAATACTCTGTTTGAGTAAGAACTTTTTTTTAACTAATTTAATTAATATTGCTAGAAAACTGTTAATTCACTTTTGTTTAAAGATTTTTTATTTTCACGTTCAGTATTAGCCTTTTTTAAATAGGACAAATACTAGCAAGACTTCACTAGCAATGATGTTTTTTAATACTCTTGAGTATGAACTAATTTTTTTGCATTAATATCACAAGAAAATTGTTAATACACTTTTTTGTTCCAGATTTAAATTATTTCATGTTCAGCATTACTTTGACAAAGACTAACAAGACTTGCCTAGCAAGATAGGTAACAAACTGCATTTTTAAATAAGTAAAAACTGTAAATATTATCAAAGTTTTACGATGCAAGTTGTAACTTGTGTGGCCCTTCACATTTTAGTTTACATGTGGCCCCCTTGGCATCTGAACTTGAGTACCCCTGATGTAGTGTAATGTAGACAGACGCTGTAACTAAAAGAGGTTTGAATTTTTCTTTAATTTTCACACTGAATATGGGTTAGAGCTTTTTATTTTGAACTCTCAGAGTGCACCAAATTGATGAATTTAACATTAAAAAGCACAAAATTTTCTTACGGGGGAGCATGCCCCCGAACCCCCCTAGAGGGACAGAGGTCCACTCACTACAGCTTTACCAAAAAATTGTGTGATAAACACTGGTATTGCTTTTCACAAACATCTACATGTCTGTTTATTTTTAAGTTTAGGCTATATGGAGTGTATATTGCATTTGTGGATGTTATTATAGCACAATTCTTTACACCTCACCCCGGACCTCACTAATTTTCAAACCCTGGTTACGGCCTTGGTTGCAGGGTTAATTTTTCAACGAATTTGTGCAATTTGCTTGTTGGTAATAAACATTTAAACTGTTATCCATTGTATTTTATGTTGTTGGGTATCACAAGACGGAATATAATACGAAAAGGTACAGCGGTTTGCAACGATTCTCCTTTCCACCACAATGCATTGGATGACGTCACCTTGGGGAGAGAATTTACCAAAGCCCGCTGCCCGCGTTGAGAGTGACTAGATAGACGAGTAGTAGACGAGAGTATTCAGATAGCGCAGATTATAGATAAATACATAGATATAGATAGATAGACTAGATATATAGATAGATAGACAAGACAGATAGATAGATAGGCTAGTATATGCGGCAACTGCACATCCAATGGCGCGGGCGCCTCTAACGTGCGACCAATGAGCCAACTCTACATTGTCAATCTACCTACTATATATTTCTATCTATTTATCTATCTAGCTGCTAGCTATCTATGCTAACGTTATGCTATCTGGATGTCTGCCTATCTCTTTCTATACTGCCCACACACAAGCACCTGTCAAACACAGCGACAGACACGCGGCGGCTACGTTTGCAAAAACATTTTCACCGGAGGAAGAGAAACGCTTAGAAACGCCAATATAACTAGCATGATGCCTTCTATTTCTAGATGACAAAGACCAAGTTTACCAGTACTATGACAAAGGTTACCGGTACTTATCTGAACTAACGTCATGATCACTGCCACTAAAGAAAACGTTGATTTTTCACTCGGTCCTATTCAATGACAGTAAAAATATATATATAGGCCTATGTGTGTCGTTGTGCACTGCTGCTCGTAGACTAGCTCCAGTGCTTATTGCTGCGGTGCTAAATGATAGCAACTCACCAGGACACTTCACCAACTCATCCTCATCCCAGTCAGTCGCCATAGTTCTAATACTAGGCTGAGAATGTCTACTAGTAGACGGGCTCTGATACTAGGCTGAGGCTGCGTTTTCATCCACTTCTCCCCAGCGTGACGTCATCACCGAATCGCGTAAAAAAACGTTAATACCAAAAACGTAAAAAACTGGTCTTTAAGACCATTTTTGAGACATTTTAAAAATGATATACATATCTTGAGTGATTTATGTACCCATTAATCGACAGTGGTGGTTAACCTGCAACATGGCCTTTAAATTGTAATTAAAATTGAGAAATATTCTGTTTTTACTATATTTCGGATTAAATAAATGCAGCTTGGCATTAGAGACTTCTTTCAAAGAAGATCTGAACATCTTTCCAAACTTAGGGAATTTCATTATTTCTGTATAAATTAATGTCATATCCATTAAATTACTTAGTTGGTAACTATCTGTGCAAGCAATCACCCTGTTGAGTTTATTGACTTGCTTGACTGTACATTATATCTTACTTAAGTTAGGCTCCTCCCACAATTACCAAAATTCAGAGTTAAATTGAGATTAATTTCTTAAGAGAACTACATACATCCCTTTAAACAAGATGCTTCTGCAATTTCTAAAGACGATATTTTAAAGAATATTTTAACCAATTGTGTTCATACAATGAAAGTCAGTGGGGTCCAAACAACATTGGACAAAACCAGAAATTTTTTTCACAATATCCTCCTTTCATGTTCCAAAGAAGAAAAAACTTGAAGTTTGTCCTTAATTACACACATATTTGAGACTGAAGTTTATCCTTAATTACACACATATTTGAGACTGCTGTTGATTAGACAAAGTGGTCCATATTTCAGAAGAATATTTTCACTAGGATTGACAGGATTGCTTTGCAGTGAATATTTGCAGTGCGCACACAGTCTCTTCAGGGACAGGAAGCTGCCTGGTTAAGTTTATATTACACTTTCCCACACAATGTAGACAAGAACACTAGCTGTGCATGGAATGACATCCATTCTGAGATGTGCTTCATGAAAATGGTCTACTCAAGAAAAATTCCACTTGCTTTCCAAACACCATATGCATATATATTTTTTTCTTTCTTTTTTCCCTCAAAGAAATTAGGACATTTATAGTGTTACAAAATATTTCCATTATAAATAATTACTGTTCAAAAAAATATATCATGGATTTACACAAAAATACAAGCAGCACAACTGTTTTCAAAATTGATAAGAAAATTTACTTGAGCACAAAATCAGCATATTTAAAATGATTTCTGAAGATGAGGATCATGTGACACTGAAGACTGGATTAAATTAATGATTAATGATGTTTAGCTTTGCATCAGAGGAATAAATTATGTGTTTAAATTGATCAAAATAGAAACCTTATTTTAAATTGTAAGAATATTTCACAATTTGACTTTACTGTATTTTTGATCCAATAAATGAATGCCATGAAATGGAAATTCATCCTGGATATATTTTCTAAAAGCATGTTATTGATATGCATGCTATTCATCCGCGCATGTGTTTAATTTAACAATAAAATGTTCAAAGTTTTAACTTTTAAAGTCATAACTCGATCTTCTGGTGAAATGACAGACTTATTGCTCATGTATGCTGGGCTTCTCCGATGATTCAGTCCGCTAAACTCTGTCCCTTTCTTACAGTTCACTGCAAGCTTGCATTCAAATCTTCCTCCATCCAATTTACAAGATCTGTAAATTGTCTGACTTGCTATTTCCTGTCTCACAACAATGATGATATCATATTCAAACCTCTTGTTTCTCAGAGAGGACTTCCTGGACCCATCGATTCACATGACTCTTATTTATTTCTTTTTCCAGGGAGGATATAAGAGCTAATAATGACTGACTGATGTTTAGATATGCGATATCATCACTATCTCACTGGCTTCAAGTTCCCCTTTTGTAAATTTGAGTGTTTTGACATTGATGCTTAGCAGGAAATGTCATACATCTACGCAATGCAACGATTAGATGATTCAACATAAAGATAAAGAGCAGATTACCCCAGTTGTGATTATTATGATATACTGTAAATAAAGGGTCAGGGTTGATGAGGACTGATGAGTGGACAATTTAGCCGTTTTTTTATTTTATTTTTAGAAGCAAATTTCCTGACTCTTCATGTCTTCTGCTTTTTATGCATACATTTGGACATCTTTCTACTGAGGCAACATCAAGGCCAAGTCACCAAGTGACCATTTCCCCAAATTCAGAGCGGGTTTTAGTGGTTTAGCTATAGCACTATTTCTGTTCTGATTTTTTTTAAAATAATGTAAGTACAACTTGCAAAAAGTAACCTAATAATATGCTGATTAAATAATTTTTATTGAAAAGGAAGGTCCCCTTGAAGTCAATAATTGTATCCCTTAAAACTCATCTTTGAACACCAAAATTACATATTTAAATGTTTTTTTCCTGTGAAAAAAAATTATTCATGCCTTAAAATAGCTTGAATGTAAATCACACCCTTGCTTCATTTAGAATACCCAGAACAATGAATATGCAAATTAGCCCCGCCTCCACTCATGCCAGCGCCGAGATTCACTCGGAGAGGTAAACGCTGCACAATGGTATCGGTTTACAACGTCGGACACATAACAGTAATTAAAACATAGACAGTATAAGAAGTGGACAGAGCCATCTCATTGGAACTCAGTTGAGACAGTTGAAGCCCATTTTTTGCGATTTTTTAGCACTTCCGTTCCTGACGCGCAGACTCAAACCGACTCAAACTACGCTTGATGACGTGAGCACCCTGTCTGACAGATGTAAATATTCTAGTAGCTGTGCGTGAAAACTGCCAACGTTGATCTTGCAGAGACGGGGAGCTTGAGCAAAGAGTTCTTTGGCGTGAGTGAGCAGGAGTAAGTCATTTGTATAGTATTTATTTTAAAATGTAACGCCAGTACGCCATATTAAGTTAATGCATTGATTGCCTGCGAGCTTCTCCTCCTGTCTGTACGGTAATTTCTCTACTGTGCGACAGAGCGTCGAGTGGTTATGACGCAATCGTTAGCCTATTTTTACAAAAACGGTTTCTACGGGGCCATAATGTAACATAGAAGGTAATGGAGCCCTTTATACATTGTCGTGTGTCTTTAGAAATAAATAATGGACAAATGGAGTCTTTAAACGCCTCAGATGTAAAGTTATTAGCTGTCAAAGTGACGCCAAAATGAATGGGAGTCAATGGGAATGCTAACGCAAGTGAAGTTCTGCTACAAGATGGCGGCACGCGTCCGGCTTCAACTTCCGGTCGATGGATTACCCCCTTGAATTAAAACGATTAGCCTTTTGCTTGACGCGTGATTTTTTTTCCCAAACCACTTCAGCGGAAATCCCGCCCTGCAGCCGATTTCATTGGTTTAGGTTATAGTGACGGGTAGGTTTAGGGATCAGGGTTGGGTGTAGGCAATCTGTACAGTGATTGACATGACCAATGAAAACTTTAGAATTAGCTGCAGGGCGGGATTTCCGCTGAAGTGGTTTGAAAAAAAAAAAGAAAAAAAAAATCACGCTTGTTTGACTATGTTATCAAACAGCTAATAATGAGTTGCTAATGTTACATGAACCATGTTTCCGTTCGCCATCTCAGAGTCAGACCCGCTTTTGAACACCTCAGAACGAGAAAGCCACATACTGTAGTTCATCGTAATATACATCATACACCCGTTATATTGTTATAGCCTAAATCCACACAATTTTTACTAAAAGCCCGCCGGCACGTACGTGATTGGTTACAAGGTAGTTTGTGACGTAAGAAACACCAGCGATTTCAAACCGCGTTTTTAATACAGTCTTTAGATCACTGCAGTTTTTAAAGAGAAAATACTCAACAATGGTGTTGACATGAATTTGCACATGGTTTGTTTTAAAGCATATTAAAAACACCACATAGACACATAAACAACATTAAAAACTTGATTTTGACCACAGGGGGACTTTAATTAAATTACTTTGGTACTACTTTTGGTTGAAGGAAATCAAGTTTCCACAAATAATTTAGGGTCATAACCATTTGATTAAGGAACTATAAGATATAGCCTAGATTTTATAAAGGATAAAACATTTTAATATTGTAATCTCTTGTTGGTAGTGTGTGTGGGTGAGAGGAATCGGACTGGTCTGTGGGTGGGTGTGATTTTGAAACAAATTGTCGTCATACCATCGCAGATGAGTAAAATATACACTAAATAAGGAACAGCGCAAAAGGTCAAATGAGGGATAAACTTTAACTGTAACAACTATTAAAGTTGTCTTGGGAAGAATTTTGTGTTACACTTTATTTTAAGGTGTCATTGTTACAGTGTAATTATATATTTAAGTACTGTGTAATATTAATTAAAATGGACTTACTATGGGGTTAGGGTAGGATTAGGATTTGGTTGAGGGTTAGATGCATGTAATTATGCATAATTTACTGTTATTACTATGGTAAGTACATGTAACATATGTAACAAGGACACGGTCAAAAAGTGTTACCGATTTGTTTCTTTAAAAATAAATAAATAAAAATCTTCAGCAAAGATTGCAGATGCATTAATTGCTCAAAAGTGACAATGAAGACATTTATAATATTTCAAAAGATTTCTATTTCAAATAAATGCTGTATTTTCAAAATTCTATGAAAAAAAACACGGTTTCCACAAAAATATGAAGCAGCAGAACTGTTTTCGACACTGATAATAATAAGAAATGTTTTTTTAAAGCAGCAAATCAGCATATTAGAATGATTTTTGAAGGATAACGTAACACTGAAGACTGGAATAATGATGCTGAAAATTCAGGAATAAATTACGTTTTATATATATTAAAATTGAAAAAAGTTATTTTTAAACTAAAAAATATTTCACAATATTTTTTTTTACTGTATTTTTGATAAAATAACCATCCTTGGTGAGCATAAGAGACTTTTTTCAAAAACAAAAAAAATCGTATCCAATCTTACCAATATAGAATAGAGAACATGGGATATAGAAAGAGACAAAACATATCAGACACATAAAACTAGCTTGCAGCATTTGTCTTAGAAACTTAAGGTGTCACACTGGGCAAATATAAAAATATTTAGTCACCTGTAGTGCCTTTCTTATAATGCTGATCTCATTGATATTGCAATTTTGAGCAAATAAGCGTACGAAGGCGTGAACCGCAGCTGAGGTTGGAAGTGAAAAAAAAGTGCAACACGAAGCCATACACAAACCATACACAAACAGCATCAGATAACCACAGAAAAACATGCTCATATTTAGCCGGGACTTTCTTCACTAAGAATAGTAAAATTGCTAATTTCCACCTACAACTGAAGTTTCATCCCCCATCAAACCTGTAAGCTCTCCAACTTAAAGGGATAGTTCACCCAAAAATGAAAATTCTGTCATAATTTACTCACCCTCAAGTTGTTTCAAACCTGTATGAGTTTCTTTCTTCTGCTGAACACAAACGAAGATATTTTGAAGAATGTTGGTGAACAGACAGTTGCTGGACCCCATTGACTTCCATAGTAGGAAAAAAAGATACTATGGAAGTCAATGGGGTCCAGCAACTGTCTGTTCACCAACATTCTTCAAAATATCTTCTTTTGTGTTCAGCAGAAGAAAGAAACTCATACAGGTTTGAAACAACTTGAGGGTGAGTAAATTATGACAGAATTTTCATTTTTGGGTGAACTATCCCTTTAACTCAATTCTATTTTCAAAAGAAGAGAGCCTGTTAACGACAGCCATAAAGAGCCATTCTCTCCCTTTCACTCTCAGGGTTAACAGCATCACGTTACACAGCACCCTCTGCACATTTGGGGGTCTATATATGAGGCTCGGGGTGGTGAGGGCAAGGGTTACGGGCTGACACCACATCTGAACAGTGAAATCCCAGCAGTTGGTCATCGGCCAGAAGAAGAAGAAAAAAAAAAGTATTGTAGAGAAAACCGGTTCCTGTTTGAAACACTGACAGCATGCTGGTAGGTTGCAATGGCTTTCATATTACTAGTTCTGAAACCTCACTGAGAGTTCAAATGATCTAAAGATGTACCTGAAGGAGTTAGTATTAAACTGTACTGACCTCCATCTTTCTGAGATACGAGTCCTGTGATCAAGCAGTAAATTAATCCCATTCAAAAGTCCATGTAGAATTGACAGACGCAGCAAAGCTTCTCAGTCTGTATTTCTGTTGTTGTTGTTTTTTTTAAGTCTGTTTGCTTTATTTCTATGTACTAGGGTCTTCTTCTTGTTGCTCTCACACACATACACATTGCCCAAATAAACTCAGAGTCCAGACCCTTCACAATAAGGGGCGGGGAGTGAAGCATTCACTCATGACATGTGTCTTGCTCACATGCACGTCAGCCAATCAGAATGCCCCTTAACAACTGCTACCGCACCTCCTCCAACTTCTATGAAATTGTGAGAGAATATTTGTACGCCTGATTAAGCAGAAGTTGGTCAGACAAAATGTAGGTTTTTTTCCAGAAAGACAAAGGCTATCAGTATTACTAGTAGGCTACTCTACTTCCACTATTTGTTTCACAAATCAATTTTCACTTTCATCTGCGCACACATGAGCTGATTTATCAGCGGACAGACTTTGTCGTCAAGACAACAGATAGACCCCCTGTATAGGCTGGGTGGGGTGAGACACCAATGATACACAGCAACAGTTCTCAACTGGTGGGTCGTAACCCAGACGTGGGTTCTGATGGGCTTGCGGACAGCTTAAAAAGCAAACGAACAATTTTAGATTGTATGAGGAATGATTTAGATTTAGAATGTTTTTTAGAAATAATAAAATACAATTAATATTCTAATTGTGTAAAGTTATACTTCCTTCTTTTGTTGTTGACAAAGCACTGGCAAGAATTTAATCACACACTACACCATTGTGATCCACTACAGTATACAATCAATTCACCTGAGATTCAAAAACCATGATCAAAACAACACAAAGTGAAAGAAAATACAGCCCACACAATATTAAATATGGATTGACTTACTTGCAGTTCATTTTTGGCTGCAAAATTATGAACTGAATCAAAATACTACTGAGACATTCTAGAGGACAAAATATTTCACTTTTGAGCCGGTCATGTACCTGTTCAGTTCATCGTATATTAGTAAATTTCCATGTTTAAGGAAAATTGGTATGAAAATCAATATCGGTTGCTTTAATCGGTTATTAAATATAATAATATACACAGACACACATACATTATATAAACAAATAAATAATAATTCTCTCTAAAAGACTGACAATTTTACTAATGCTATACAAGCAAAAACCTTTAGATTCTATATGTACCAAAAAGCTAATTTATATTATCTTAAATGTGCCAAACAAAAGTCCATCACACTAGATTTATCAATGACAGAAGACAACAGCCTACTGATAAATCTGGCTTCTAAAGAATAAGGAAGTTATTATTTCCTTTGAATTATTACGCTACACATAATTTCCAGTAGTTTACTTATTGCACCTATTATGTGTGTAAACATTTCTTCTGCAAAGTCATTGAGTTCATTTGACAATCCCTAAAACCAAACGAATAAACACGGATCTGTCACACAGTAAACCGGCTGAGTAACACTCACTGTAAATGTGGCTTTATTAGTATTATTAAGAGCCTGGCCAGCGCAAGACAAGGAGGATCTTGAAACAGTCCGAGGAATTACCCATCTGTGTGAAATATTTAGACATACTTCAAGACAATGTTCTTGCCTCAGAGCAAAAAAAGCTATTTTTAAATGTTACAAACCATTACCAGACCATTTGACATTACTAAAGAATTTCTAGAAATAGCATTTTTAAATGTCTTGAAGCCAAGTTCCACAGAACCGCGAGTCTATGACGCTTATATCATACATGGTTCATCTGATTGTGTCAGTTTAGAGTTTTAGGACTTGCAGACCAGCTTTTAAACAACCATAACATATGAGGATGTTGCTGGGTCACATGTCTGATTCTCTAAGGCAGGGATTCTCAACCTTTTTCAAGCTAGGCCCCCCCAATGCTGGTTCATTGCAGTTGGGGCCCCAGTGCCCCCCATGTTATTGTTATTATTACTAGGCCTAATAGTAGGCATCATCTGCATTTTTTACAGAAGCTTGCAGGTAGGTGATGTTAATGTGAGACCTGAGCCTGCTTTGCCTTGCAAAGATCCTCAATTCTTGGCATCATAAATTTTAGCAGTGAAAATAGATCCGATGAATCCAAACAAAGATCACAGCATAGCGCATCTCACAGCAACACTCAATCGTGTTTTGAATGATTCAGTGTTTTGAACGAATCGGTTGAGTCAAAGATTCAATGACCCATTCACAAACATCTGTCTCATTCTTGATGAATCGGCCGTTTGAACGTATCGTTTGAATGAACGACTCAATGACTCGCTTAATAAAACCGCTTATCGCCTGCATTTGCGCTCACTATCGACAAACCAAATTTGTTCAAAACTTTTTTTTTAAATCCGTCCAAACACATTTTAATATTTATTCAGGAGTTATGTATATACAAAACTTTAACTTTTTATGACAGTAGTTTAGTGATAAAAAAAAAAGTGCAATTTTTTTTCTTTTTTTTTTTCCTCCCATCCTGTAGCCTACTCGCGCCCCCCCGGGAGAGTGTGCGCCCCACCGGTTGAGAACCACTGCTCTAGGGTTTTCTAGAGAATAGCTCTGCAAACAGTGGTTGCAGCTTCTGTAAATGACTAATGTGCCATTTCGTCTCTATGTGGCGGTGGCCAATATTTCCATTTCTTTCTGTGAGCACTCCACTTCAAATACTAGCCACAAATAAGATAAACATAGAAGACACAAAACCAAAGCAAGTTTTCAAACAAACAGCAGCTGAAAACCATCCAAGCTGCAAGCCGAACTGATCAAGTCGAAGGAAGGACTGCAAAAAGATGCATGACAAAGATTTGAGGAAGGAAAGGCAAATTATGCCGATTATTTTGATCCTTGCCATGCCACCATGATGCTCTTTCTCAAGTCTCTATTGTTTTTCTAGGCCCTAAATATGGTTTGGATCGCAAATGTTTGGGGCAAGCTTTTTTTGACCTTAAAGAAATTAATACTTTAATTAAGCAAGGATGCATTAAATTGAACTAAAGTTATTTATAATGTCCTGGAAAAAAACCTTAGGCTGGCTTTCGCAAAAAAATGCTTTCAACAGTGATAAGAAATGTTTCATGGGAATATTAGAATGATCATGTGACACTGAATACTAGAGTAATGATACTGAAAAATCAGCTTTAGCATCACAAGGATAAATTAAATTTGAAAAATACGCAGATGAGCCAAAACATTATGACACCTGACTAACATGCTGTTGGTCCTTCACAATCACATGCTGCCAAAACAGTGCTGACACGTCAAGGCATGAAGTCTAGCAGCCCCCTGAAGGTGTCCTGTGGTATCTGGCGTCAAGACGTTAGCAGCAGATCCTTCAAGTCCTGTGAGGTGGAGGTGGAGCCACAGTGGATCGAACTCGTTGGTCCCGCACATCCCACAGATGCTCAATTGGATTGAGATCTTGGGAATTTAGAGGCCAGGGCAACACCACAATGTGTGCAGTGCAGCAGGGTGCATTATCCTGCTGAAAGAGAACACTTCCAGCAGGGAACACCATTGTCATGAAGGGATGTACCTGGTCTGCAACAATGTTTAGGTAGGTGGCGTGTTTACATCCACATGAAATGCTGGACCCAGTGTTCCCAGCAGAGCATTGCCCAGAGCATCAAATTCCAATGATTCGTCCAATGGTGAATCCTGGTGACATCACTTCCAGGTAAATGGCGCAGTTGTACACGGTCGTCCATGTGATGTCAAAGAAATCGGGACTCATCGGACCAAGTAACCTTCTTCCAACTGCTCCAAGGTCCAGTTTCGACGCTCACGTGACCATCGTAGATGCTTTCGGCGGTGAACATGGGTCATCATGAGCACTACGCAGCCCCATTCACAGCAGAGTGCGATGCCTTCTGTTGGCTCAGACCAGATGGGATAGTGGTTTGTCCCTCCTTGGACCACTGTTGGTAAATTCTCACCACTGCTGACCGGGAGCAACACACAGCTTGCAGATTCAGAGATACTCTGACCCAGTCGCCTTGTCATAACAAAAGCGGCTCATGTCAAAGTTGCTCAGATCTTTATTCCTGCCCATTTCTCCTTCATCCGACACATTGATTACGAGAACTGATCGTTTGCTTATCATCTAATCTACCCGACCTTAATGTGTGTCTTTGTTGGGAGATTCATTCTATTCTTTCTTGATATCAACGATAGTCGCTTCACCTGTGACTGGACATAATGTTTTGGCTCATCAGTGTATATTTAAATAAAATTTTATATAGAATACAATTAATTGTAATAATATTTCACCATATAGTGTTTATACTGTATTTTCAATCAAATAAATGCAGCCTTGGTAGCATAAGAGATTAAAATTTTTTTTTTTTTTTTTATCTTACCGACCCCAAACGTTTCAATGGTAGTGTTAAGTCTACAGGATTTTTACACTGAATTTTTTCATAGTTGAGATGGCTTAGAAACGAGTTGAACAACAAAGTCAAATGTGAATGGTTAGGAGTTTGTCCAAATCCTAAACCAAAAGTTTGAGCAATAGCAAACTCCGCTAACAACAACTATGATTTAATGATTCAATGCCATTCACAAACGCTTCAGACATGTGTCTATTAAAAATCGGTACAAGAAACAGTTCTCTCAGAGACTTTTAATATAAAACAAAGAGAACAGTACACAAATCAAAACTGAAAAGACGTAATCCTAGGCACTTTCCATTAGACTTATACTCATCTACTTGTTGTCAGATACACAAATAACACAAAAAAAGGTTTTTTTACAGTTCAGTTTACAGCTGAATGTTCTGATGTTACTAAATGGCCTTGAATCCAAAAAGTAAAGTTCTAAAAACAACGCATCTCAGATGATGATTTGTAAAACAGCACCACCCGACAGTAACACAAAGGTACCGCAGTCATATGAGGCAACAAGCTCTCTGATGCTTTAAAAAAAACAAAAAAAAAAACTTTTTTGTGTTAAATGATAAGCCTGTGAAGTCATACACAGTGTGGACATTTCTGTGTTTGGGACCTGCTGATAAAAGAAATTCAGACCGTTTTGGTCTCAAAGCACACAAATGTCTCTTAGTCAGTGGTGGTGCGGCGATACCAGAATCGGGCTCTGAAGTCGTCGCTGCAGGTCATGAAGCCGGGGTTGGTGGGTGAGTGGACAATACAGCGCACGATGTTATTGTGGCCCAAGGAGAGCAGGTTCTTCCTCTCGGCTGTGCGTGAATCCCAGCAGCACAAGCTGATGGTTCTCTCGTCCGGCAGAAGCACATAGTCCTCTGTGTGGTTGAAAACGCCCTGAGTGCGGTGCGTTTGTCGCCCACTGAGACCCGCACCTGCATGACAGGAAACACAATGAGGGTGAGATGGCAGCAGAGTGTGTGAGTCACAATGATGAAAAACACTGGACATGTGGTGTGATGACAGACACAATATTTCCAACATATGTGTGTCAAGGTTTTGGTTTATTCGCCAATGGAAGTTCCAAGAAAACTACACGAAGAGAAATCAGGGTTCCCACTCTAAACCAAATGTCAAATTCCCTGACTTTTCCCTGACTTTCACTGACTAAAAAGATGAATTTCCATGACCTATAATGAACGGCAAAAAAGGCGCAGCTTGTGCGATGATGGACAGGAATCCTACTCTCTGTATTACGCAAGGTCTCTCTGCCGTGCGAGCACGCTACGCGGCACAGTCAAGGCCGTAACCAGGGTTTGAAAATTAGTGAGGTCCGGGGTGAGTTGTGAATTGTGCTATAATAACATCCACAAATGCAATATACACTCCATATAGCCTAAACTTTAAAATAGACAGACATGTAGATGTTTGTGAAAAGCAATACCAGTGTTTCTCACAGAATTGTTTTGTAAAGCTGTAGTGAGTGGACCTCTGTCCCTCTAGGGGGGTTCGGGGGCATGCTCCCCCGTAAGAAAATTTTGTGCTTTTTGTTTTTAATGTTAAATTCAGCAAAATGAATTGCAAACCCTCATATGAGGTGGTTTAAACTTCTAATTAATCATTCAGAGAGCTTGAAATTTTATTTTTGAAGGTAAAAAAATGACAGAGGTCCGGACCTCGGTGACCTCATAGCTATGGCCATGAGCACAGTCTGTCTCACACGCACGCTCGCTCTAGATTCCGGGAGATTTTAACTAATTTGCGGTATAACTAGTCGATCACGAGTGGCTCAACACGTAGATCTATAGATAAACTCATCTTTCAGGCATTTGACCGACCGGGTTGACACTTCAGCGTGAGAAATCAGGGATGTGAGCGTGTGAAACCATTCAAATGCGGGTGTCTCACGGCCAATGCGTGAGAGTAGGCAGCTGTGTGTTAACTAAGTGATTTCCAATTGAGCGGGAAGGGAATAAATATGGCGCTCACAATAGCCTAAGCACAACAATACAGAAAGATGTGTGAAACAGCGCGATAAAAAAAAATAATCGGTATAGAAAAATTACATTTTGATAAATGGAAACTAAAATTTAAAGCAACAAACTAAATTCCCTGATATTCCATGACTTGGACAAAAAATATATACAATTCCCTGACTTTCAATGTCTGGAATAGACCTTTTAAAATTCCATGACATTCCAGAAATTCCATGACCCGTGGGAACCCTGAGAAATATCAAATAACTCTTTTTACTGCTGCGTGGGGGGTCTGATAAAAAGTTGCTCATTGGTCAATACAGTGTTCTAGCCTTGCTAAAATACACAGCTTACCCGATTCAATTTGATTCAGATTCTCAAGCTCAAGATTTGGTTTAATTCTGATTCATATTAGTATATGTCAGTGTTTTCTGCTTGAAAAACTAAACAAATTCTCTCTCAGTTAATGCTGTAAATTATATAGAGTAATGTTTTATAATGATTCAAACCAGTAAATGGTCTTTACAAACCAGTTATTAAAAGAAAGACTCATGAGTAATGTGTTTTATGGAATTGGCTACACTGTTTGTGCTATGTTTTTGATTCACAAAAAAAAGAACAACAAAAAATTGTTTCATGAGAGTCGTTGCTCTAAACGGAAAACTGACACCCTATTTGCTTGGGTAGAATTATTATTCTCCATCAAGCCCTTACCTTATCCATAATCTAACACAGCGCATAATTCGCATCTTACCTGTGTACTTGACCAAAGTCCGGCCTGTGGAAATTTCCCAGAGTTTGGCAACAGAATCCTTTCCAGTGGACAGAACATACTTGGAGTTTTTGGAGAAGACGGCTGAGCAGACCTCAGCCCCGTCGTGAGCTTTCTCGAAGGTAGTCACACACCGGTTAGACACTCCATCCCACAGTTTGATGCTGCCATCTTTGCTACAGGTGACGTAGCTGTTGGCACTGGGATTGTAACAGACTCCGCTGATGGTGTCTGTGTGCTGATCTAGAGGGTTGCAGGACACAAAACACTGGAAAGTGTTGACGTCATAAAGGCGCAGAGTTGGGTGCTGCGTGCCCACCAGCAAGAAATCCCCAGATGGGTGGAAAGAGATGGAGCGCAACATTTCAGCTTCCTGTAGAAAATGAAAAGAAGAAGCTTAATCATCAAAAAATTTAGCTTAAATAAATGAAGGGCCACAAGAAAACCCCTTTTAAAGTCATATTACCAGTGTTGGGGGTTACTTTGAAAAGGAATGCACTACAACATTGTATTACTCCCTAAAAGAGGAACTAATTACATAAATATTTATGAAAAGTAAGTTGTGTTACTTTTGCATTACTTTTTCTCACTTGGCTGAGGCTTGCTCTCTTCCAGGCCTTCATTTTCTTTAAAAAAAAACCTCAGAATGGTATTATATTCTTAGAATATTGACCACTAGAGCTGTATTTGCTTTACAAAAGATCTCATAACATTATGTGTTCAACATACGTGTGAACGGGATCATTTTGACAACGTTGTCGTCTGTACATTTCTGAAGTTTCGGTTTTAGTATATTGTTGTCATGTAAACGTAAACCTTAGCAGCAAACTTGATTTAGTTTGTCTGTATACCTGTACATGCTTGAAGGCTCTTTTTGCAGATGGCTTTGAATAATCGAAGAGTTTGAGGGTGTAATCCCGAGAGCCGGAGGCCAGGATCTGTTCGGTCGGGTGAAAAGCCAGGCATGTGACCTCATCCACATGATCATACAACGTTCTGATCACAGGGTGGTTCTCCATGTTCTGCTGAGCCGTTTCGTTCATCATCACCTGTAACAAACGGAATCACACGTTCAGATTGTCCAACTGAAACGACATATTATTATTAGTCACGATGAAATTAAAATAGAGGCAGATCTATACTTCTGAATTGTGATGTACATCCGAGCATAATGGATTACTGAAAAATAAGGATGTTGATTGGATTTTGAAATGTGGGCATTGAATTAAAAATTGGAGGCAGATGAACATGGGCTTGTAGGGGTGAGTTTAAGCGGACTAAATGATTGGAGAAATCGTCACCAGGCAGAAGTCTGCTTTCACTGGAAGCAAAACGTTTCACAATAAAAAGAAAAAAAAGAAAGAAACATGCACAGATGAATTTGAATTGTTCACAATAAGACCTATAACATGCATTTAGAAAATAGATGTATGAATTTTGAATGAATGATGAATTTTCATTTCATGCTGACTTTAAAAACAACCGTAAACCACTGACTTTAGGCAAAGGTGGCACCCACCTCTAGAGGCATGGCACTTTTGGCCAGCATGCGCTCAGTATCCAGGATCTTAATGGAAGCGTCGGCGGAGCCAGTTGCGATGAGCTGGCCATCACGGCTGTAGGTGGCCACGCGGCACGGACCCTTATGGGACGTCACATAGCAGGTCTCGTACTCCGATGCTTCTGGGGACATGGTCTGCACATCTGCATCAAACTCCAGGTCAATGCCCACACCGGGCGCCACGTTGTCTGAGCGGCCAATGGCATACTGCACTGCACTGTCATCGTTCTCCATTCCTAGAAAGTCAGATAAAAGTACTTTAACAAGAATTACTTTTAATATGATTTATAATCATTACCCAATAAACTATATTTTTAGATAACTAATTAATATTTCAAGCTTAATAACAGTATTTCACCCGATTACTACTTGTCATCACTTTGAGTTAACAATTACTTATTTTGAAATTATGTTTAAAGCCAACTGTGTTGGATTGCCATTTTTTTATTGTGTTAAAAAGGAATATATCCCTAAACTTCTGTACGAGGCGGAAATTTGTGTTTTTAAGCTTTTCATATTACCCTTATTATTTGATCACTTCCCTTGCAACATTTTACTTTCATACATGTAAATTAAAAAAAGGAATTTTAAAGAAAAATGTAAAGAACATTCTATTGTTAAAACACTTATATGGGTGTAATATAATATAGATAATAGAATACACTTGAGTTCATTTCAGAATTTCATGTATTGCAAGAAACTGACAGGTTTTTGGAGCTCTACCTGTCTTGGCCAGCTGCATGAGCTGCTCTGATGGAGACACCACATTCTGGGGCTTCACCTCACTGATCAGGCTGTTAGCGATGCTGGTGTAGCCGTCATACAGCAGCTGGCTGATTATCAGCCTGTACAGGTGATGTCTGTCCTTCAATGTGGGCTTTGGTCGGAACATCTTTGCTGCCTGCAAGTGAATGAAGATAGAAACGCTCAGAATGCACGTAGTTTTGTGTTTCTAAACCCAATGAGCTACATAATACTTAAACAACATGCTTAGGCGCGTTCTATGACACTCAAAATGTTCTCTACGTCTAGGTAACGTTAGGCAACTCGCTTGGATTTTAAAACACAATCATTGTTGTTTATTCTAGTGCATTGTTGTGGCAAATCTTTACGTGATATAGAAAGCAGCGTATTATTTTAAAGGTGGGTTGAGTCTGTTTCTGAAATAAGGCTTGAAGTAAGCACATGTAACAATATAAGCGGAGTTTCATTCAATTGAAGTTGCATAAAATAAGACTTACCAATTTACGACTTCAGGAGGTGCGCACACACGCTGTACGTCTGACGTCACGACGTATGCATATACGGTGGAATTGTGGGAATAAACCCAATAAATTAAAAGTCTCTGTTTGATTTCAAGTAAAAGTCCCCGACTTGTTTTCTGTGAAATTTCAATTCATAGATTATTTTTTTATATTAGAAAAAAATCACAAACAAATATTGGTCACACTATATAACTAATCAAAAAAAAAAAATATATATATATATATATATATATATAAACATCCTTACATGTAATGCTTAAAGGTAAATTAGGAAATTAAAATAAAATATTGGTTAATATATATAATTTTTAAATGTCCCCGAACAGCTGATCTGTTTATTTATATGAAATAAATATAGATACTTGTATTCAAGGACACACAAAATTAGAAATAGCATGTAAAATTATATAATGGCAGAGAAAGAGAGAGAGAGAAAGAAAGAAAGAGAGAGAGAGAGAGAAAAAGAGAGACGGGGGAGGGTGGAAATAAACATATTATACAATAAATACATGCAATTTACATGCTGCCTTAAACAGTCCAAAAAAAAAAAATGAAGGAACTCATGTGAAAATCAACTTACTGTAATAAGTACATATATATATATATATATATATATATATATATATATTACACATGTATTATAGACATTTATTAAATGTTTGGCCAACTAAATAAAAAAATGATTGGCTAAATAAAAAACATGCAAAAGGGGCTAAATGAATCTGGTCTTTCCTCAATTATTTTACACAATTTGGTGTGTCCTTAAACACAAATGAGGTAAAAATAGCAAATCATCTGTTCAAGATGGACATCCACATGTCAGAAAGCAGAGATTAACTAGTGCATTAGTAAATAAGTAAATATGCCTCCAAAAATAAACAGCACACCATCATGCTAATTTTTAAATCTCATTTTTTTCTCTTTAATGTATTTACAAGCTTTACATTTCCTCTGTAGTTCTTTATTACAAGAACACTGAGCAATCCTGGCTTGCATTAATGTTTGCGCTTCACCCTCAATGCATACAGGTATTTGATGTCGATGTCTAAATAATTTTCATTCTGTCAGGATGCATATTTCTTTTTATTGTGTTTGTCATGTGATTTGCAAAGGTCGCAAAAGCCGAAGCAGAAGAACCGGTGGAGGGAGTTTCTCCAAACGGCCTAAAACATCCGCACCATCAGCCGATCCCCTCGAGCCAAAAAAAAAACCTATGCGTTTTATTCTTTCGCTGGAAATATTTACCCTGTTTTAAGGTGAATCACATGAATCCAGGGAGGCTGCTGAAACATTTAAACAAAATTAATATCATTGTTATGATACATGTTGATTCTGTTATTACTATCAATGTTCTTTTTGCCTGCAAATGTTAAATAAAACTTCATATTTGCAGTCTCTTAAAAAAATAATAAATTAAAGAGGTCAGAACCTATTTTAAGTCTCTTCTTTTAAAAGTAACAAAAAAAAAAAAAGTCAAACTTTAAAACAAAAATATTTTCTATATATATGATACAAGTATTTAGTGTTTCCTCTGTGTCGTAGAGAGTTCCAGCTCAAGTTGGCCAGCGTTTCAAAGTCAAAGTTCCTGTGTTGGCAGGAGTAGGTGGGTCTATGGCTAGACTTGTGTAGTCTGTATGCATTTTATAGTTTGCGTCAGTAGGGGGCCTCGGGGCGTCGGCCACCGGCTTATGTCAATTATCCTCAGACTCCTCCTCTGCCTCGCGTAACCAGGTGAAGAAAGCAGTGACCGACTTCAACGCTACGCCTTTTCCCTGCTGCTCCGCTGGGTCTTTACTCGTTTCCCATTGATAAAAAGCGTCCTCCGAAATAACGTCCTCGTCGTAAAGACAGTCGAAAAACATTCGGAGTAGATCTGTGAATAGAAATAGATCAAAATTACGATCCTAGAAATCTTTCGTTCAGCTTTGGCATCTTTACTTTCGCCTGCTACATACTGGGTGGTTGATCCAGGGTGACAATCAAAGACTGGAGAGCATAAAGTGCTTGCAGCTGCCGCTCTGTGTCTGAGTTAAGGTACTTATGTAATATAGGCAGGCGTCTCTGGATGGTAGCAGTGTCCACTCTACAGGACGTGCTTTCATCTGGAGAAGAAAGAGATAAAAGCAATTGGCAAAAGGATGATAGAGATGAAGCTAGAAGGCACAAGAATAAGTAGTTTGCTCACCTTTAACTGCTGCTTTACATACAGCTGTCATTAAAGCTCTCAAAAATGGAGAGGAACTCATCTGAGATTCGTCCAAATTGGCCTGAAAAGAAAAAAAGTCAAAATCTCTTGAAAATGTGTCATATAATCAGGGCTTGAGTATATTAACACCTGCCAAATGCGGGTGGATTTGGCGTGTAACGCAGTCACTCCTAATAGCCACTTTGGTGGGTTGAAATGTATATATAATATACATTTTTCAATTGTAGTCTTTTAAAAAGGCATCTGAAATAATAAACCAGTGCAATGTAGCGTTGTCAAAAATATAGATTTTTCAATACCGAAATATCTGAAATGCTTCCAATACTCACTTTCCACAGAATAGATACACAATTCCAGTTGCGCGTACAATTTTATAATTTTTTGTGCTCACTGACACCCAAAGTGCGCACACATAAAGTACTAAATTAAGAACTTTTTCACTGCTAACTGCGCTTGAACAGTAAAATACACATAAAATAATGTAAAAATGCCGGCCTTGGCGAGTATTCACCTAAATACAGTCAGTTATGTTTTAAGTGAACAAACATTTGGGAAAGAAAATGCATGTGTAACTGTATAATGGTTCCGTGCGTCAGGTCTTAAAGTGTCAGCAGTCTAATATACCTGCTGCAAAATTATAAGATGATAAAAATATATATATGGCCGTTTTTCCCCATGGTATCGATGTCAGAATTGTGGCTAGTGAGCAAAAAAGTTAATGTCAAGCCCTGCACATACTTGACATGTTTTATTTTTGCATATGAGAGGTCTGTGAGTTTGGGATCAGTCTCACCTCGATCCAGTCGAAGATCTGTTCGTCACTGGCCATGTCTTCTAGCAGTAGCTGCTCCAGTTGTTTAAAGAGCTCCTCAGGACTGAGGCTGGGTTTAGCGGTGTCCGGAGAAACAGGGGAGACGTCTGACACGGTGAACTCTAACTTCTGGAAAAAGAAGGACACGACTGGTTGATTTTGCGTCTTCTAGCTTCAAGCTACTCATAATATGCAATGGTTACAATGCAAGCTGCTAATAAAAAGTAGTGAACTACATTAAAGCTATTTAGCTTTTTTTTATAAATATATCTTTAATTGCAATATATACACTACAATTCAAAAGTTTGGGGTCGGTAATATTATTTTAAAATGAAGAAATCTCCAACTCTGTTTTCTATGTTAACATATTTTAAAAATGTAATTTATTCTTGTGATGGAAAAGCTGAATTTTCAGCCTTCATTTTTTTGATGAATAGAAAGGTCAAAATAACAGCATTTATTTAAAATATAAATCTTTTGCAGCATTATAAATGCCTTTACCATCACTTGATCAATTGAATGTGTCCCTGCTGTAATAAAATTATTAATTTCTCTCTTTTTGAATATTAGTGTATATGAAATGTTTATATTCTGATTCAGAACAATGAGGATGTCGCCACAATTTAACTCAGTCGGAAACTAATGATGACTTATTATTTCGTTTAATCATTGTATTATAATATTGTGTTCTATATTGCTACAAAAACAATCTAAAATGCAGCACAGGGCTCAAATGAATTGGTAAATTGAATGAATGAATCAGATTTCCTAATAAAGAAAAAGAGCTAACATCTTTGAAGCGAGTGTTCTTGATTATTACCTCAGTTTTTGGTAATAATTAAGCAACACCACTACTTGTTAAAAAAAAAAGCTACACTACTTTGAAAACAACAGAACTACTTTCATGACTACTAAAATGTAGTTAGTTTATTTATGAGTATTTGAATTTGTGAAGGTGTGAAGGTGTATTCGCACCTGTTGTGAGATGAAGGCAGGAAGTTGTTCTCCCTCGGGCAGGAAGTCGGCCCAGTTCAGCCCAGACTCTCTCCACAAGTCTCCAACTTTCCTATGGCTCTTTAGCACAAGTACATGCATGTAAATACACAAACTCACAGGAGCCGAAACAATACACAAAGCTACTTTACTGCAAATTGTTACTGTCGCAGAGGTGTTTGTGTATGAAAGATGATCATTTTTGGCAGCATCATGCAGGAGCCTCGAAACCACAGATGGATCAACTAGATAAAGATGAACTCAATGCTCTAAAACACCATGTCAACAAAAGTTGAGCTTACCATTTGTTTGCATAGTAGGTGCAGTATTTCAGAAAATAAGATGGCAGCTCTTCCCACAGGGAGTAGCGGTTTACTTAACTCGCTGTAGAAACAAAACAAATCTCCATTAGACGCTAAACTGAATCCTGACAGCTGTAGCCTGTGTGGAGCTGGAATGACTGCAACTACTGTGCACTGCTAAACTGTTAAAGCCCCAGAAGTCAGATGAGACCCAATACAATGAGGCATTTAGGATGTTTTTATTTATTTAGATTTAGTATTGAATTCTGTGTTTCAACTTATTGGGAATACCAGTCTCAAATCACAATCCAAATAGTAAAAAAGGCCATGCTGACTGCAAGAATGCAACATTTCTGACTGCGCAAAATGCTTTGGATACAGTCCACCCTTCCCTAATATATTCTTGTCATCTTGTGTGTGTGTGGACTGTTTTACACCAAACTTTTACATAGATTATTCAAAAATATGGTAAAATGTTCTTGTAGTGTAATAGTGACACAAGGTAAGGATGCATGCTGTATTTTTATTTTATTAAATGCTGTAAATATTATTTTAATGAAACACACATAATCATCTGCATTTAACCCTAGGTAAATGATCCTATTCTCGCTTACTGTTAATTAGTTTATTATTGATTGTAATAAATATTCCAATTCTCTCTTCTCCCTATTTAGATGACTCTTAAAAGCATTTTACCACAATTCTGAAGCTCAATTTCAAGGTTTAGATGTATAATATAATATAATGTAATATAATATAATGTCAGAAGACATGCTGGGAAATACTGTATATAGAGCATATAATATAATTTCTAATCATTTATTTATTTATTTATAATAAATATAATATATATATATATAAAAGGTCACACTTTAGTTTAAGGTCCAATTCTACTATTATCTCAAAACCATAATGACTGCTTATTAAAGGGATAGTTCACTCCAAAATTAAAATTCTGTCAGTAATTACTCACGTTGTTACCTCATGTTGTTCCAACCCCGTAAGACTTTCGTTCATCTTCGGAACGAAACGTTAACTGACTAAAGGCCCACAGAGAAGGAAATGAATAGTTGAAATAAAGTCGTTATTTAGTTTTTGCGCATAAAAAGTATTCTCGTCGCTTGATAAACTTAAGATTGAGCCACTGTAGTCACTTGGACTATTTCAACGATGTCTTTAATAACTTTTCGGGGGAACAAGTTTCAGTCCCTTAGAAGCCTATGGAGGACTGATCCAGCTCTCAGATTTAATAAAAAATATCTTAATTCGTGTTCCGAAGATGAACGAAAGTTTTACGGGGTTGGAACAACATGAGGGTGAGTAATTACTGACAGAATTTTCATTTTGGGGTGAACTATCCCTTTAATAGTTAGTAAGATAGTTAAGTTTAGGTTAAAGGATGTAGAATATGGTCATACAGAATAAGGCATCGATATGTGCTTAATAAGTACTAATAAACAGCTGATATCCTAGTAATATGCATGCTAATAAGCAACTAGTTAATAGTGAGAATTGGACCCTAAACTAAAGTGTTACCTAATATAATATCTTGACCTTGTACTGGAGCTTTAACAGTACATGCATTTGTTAAATCGTTCTTTGAAAGGAGATTCCACCTCAAACGAACAAAAAATCTATTAATTAAGGACATGTAAATGGGTTTTAGGGGTGGAACGTCCTTTCATCACAAATGACATAAAAGCACCAAACAGAACTCATAAGACCCTTCTCATTCAGTTCCTGACCTGAACAGCTCTCTCATGCTCAATCCTCCCTCTCTCAACAGAGGACCGAGCATCTCAGCCAGGTAAAGCCAAATGAAGGGAATATCTATGGCCATATCATCAGCCTGCTCCAACATCTCTGAAAACCTGTAAAGAGAAAATCCAGAGCGCTTTAATAGCATAGTATGAGAGTACATACATGCAAACTACAGTGCATTTGATTTCAGAGTGTGTTTACACTTGTAGTTCAAAGAAGATGCATTAAGTCCTGGTTCGCTTAGCGTTTAAGACCGAATCTAAAAATCCAAAACAACGCTTTTATGATGTATATTTTGCAACGGAACTTACCGAAAATCCAGAACAATGCAGTGTGCTGGGCCAAATGCGCTTATACATACAGTGGTATTTTTACCAGCTTAGAACTCACAAATAGCTTATAAAATGTGTAAAGGAGCCAAAACAGTGCCAGAAATTCCTCCACTGCCCACAAACGAAGATCTGCTGCAAGGAGACGGCGGTTCAGACGGCTGTTTCCGAACTATAATGGGCAACGTAGGTCTTATGACGAAAAAAAACTGGTATGCTTGTCCTTTTTAGGGTCACATCTCGTTTTTAATTTGTTTAGATGTCTTTGGTCTGTGTTGCATTCATATTTTAGTTGATACCAAAGTTTGTTTGGAATATGACTGAGACCCCCTGGAAATGTGAGTCTCTCGATCTGCTTGTTTGGTGCGCACCAGGTTTCAGATGGCAGCATTCACAATTCAATCGCACTAACGGAGCAATCTTACCAGTTTGTTTTAATTGAACCAAACCTGCCAAGTGTGAACACATCCTAAATTAAATGTGTGTATGTGCTCACCCTTTGTAGAGTTCAGAATGGGGTAAAATGTCCTTCTGAATAAGCTGATAGTAGAGCAGTCCCATGTGCTCTCTGGCTTTCTGACTGCGCTCCAGTGTGCACTCCAGACCCATGCGTACAAACACATATAACAGAGAGGGCTGCTCCATCTCCACTACACACTGCACTGCCTCCTGCATACACACACGAAAGCATTAACACTTCACAGTACTTACAATCAGTCACATAGCAGATATTCAAGTTACTTTACACACACTGAATCAAACACAAAGTAAAGCTGTATGATGGCAGGCACAAACTTAGACAGACACTATTACAATGAAATATAGACTTTCCAAATGCATCATTGTAAAGGGGCAAAAAGGGGCACATACTGCAGACTTCCAAACACTACATAACAGAATTCAGATTTTCCCAATAATGGATAGGGCAACATAATATTAACAATATGAAAAGATTATGCTAAAGTACTTTGTGACAGCCTTTTAATCTGGGATTTTTCTTTTTAGCTAAACAGTAACACTACCTTAAGGTTGCATGAATTTTAATTTATAAATTGAAACTATGTTAATCCTATGAATCCTGTTTAAACCAAATATTAATAGTTAGTAATACATTCAAAAATGTACGTTTTTTTTTTAAGTTAAATTTCTAACAATGTTTTTGAAGTGTCTTATGCTCACCAAGGCTGCATTTTTGTATTAACAAAATTTGTAAAAACTGTATTATTGTATTACGATTTAAAATAATAATTTTCTAATTTAATATATTTTTAAATGTGATTTATTCCTGTGATGTCAAAGCTGAATTTTCAGCAGCCATTACTCCAGTCTTCACTGTCGCATAATAGAAAATCTTACTGACCCCAATCTTTTGAACATCAGTGTATATTTAACCATTTGTGTTTCATTGTAAATGTAGAAAGGGTGTTGAAACTGATTATAAGTGGTTTATTATGAGGGCACTGTGACCCTGTACCTTGTAGTCATTAATATGCAGAAACTCATCGATGATGGACTTGGACTTCCGCTCAACCTCCTCTTCGGACAAGACAGGCTTCTCTGAAACATCAGTGACCTGCAGCATCTCTGATTTCACTGCAATGAAGCAGAAGCTCAGTATTTCAAATATAAATTGCATACATGGGATATGCAGCTTTAATCTATATGCATTCACTAGTGTAAGAACGTGTCCTTCCTCACCCGTCTCTGTGGCTCTGTTGTTCTCTATCTCACATTTCTCCTCCGAGATGCTGGCTTTGCGAGGGGTGTGGTGTGAGTCGGGCCCCTCTCTCCGTGTCTCCTCAGGGGCCACGTTGTCTGTTAGCTCATTGGCGCTGCTACCTCTGCTAAAGGGCCCCGTTCGCGACGGCCCCAAAGTCACCGGCTTGTCACCGCGCTCACGACCGGTGCTGCCTCGACTGACAGAGACATACAGAATGAATAGATGTCAAACTTTTAGAAAATTCAATTGTAAATTTGTATAATTTGAAGCTCTTCTGTAGCTCAGATGTTGTTTACCTTCCCAGCGAGCGTCTGGAATCGGATTCTGAGGTTTGGGCTGGAGGTGGGCTGGACTGAGCCGTGGACAACTGCAGCGCTGAATAACGGTTCAGGGTGCTACTGGCAGAACGTGTCAACTCTGGAAATATGGGTGTAAATAAATGTATACATACATGTAATATATAAATCAGTATCTAAATTTTACATAAATGTTGGTAGGTTTAACAAAGTCTTGAACGGTGTGTCATGTGTGGATGTTTCCTCACCAGAGTCACTGGCTTTGGCTCCGCCACTGCTGCCCTTTATCCAGTTGATCTGAGCCCGCGGACCCAGCTGAATCTTTTCATCGATTTGAGGCTGTGATGGGGGATTGGTTGGGGTTCAGAGATCATAGAGGGTACAAGAGAGAGCATTTACAAACTCACAAATGTTAAAATTCCTTATTATTGATTGTTGACATTGGCACATGTGATGTCAATGTCAACCTATTTTGTGCTGCACTTAACAACTGGGATTATAATCAGCAGGTGGCACTGTTCTTCCAATCAATTTTGAGCTGACATTTCAGATTGTATGCTCCGATTCACATCAAAAAAGTCTCTCTTCACCTTCGAGATCTTGGGGATCTTTGTGGGGTCGATGGTCCTGCTGTTTTTAGTAGTGGGCACGGTGTTCCACGTCTCCTCCCTCTGCGACCGCTGTTCTCTCTGATCTGTAACCACAGCCACAGCCACACAACCACTTTTAATGCACTTCCAAAGGATGAGGACTTGAGTTGGTACGGTAAAACCGACGCCATTGTTACAGTTCATATCACTGTGTAAACAAGTGATGAGGAAATTCAGATATGGCAATGGGCATTTCGTTTCTGACGTGCACTGTAAGCGGTAGACCAATCACAACAGACTGGACTAATCAGAGCAGAGTAAGCTTTCGGAGAGGAGGGGTTTAGAGAGACTGAATCCTTAATCTAACCGTTTCAGACACTGTGAGAAAAGAGGTGATGCTGCAATGTGTATTACGAGGAAATTAAAGTGTTTTATGGCCTTGGATGCATGTAAACCTATTGCAGGAGACCTTCGAAGCTAAATCAGGAACCTTTAAATTAGCATAATATGGGCACTTTAAAATAATCAGTCAAGTTGCTGTTGTATGAACAAATTCAAAAGCACAATCAATCCTGGTTAACCATTAATGTGTTCTCTACAAACAAGCCATTTGCTGTCTGGAAAGCCTGCTGTTCAAACAACATGTTCCCATTAATGTTTTGATCTTCTTACTTTATCTCAGAGTAAACCTGGACATTTAAATGAGGTTTTGTCCCCCGGGTGGCGCTGTAGTTGGCCTGGTATGACTGTAGAAACACTATAAAGTTGTAAGTGTGTGCTGAGGATCTCACCTGGCCTCCTCTTGATGTCCTTAGACAGAAGCTGCTGATGAACCTTCCTCTGTTCTTCCTGTTCCTCCAGCTTGGCCTCTTTATGAATCTGCTCTATGGTTTTAGGGCCCTGGTCTGCTCTCCGAGAAACCCAGTTATGCTAAACAAAATAAATAAACAGGAAGATCAGATGTCTATGATTAATTGATCAGTGTCATTTTGGAAAATGGTTACATTCAACTCAGAAAACAGATTTTTTCAAAGTTGGGTACAATAAAGGCTAAAACATTTGACAATGTTCCCTCCTCTTTTTGACTCTTCTCTTTCACAAATTTTTATCACTCGAAAGTGAAAATTAAATCTGAGGATTGCAGGGGAGAGACACCAGGCTTAACAATGCTACGGGCAAACAGATATGAACATTCTCATTGCCAAAATGTATGACGTTGCTGATTCTGATACTGTATTTAACCTTTGGCTGTTTCTGGGCCATCAAGTTCAGTGTTGTCCTAGTTAACATTTTGACTGGACTCAATGTAATTGTAAAATTCTCATATAAAAGGTATACTTTTCCAATGTTTTATTTAATTTTGGAAAATATTTTAATAATGACCTAAAATATTATTATTATTTTTTTTTATCACATTGGGTTGGTAAGATATTTTAATGTTTTTGAAATAAGTCTTATGTTCACCAAGGCTGCATTTATTTGATCAAGAATACAGTATAAACATTAATATTGAGAATTATTATTGCAATGTAAAATAACTGTTTTATATTTGAATATATTTAAAAATGTAATTTATTCCAGTGAGCCAAAGTTGATCTTTTTTAGCATCATCATTTTAGTCTTCAGAGTCCCATGAACCTTCAGAAATCATTCTAATATGCTGACAGTTGTGCTGCTTAATATTTTTGTAGATTTTATTTCAGGATTCTTTGATGAACAGAAGAACAGCATATTTGAAATAGAAATTGTTTGTCACATTATAACTATTATCACCTTTGATCAATTTAATGTGTCCTTGCTGAATAAAAGTATTCATTTCTTAAAAAAGATAAAACAATCATACTGACTAGAAACTAGTGTGTGTGTGTGTGTGTATATATATTTATAAAACGGTTCGTTCCAATCCTTGATTCTGATTGGTCAATAGCTGTGTTTTATTCACGATAAAACACGGCTATGACCGCTTCACCCATCGGTTCTATGTATCACTACACAACACCACTAGCAACCACCTTTAGCAACTTAAACACATGTTGATCTCATTGATATTGTTCATTGAAGCTAGAATAGAGTATTGTGAGAGATCGAGTAAACGACTGTACCTGCATTTACAGTAGACATAGCATTTTCCTTCAGGTCAGTCCTATATTCATAATACAAAAATCAGTTTGGATGTCCGCTGCGATATCTTGTCCTTTTAACAGTTAAGGGGTTTTCCATTCCTATTCATGGGTTTCAGTCACGTGACTTTTTTGTTGTGGCCGCCATCTTTAGGACCTTTGCGTTAAATCGCATGATCTCTCCCTGGTGATCGGAGAGATGTTGCACACTTAAATAGCACAGATGAAAAGCAACGGTATTTAAATAAAATAGATACTTTAGGTATAGATCCGTATTTACTGTTAAACGACCTACTGACTCCACTAAAGTCTAGTAAAAACTTGCCAAATTTTACGTTTGCTGACATTTACATCTACCTCGTCCACACTCCCTCTCCATGTCCCCACCACTTTTGAAACATCTCTCGCGGCACGGATGTACCAATACACATAAATAAAAGTCAAATAAGAGGTGATCTAGCACGCTGAAATGTGTTGTTTTTGAAATCAAGTGATCAAAGTGCTTGTTGACTCTGGATCAGTGGTGCAGATACAGTGTTCTCTCGTGACTCGCGCACACCGCACAGTCTTCACACACGGACGCGCGCTTTAATCCATTTCGGAGACTATTGGCTCCGGTGAGATCACAAAATAAAATGCACACAAATGTGTTCCTGACTGATATACAACCACTGATAAACATAATCGATTATTTTAATAAGGGTTTTTTAATAAAAAATGGTACGAGGGCGGATTAGAACCCAGAACCTCTGACACGCTTGGCAAAAGTTCCGCCACTGGACAATCAAAGTACATATGTAAAATAGTCGGATGTTGAATGTCATTAAACGACAAATTAAATTCAATGTACTATTTAAATTGATTGGTGGACATCGTATTGCTATTGTAGCCTACAGGTATATCTGATTTATGATTTAGTGTTGTATTAAATGCCCCCATGAAGAAAATGTTCTTGATAACAGGAAGGGTAAGTGGCACTCTGTTAATCAAGCAATATTAACGTTACACCAGTAATCGCTGGACATAAAAGCATCGCTGAACTGAATTGCTAATAATGTCGGTAAAGCACATATCTCTTGTATTATCAGTGACGTTTGGACACCTTTATTTTCAATTCTCATTAATTTGTATAGCGCTTTTCACAATATTTCAAAGCAGCTTTTCAGAAAATGCGTGTCTACATTACAATTTAGAGTGTCGGAGTTATGCATTTCAGAAATGTATATAAATCATGCAGTTAGCTAATAATCTATTAATTTAAACAATGCATTAAGGCAGAAACAGTGAGCAGTAGTTTAGCATACTGAAGCAGGTAACGACAACATAATTCAGCCAAACGTATAGGTTACAATGTAAATATAGATAGCGGTCTAGAATAAGGTTGTATATAGAGAATACGTGTTCCAATTGTAAACTACATGTTTTAATTTAGCTAGCTAACCTGTAATTTGCTCATTTTACTTTTATTTAAATTTCCAGGTCAACGTTTAATTTCTCAACATTTCTTTGTGATTTGCTGTTATCACAGTTTACAGCACAGCAGATAGACGGCATGTTGCAATTCGGTCCTACAAATGGCGGCCGCTCCACTGTGTGACGTCACATGAAATCTATGAATAGTCATCTGTCAGTTGCGTCTTTCTTCTCTGTGATCACAAGTTTGAGTCCTTTCAATGTAAAAGTCTTCTCTACTGACTGACTCACTTATAAAGACAATCTTTGCCGCCATCTATTGGCGAAATAATGTATGTGACTTCTGTTGCTGTTTACGGTCAGGGACTATTTTTTCCAGCGGAGGGAAGGCTTTTAGTGATTTTACTTCATCAAAGTTGCCTAGATACATATTTTTCAACAAGGATTGGAACTAACCGTTTTATAAGTAAGCAATAAGGTACGAGAGGCTGTGCTGTATCGTGAATAAGTAACGGCTGAAGGCCGAGGGGTTGCAGGCACGACGCGAAACGCCCTTCAGCCGTTACTTATTCACGATACAGCACAGCCTGTCGTACCTTATTGCTTACTTATAAAACGGTTAGTTCCAATCCTTGATTCTGATTGGTCAATATCTGTGTTTTATTCACGATAAAACACGGCTATGACCGCTTCACCCAACGGTTCTATGTATCATAGCCATAAATTCAAAACGCTTATGAAAGGGCCTCATAATAGCTTAAAAATGTAATAAAAATTATATACGTGTGCAAAGACACTAAACAAATGTTCTTGCTTTTTTCTGTTACTTGTATAAAAACCCGGCTTTTATAAACGTCTGGCAATGGCTATCAGTACACTCTCCCAACACACACAAACAAACACAAATCACAATCCCCCCTGGCACTCACCAGTCTCAGATCTATCACATCCTGTACCATGAACCGTATCCGTGACGATGTCTTGCGTTCTTTGACAATTTTCTCCATCTGGTTGAAGTATTGGTCCATACGGGGCTATTCAAGGACACAGAGAAGAGGTTGATGAAGAACACATCAGTTCAATATCAAAGAATGAGTTCATGAGTCCATGGGCCCTTGTCAATCACAACTTGCTTCTCTGAAAAAATATTAATAATAAAATATATATTTTTACTGTGGCAATGATGTTTGATCATACAGCACAGATCTTCTTGTTTGTATCCATCCATTATTTAGAACATATAGGGAGTTATCTTAAATCTAAAAATAATGTTTTGAGACAAAGAACTGCTCTAAGCTCCTAAATCAAAAAGGTCTATAAACGCAGAACCTATTTCTCAACCTGACTTCCCTGCTAGCTGAAAAACGCCTGAAGTTCCTGCCACAAGGTCAGCGAGAAAGGAAGGATGGATACAGAAAATATTTTCATTTACCCTCTTGCCTAATACTTAGCTCTAGGGTTTATGGCCGTCTGTTGGGCCCAGCTGGAACACATTTAGACTGCATGTGTGTACAACATTCAGAACACATTCACTCCCATGCCTGATTATTCCTCATTCTTTTCCCAGCTTAGTCTCTTGTAGATCTAACAACATTTTAATTAAGTATTTCAAAAGACAAAAGTATTTCAACATCTTCACAATCAGATTAAAGATAAAAATCTCAAAATTACACAATCGTGCCATAATGGTAAGAAGCTGTGCTGGGGAACTTGGTGAATTTTTTTTTCCAGGCAAACCTTTGGGCTATACTCTGTACACCTCTGTAAAAAAGCTGGACACAGACATTGATCTGGTCATCTTAATAAATAAGCATGTAAGTAGCCTAAGGCTATGTTCGGAATACTATCCTACATGTACTTGTACTATTGCAGTATGTACTATGTATATTGTTCATGGTATGAATATTTTTTCTATGCATAAAATACCAAGATGAGACAAACTTTGCCGAAATGTACAGTGTACAACAGAGCACACTGTAAAGAATGACATTTCACACAATGCAACACCTTACAGCTTGAGCTCTAGTGGCCTGCTGAATGCTGCGTTTCAAGGGTATTGGATGATTTATTAGTAGACTACTTTAACAAACAAACAGCAAATTCTGCTTTTGAGTGTCCTCTCGTTCTAAATAAAGCTCAAATCATTGTACACTGTAGCCTCAGACAGGACGCCCACAGGCAGCTAACGAAGCATCTGATGCATATTGCACTGAAAATGGCAAACCCCAGTCTGATTGGCTGGAATTATGCAATGTTCAATGGGAAAAAAAAGTCATTCAGGATACAACATTGTTTACATGTCCCCACACTCTGCGCTTTAAAGGTGAAACCAATTACAGGATTTGCCAATATTTTCAAGGTTCTGGCATTGAATCTTTGGATATTGTAATGGGGCTCTACTGGTTATGAAAATTAGTCACCAATATGGGGTGTCTAGTCAGGACACGCAAGACAGGGATATTCGTCGAATGGTTTAATATATATTTAGAAATACAGATGCACAGGCACTATTTCTCATATACTTTACAGTGTATGTGTGGTTCTAAAGGAAAGGAAATATCGATATTAACTAACATAAACACAATTGAGGCTAATAAGTCTCTCTAGCTACTTAAATAAACAATGCTAAACATGTCCTGAAACATGAACTACAATAAGAATACCATACAAGCTACACATACAACAGAGATAAAGGCTGTCACTGACTGTAAACTTTAACATAAATTGCTAATATTAACTTATATAATATACTTGTAACTTACTTGTGGTCACTGACGCACACGAACACAACCTGCAGCTTAACTTATAAAACTGAAACTAAACTGACGATCGTTCTCTGCAATCCAGGGCATGCCGCAACATGTCAGAAAAGGGGGCGTGGCCTGAACGAACACTCGCTGTACATGCTCAGTCCAGGTTCACATCACTTGAGCCTTTTGCACAGCCGCCCCATAATTCAGGGTGTGAATTATCTCCTGGAAAGGCTCAACTATCCACAGGAGCTGTTGTCGAGGCATTCTCCGGGATGGCCGGCAGCTCAATGAGCTTGGCTACTGGTCTGGTGTAGGTCCTCTCGTTCACCTGCACCTCAGCAGTCCTCACTTTCCCATCGACACTCCTGATGGTCTTCGTGACTCGTCCCACGGGCCACAATGCCCGAGGTAACCTTTGGTCAATTACCATTACCACTATATCGGATCGGATGCTTAGCCAACTTGGTCTGCAGCTCTTCGCACATGGCCTCAAAACTTGCTTTAAGCTCGTGCTCCCCTCCACGGAAGTTGGTCCCACAGTCAGAGAGAAGTTCGAAGGGAGTTCCCCATCTAGCCACAAACCTTCTGAGTGACATAAGGAATGAGTCGGTATCCATGTTGGACAGCACATCTAGGTGAATGCACCTGGTGGTCATACACTTAAAAACTATTCCCCATCTCTTTTCTGTACTCTGAGCTCGCTTGACCTGGAATGGGCCAAAGCAATCAACTCCTGTTGAATAAAATGGAGGGTTCAGGAGGCGGAGACGACAAGGGGGCAGATCTGCCATCTTAGGAATAACAGACTTTGCTCTCCATTTCTGGCACTCTGGGCAGGATCTCTGATGGCGACGCACAGCTTTGCGGCCTTGCAGGGTCCAAAACTTGCATCGAAGCTCTGCAAAGACCCTCTCCGATCCAGAATGGAGTAACTTGTTGTCATACTGTTGTATGATAAGTTTGGTAATATGGTGCTTAGGTTCTAGCACAATTGGGTGTACGACGACATCTTCCAGACTAGTAGAACGGAGCAACCTACCACTTACTCGGATAAGGCCCCTTGAGACGTCGAACTCTGGAGCAGGTGACAAGAGCCGACTGCTGTATGGAAGTGCTTTCCCTGTTTTTAGGCACTTTACTTAGTCTGCGTAGAAAGCTATCATATTGCGTTCTCTGAAGGATTCGGAGTTATGCTTCTGCGTAGTCATCTGCACTGAGGGCGCTTGACTGGGAGGCCGCCCCATGGAGTGACCTACTTGTTGCCTCAAGGAGAGCTTCAAAGGTAGAGTGGTCTTCAACGGCTGGGATCTCTGGAGCAGTAACAGCTGACATAATGCCACAGAACACAGACCTCTTCATCTTTGTCTCATCTGGGACCTCCACGAAAGAAGTTGTGGCTGGCCAACTCTCACGTGGTAGCCGAAGGAAGGCAGGACCTTGGCTGAATTGGTTTGGCTTGGCTAGGTTGGATAGTGTCATCCCTCTGGTGATAGCATCTGCGGGGTTATTCTGCGTGTCCACATACCTCCATGACCGGTGATCCGTTAGCTCTTGAATCTCAGATACACAGGTCCCTACAAACACCTTGTATCTGCATGACTCTGACTGTATCCAGGTAAGTACTGTGGTAGAGTCAGACCACAGCACTGTGTCACTCAACTGAAAGGTGAGCTCTCTCTGAATCATCTGGGCAAGCTGAGCTCCGGTAAGGGCGGCACAGAGCTCAAGCCGTGGCATTGACTGTTGTTTCTTCGGTGCCACTCTTGAACGTGCCAGCACAAAAGCTACATGGACTTGGCCATGAAGATCCTCACCACATAGGTAAGCAACTGAGCCATAGGCGGACTCTGATGCATCACAAAAGACGTGAAGCTTGAGGGTGATGGGACTTACATCCACGTCCAGTGGGAAGTAACTTCGGGAGAGACTGACCGTTGGGAGCTGAGGGAGCTCTTCTTCCCATGTAGTCCAGGCTTGCAGGAGGTCGTCCCAGTCACGGTCTTTAGCCTACGGTCTCTGGACCAAAACTTTGGCCCTTGTGGTGAAGGGCAGGATATGACCTAGGGGATCATACTGGCTTGCTAGTATCTTATAGATATTTCGCATGGCCGTCTGGCTTAGGGCAACCGGGCGATGCCTGTAATGGAGTGTGTCCTCCATGAAGTGCCAACTGAGGCCTAGCGTCATCTCTTGAGCTTCACCATGCGTCTGAGAAACCCATCTTTCGCTGCTGTCAGACTTGGCCTCCTTAGGCAGGTTGCGAATCACCTCTGGCTGGTTACTGGCCCACTGGCGAATATCAAAGCCACCTGCAGCTAGAAGGGTTCTAAGCTTTGTCACAAGGTTACTGGCTTCTACTACGTGGGTAGACTCTGCAGGCAGTTATCGACGTAGAAACACTGTTCTACACTCTGGGGGACATTTTCCCCTGGTTGACTTGACTCATTGACGTGTTTCTAGAGAGCAAAGATCGCGCAGCAGGGACTGCACGTCGTCCCGAACGGCAGGACCTCCCACTGATACACGGATGGCTGTTCGTCCGTCTTTAGATCCCTCCAAAGGAAGGTCTCCACTTACTGCGACTTGATGCTCTCTGAAGCGCAGGAGGACTCCAAGGAGTGAGGGTCCTAAGGCTGGACCAGGAAGGAGGTAGTTATTCAGACTTGACTTTGTCTGCCAATCTGGAAGCTGCAGTTGAAAACAATCCGTTCCTTGCCATTGTGCCTGACCATGTGGTGGGGCAGAAACCACGACTCCTCTGATGAGTCCGCCTCGCAGGAGTCAATCTTGGTGGTGTACCCAGCCTGAACGAACACTCGCTGTACATGCTCAGTCCAGGTTCACATCACTTGAGCCTTTTGCACAAATATTCAAGAATTTTCATTGAGGAACTTAGACGAACATCTGAACATGATTTCAGATTTAGCTGCCCCTAAACATCTTGTAATTTTGGACCCTTTACTTGCCTATAAGGTTTGAAATTAACCTTTTGCAAGTATCTACAAGCCATACTGTGAATATTTTGTTCTTGACGTTCTTGTGGAATCATACAAGTCAATTTCCAGCTTGCAGTAAAAACTGCACCAGTAAAAAAAGGGGAAGATCCATATTGAATTTGTTAGTGGTAGTGATATGAACAGCATTTCAAATACACTATCATGATATATCTAATTTAAATAAAAAACAACTGCTCATGCTACATGTGTGTAGCATCATTGGATTGTGATTAATATGTAGTGGTTGCCTCTAATTTTAAATGGCTACAGATATTTTTAGTTGTAATAGAGTTGATATCTTTAGTTGTAATATGCCTGTATTAGAGCAAATAAACAATCAAATTTGCTTTAAAAAAAAACCGGCAACTAGTATCGGAATCGGCCCGTTTGTAAAAAAAAAATCGGTAATCATAATCGCCCATGAATGACCATGATCGGTGCATCCCTAACAAATATATTCTTATGTATGTTTTAGGCACAAAACTCTTCTTTCATAAACATTAAAATATCTAAGCAACCCCAAACATTTGAACATTAGTGTGTGTTTGGCACATGGAGGTCTGGACAATCTTTAGAGTGCTAGATAACCTGCAAAATTTTCCACTAAGGTGTGACAGATGTTTTCTTTAATAGAGGGTTTAATAGAGGGTCTTTAATTTGAATTGTTTGAGTAACTTACAGTATATCAGCGAGGGTCAGACTGTCACTCTTACAATCTAACAATTACATAAATCAACATATTAAATCAACCAAATGTTACACTAAAACAATTTTAACTCATATTTGGTGGTTGACAAATATTAATTCTGCACCCTACTTGTTAATTAGGTACCGTTTTTGTGGAGCATGCTTTTACTTTTAGTGAGATGTTTTACAGTGGTTCTAGTCTCCATCAAGGTCATATTAGATTACTAAAATAAAAAGCAAAATGTTTGACCTTGGATGATGCACTATGAGCCTTTTCAATTTCCCTTCCCAAGGAATTTTCACCAATGATCTAGCGAAATTCTAATCAATACGGCTCCAGAATGAATAATAACAAACCGTTGGCAAGTTACCTTGGCTTTCTCGAAGTCAAGGTCTTTGCCTATGGTGGTGAGGAGTCTGCAGAGGCACTCCAAGCTCTCGTCGTCATGGTTTTTTAGTAGTTTTACCACACAGTCATGCATGATGGGCTCTGTCAGCATCTTGAGCTTGAACAGCTCACCGATGAATTTGATATTTCCTGTGGAGCGACGCCGGGCCTTGTCCTTCGCCTCCTCAAGCTCCTCTTGCATTCTTTCCCTTTCTGAGGGCTATGAGAGAAAGAGAGTTTCATTTAAATCGCATCATGCTTTTAATGAAGTCTTCAAAAGAATAGTGCACCCAAATAAGAATTATGCCATTATTTACTCCCCCTCATGTTGTTCCTAACATGTATGACTTTCTTTCTTCGAAAAAATGTTGAATGTACTAGCAGCATTGTTATTGTTAACTAAAACTAAAACAATTATTGTTTTCTGTAGCTAAAAATCTTAATCAATAGGCAACTATAATAGTATATAATTATAATAAAGAATAAAATAAATATAAACCAATAAAATAGGTATTAGCCATTCTTTGCCATAAAATGATTTAAATAATGACAGATTTTGAACTTTTGGGTGACCTTCCTATTAAATTATTCATATTAAATACATTTGGCCTGTTGAATATAGTCCATAAATAGGCATTACAGACCAAAAGTCAAACAAGCAGGTCTAAATTAAGTCTTGATAATAATTATTGAATAATTACGGATGTGGCAGAGTCCAGCTCCTTTTGTTTTCTCTCAAGTACGACGTCGTCCACTTTGTCCCTCTCAAATTCCTTCTGACAGCGGTTCAATAGCAGCTTCCGGAAGTTTACTGTTGTATTAGGTTTGTCTGCTGTGGGCACTTTTAGCTACAATTGGATCGGATATGCCCATGACATATTGAATAAAAGAATAATGTGAGGTAAAATAATGGACAGTCAGAAGAAATTTAGCAATGTGCACAATTAACACCAAAGTGCATAGAACATACCGTGGCCAGGCAGCGACACATGTTGGCGTAGGCCACAGAGAAGCTAGGCTCATCGATTGCCTTCTCAAACACAAGGTCAATGACTCCTTTAAGCCTTTCTTCTGTGTTGATTGTGAGATCCGTTACCTGCTTCATCAGCTGATTGAACATCTGGGGTGTGAGCTTGTTCAAAATGCTACGAACTTTCCGGAACAAGTCCTGAAGTGCCAGAAAACAGATTGCCGACACAGCGGTTAACAGCGTTCAAAACAACCTTTAGAACTAAATAAACACGCTTTCTAAAGAGACAAAACAGGACTCAAAGGACGTGAGAGCGTCAAACAAATCCCAGAGCCTGACAAGAACAAAAGCATCCACGTGACAACCTCATCATCTAGTTCAAACTCGAGAGTGCTTCTTTTACTGTGAACGTTTACACTCATGGATGATCGTAATAAAAGATCAGGAATTCACACCTGGGTTTTCAGGGCATCCGGGTCATCTGGGACACTCTCTCTCTTCATCCCAGGTTTCCAGGCGTTCTCTGACTTCTTGAGCTGAACGTCATCGATCACGGAAACGTTTACAATGATCTTGCGTGGAGGGGGCCGTCGCACATGCATAAGCTTCGGATAAAGTGTTGTACAGAATGTCAGTTTAAAATTTAGAAAATAGCTGGGTGAATCTTATTTATAAATCAAAGAAAAAATAGATTATATTTGAATATTACGTGATAGTATTTTTTACTTTATTTGTATCTTACTCTCAAATGGTGATTTCCATTAGATTTTATTTCTTTATTGAAATACTTATTATTATTTTTTTACAGTAAAATAATATTAGAAAAAAATTCAAATCAACATAAAAGGCATTAATATATATTTTATAATTGATAATATTTGATATATTATTTATCATTGAAATAATATTTCATTATTTTATTTCACATTGTAGTAACAGGATTTTTTTGATTTTGTTTTTGCACTAATGCAGTAATTAGAAATTGGGATGTGGTTAATTATGAAAATATGTCATAATGGCCCTAAAATAGGTTTCATTTACTTTATTGAAAAAGCAATTCATGAATTCTTTCTTTTAATTTTTGGGGTGACACATGACCCAGATATTATCCTCTTGATAAGGAAAGATTCATAAAAAATTTTTTTATACATGTTCTCCCAAATTGCTCAATCGTGCCTGAAGGGGTTAAAAGATTAGGATATTTTCTGTGAGAAAAGCTTATATTTATATAGAACTATTGTTGGTATTTCAGTCTGCAATAAAGCATACGAGTTATTATAACTCACTGGGGCTCCACGGCCTCCTGGCATCTGCCTGCTGAAGTCAGCAAAAGCGGGAGTAAAATCCTGGGGAGCGCCTCTGGAAATCAACCTGGGGTCCACAGATCTCAGTGGCAGCTTGTTTTGGTTAATCTGAAACAGAAGAGATGATTTCCATGACTTATCCAGCAGGGGGCGCAGTGAGAAACAGAGCTGTGACATGAATGAAACCCCAGATGTCCCTCCCCTCATGCTTATGCTGATCTTGGACTAGCTGTACCTATCTGTATCTTTATCACGATCAGTATGTGAGAAACTGGTTTGAGATCAGCCTTTCCTTGCCCTACAGCACTGATGGGCAAACAATATTTGCCATGGAGACTAGCTCCATTTGTTATTTATATATCAACAACATGTTCAACGATTTATGCTCCAGTCATCTTGTGATGGAGGGAACAGGAACAGCCAGAAACAGATGTGAGCGAGTACACATGCGGAGTAAAATCTAAGAACTGAAATGGGAAACTGATAGTACAGAGCGTATGTTTAGAAAAACAGAAACAAGTGTTGTCGGAAACAGTAACTGAGAAAGTAGAAACAAATGACAATGACAAGCTCGCTATTAACTCTCTCATATCAACAGATTAGACTAAAGTTTAAGACTATGCATCAAACAGGGGCAGGGCATTTATTTTCTATCGTCTTTAGGCTAAATGATGCCTACTGCCAAGTATGACATAACCGTAATGCAATTTTAATGGAAACAGGACGTCTAGGGAGTTTCATGGCTGAAGAGTGCAGCTCAGCTGAAGTTTAAAAGTCAGGGGAACATACTTGTACATTACTGTACTCTTCACGTTTTAAACACCAAAAGAGGAAAAAGTTATGTCTGTATTTGCAGGGTTTTTAGGAAGTAGACAAAGAATGTGCTTTTCACCCTGTTAAACTGAGTAGTCAGGTTGTGAGGTTTCACGTTGTAAAACCTGGGTTAGGATTCTTATCTGCATAATTATGAGGTTAAAGCTGCAGTCCGTAACTTTTTCCGTAAATTTACAAAATGTATATAAGCAGCGAGTACATCATGAATCGGTTTTCCAAACTGTGTTTTTGTCTTATCCTGAATCACTACGTGCACCTATAATAAAAGTTTATATTCTGACTATTTTAGACTGGTTCAGGTTGTACCATTGCGGAGTAGCCCAGTACCTGCGTGACTCGTCATAGACAAAAACAGAGAGAAGTAGCTCCGGCTGCAATGTTCTTGTGACGCTAGAGCGTTATGGACTGCAGCTTTAATAACACTGATCAGACAAGGGACCAGTTTTTTACCTGTTTGTTCATTTGTGGAAAGTGTTCAAATAAAAAATTTCAACAAAGCATGTATGGTTATGTATATTTAATGAGGCAAGAATTGCATAGTATGTGATTAGTTTTCTTTAGCTGAACAAGCAGCCATAACATTCAAGCATTACATTGTTTCACCTTTCAAAAGCTTGAGGTCAGCAAGATTTTTTTATATTTTTTAAAAGTGGTCACTTATGCTCACCAATGCTACATTAAAAATTACATGCTACATTAAAATTTAATTTATTCCTGTGACGGTAAATTTGAATTTTCAGTGTTTAGTATTGAAAACAGTTGTGCTGTTTGATATTTTTGTGGAAACTGATAATTTTTTTCAGGATTCTTTGATAAGTAGAAAGTTCATACAAGTTCATGCATTTATTTGAATGCTGGGTTAAAAACTGCTATCAAAATAACAAGTTGCTCAACCCAGGTTTTAAAAAACAGTCTTAACCAAGGGTTAAAGATGTGTGAAAAGCCTTGAATGTGCTGATTAGTTCCCATCGTTATATAATACAATACTTTTCTTTTATTTATCAAATGCATTTTATGCAAATGTTTTTGTCTACAAACCAAAGAAGCAGTTATGAATTAGAATTAGAATTCCAAAAGGAAAACATGGCCTCCAGCACTTTTGACAATGTACATGAGACAACAATAACCAAAAACACACCTTGTCTAGCACCACATCACTGATTTGAGGCAGTCCCTCTGGCTTCTGCACGCAGGCCGGCATGAACTGAAAGCCCAACAGGAAGTCCCGTTCATACTGTCTCTTTCCATTAGATTGCGCAAGAACTGGTGAGGAAAAAGCACAGCAAAAATATAGGTATAGTAAATAGAACAGTGGAATAGTATATAGAATAGTAAATTGGAAGCATCAACAAAAATTCTATAAAATTGTAAGGTGCTTTCTGGTGACACAAACAACAAAAATAAAACAAATAAAAAGGACTCTCTGAAATCAAGACTTGACTAGCAATAGCAAGGCTGTGCTGTAAACCAAAGACTACAGGCTATTTAATAAACAGTCCTTCGATATGTCAATCATGTGACCTCCAATGAATGAAAAGTAGATCAATAATTGTATCCCTTAAAACGTATCTTTGAACACAAAATTTACATATTTAAACGTTTTCTTTCCTTGAAAAAATGTCTTCATGCCTTAAAATTGATTGATTGTAACTCTACCCCCTTGCCTCATTTAGTATAAGCGGTTCTATGAATATGCAAAATAGCCCCGCCTCCACTCACTTGCACCAACTCAGAGATCCAGTCATTGACCCTCACACGTTGACGTGATTGGTTAGTTTGTGACGTCAGAAACACCAGCGATTTCAAACCGCATTTTTGAGACTGTCTTTGTTTCACTACAGTTTTAAGGAGAAAATCCTCAGCAATGGTGTGGACTTATTCATTTGTACATGGTTTGTCTTGAAGCATATTAAAAACACCACATAGACATATAAACAACATTAAAAGCTTGATTTTCACCACAGGGGGACTTTAAGTATCTACACTACAAATAAGACTAAATAATAAGGTCCTGTGCAAAGTCTTACCTTCCTGCATGAGTGGAGTGGGGGAACACATGGACCCCCTGCTGTCTCCGAGCGTAACGCCACTGTCAGTGCTCTCTGTCTCCACCCCGTTCCTGAAAGGCTCTGTTTCAGTCTCACCGTTCTCTTCTGAGAGCTTCTCCTGGTGCTCAGGCACTGTAAAGGGGCTGCTGTAGGTCCCTAAGGTTAGCAGTGAGACCATCTCATCTTCAGCAGAGCTCTCCTTTGATGTCTCCTCCTGATGTGGAGCGAAGAAAAAAGCAGCATTACACAAGGGCCTGGAGGTGTTATGTGAGATGAATGACTGCATAATGGTTTGGGTTATGATAATAATGTTATTAGTCTGTCTTACGCTGTGTGCTGGGGTTTTGTCAATTTTCCAATATCCCTTTTCTAAGGACAGGTTATTACAACTAACAACAAAACGTATACTGAAATAAAAACTAAATAACCAGAAATAGAAAACCTTGAAAGAATTCTAATACTAGCAATGATAAAAAACAAAAAATCACTAAAAACTAAAGTAATTCAATTTCGTTTTCAGTGGTTTTCACTCTATCATTGTTAGTTTTTCAGAGTTTTCTAGTTTCCGTTTAATTTGTTTTATTTCAGATTTGGTTTTAGTATTTTAGGGCTGCCAAAGATGGATTGTAGAGGTTTAATTTGTTTAGGATTTTGGAGTTATTTTCATTACTAATTAAAATAAAATGAAATCTGAAACTAATTTAACAAGTAACATTTTTGGAGTCATGAAATTCCAAAACAAACAAAACAATCAACAAATTAATTTCAGTTTAATTTCCCCCCGATACTGTATGTTATTTTTATTTCAGTAATGAAATTTCATTTTGTTTTTGTTAGGACAATAAAGGTAATTTACACAGAGAATGATAACTATAAATGTAACTATACTAGCAAGCGTGTGCTGCAGTTATGTCATCTGACACTTTAAATGATCAAGCTCTTAAAGCTGTCAATGTTTTAGCGCTCATCAACTGCAAAAATCATTCTTAAACAGACCCCAACAATACAGTTTCTCTGTGCAGTTATCGTTGTGGTGTGGACACTGCTATTTTTTTTTTTTATACTTAGAACACAGCTAGTTTTTTTTAAACTTTTTTTAAAATCTTTTTTATTGTATCTTTATTGCTATAGTTATCATCCTTAGTGTAAACAGGCCTTAACACTGAACACTGACACCTCCATGCACACTCTCTCTCACCTCATTCTCCTTCGGCAGTGTTTCCACCATCAGAATTTCTTCATTTGGTTTCTTCCAAGACTTTGGTACAGCAGAAACAGCTTGGGCTATCACAAAAAAAAAAGAGACATAAAATTGGCAATTTATCATTGAACTTTTTATTTTGCCTGAGCCAAGTCAGCACACATACCTGATGGTATGAACTTTTTAGAATTATTCTGAGTTTGTGATTCTGAAGTGTCCTGAGCCTTTGGTTGGACATCGTCAGAGGTCTTGTTTTGCTCTGGTGCCTCGAGGACAACTGACTGCAATAGTGGTGCCAAACCAGGTGGTGGTGCAAGGACAGAAGTTGTGCTAGAGGTGCTTGAAGAGGCCTGTACGGTTGGGGTTAAGGGCACATGTGCAGCTAGAGAAGGGAGGTGCTTTGCCTGGAGCTCCTCCAAGGCCACTGGAACTTCCTGACCAGACTTCTCCGTGGATGACGTACCCTGGGTTGGCAACTGAACCTCACCGGACAATGATATCTCTAGGCCTTCCTGGACCTCAGGCTCTTCATAGCTGGATAAGGGAGTTTGAGACTCCGCAAGGCCATTTACCACTTTGAGGGACGGTGAGGGCGAAGCCGACAATCTGGGAGAAGTTACAGGAAGAGATTCCTCGCCGCAGATGACCTGAAGTGTCAGAGCCTTAGTGGTTGTAGTAGAAATAAATTCTGGTTCACCTGCAGCAGTGGGTTTAATGCAGCCACTTGAAGGATGGGAGGAAACATCGGAAGCCACCTCTGGAGAAGAAGAGGCTAATAATGGAAGACTTGGGGCTTCTCTTTTCTCTAAAGAGGACTCTGAAGGCTTAGGCCCAGGAGATACTGACTTTATGGGACCAGACTCCATTTTTGGTCTGTCATCTATAAGGTCAAGAGCAAAAAAAGGGTAAAAATAAATAAAATAAAATTCCTTTAAGAGACAAATCATATCACAAAAGGAGGTTGTATGTAGAGTTATACCTAAGATGGGTTTGCCATCCATGTATGCAGGACTCTCTGAGTGTCTCTGAGCTGGGTTGACATATGTCGCTTGTTCTGGGGTCTGACAGTTGCTTGGCTGCTTTGGGATGAAAAAGAGAGAAAGAACAAAACAGACACATCAATCAACCATAGCAGTCCTGCAGAGCTAGACCTTGTACTTTCGGCATAACTTCTAGTCCAATGTCTAGTCCTTCTTTTGGCCCAGAATCCCACGCTTAGACATATAAAGTACCCAAAGGCACTTTATTTACATGTAAGGGCTGAGTAGATGAAATAATGATCATTTATTTGCATAGTATAACCATGGCAATACCATGTTTTTTTGATAGCATCTTAGTAATATCAGGCACCATGGTGTTTCGGACATATGGTAGTATGGTAATACCATATTTTTGGGCATAGTAATCTCATGTTTATGTAGACTGGTATCATGGCAATACCATGTTTTTTGGACATAATAATATCTTGTTTATTCTGGACAGGTACCATAGTAATACCATGTTTTTTTATAAGATAATCTAATATTTTTTTTGTTTTTTTTGTACAGGTACCATGGTAATACCATGTTTTTGAAAATGGCAATCACGTGTCAGGCACCATGGATTACCATGTTATTTAAGGTGTAAACCATGGTAGTACCATTGCATTCTTTGAAATACATAGGCTAACCATGTAAATGCCATGGTACATATAGTAATCATTTTGTGCCATGGTATATGTCAAATCTATTAGCATCTGAAGTGAACCGCCACAGTACTTTTTTCTGAGGTTCGTAGTAATGCTGGTTATGATCGAGAGGAAATGGAATGTTGCAGCCATTGATATTCACACTTACCAAAACATTTAGCAGCTTATTGACATGCTTTATCGATTCATAATTTTTTTTTTTAAAAACATAAAACATTAACATAATGGTCCAGCCAACAGCCTAACGCTGTCATTGTGTTCATAGGGATTAGATTGGGGGCAGACTGTGGTGAGCTGGAACTAATCCATGCACACCCTGTGTGCCACAGAGAGAGAGACAGAAAGAGAGAGAGTAGTGGGTGGTTGTACATGTCTGGAAAATAGCATTAGACAGGTGATCTTAAAACAGCTGAGCCAAGGACCCAATAGACATGAGTAGTGAGAGCTTGAAGTGGTGCTAATTATTAAAGATGTTAAAAACTCACATGACACAGGAACTTGTGTTAAAATGCCTCAAGAACTGCACTCCACTGAAAATTACTTCAAGTGTAAATAACTGAGAAAGAACAATTTCTGGCACCTGATAACTCACTTTCCTATGAAATTACATGTAATTTTAGCCTATAATACACCTGCCCTGTTTGAAGTGATGCCTGTTTCTGGAGGCAACGAACAATTTGTATTTCTTGCCTGTGGAGGGGTGGGCGTGAAGGACAGGTGTCCTGTGGGAGGGGTTGGTGTCGAAGAGGGCCGTCCTGCAGGTGGTGTTAAGGTAGAGACTGGGTGCCCAGAAGGAGGAGTAGGATTTCGGCTTCCAAACATGATTTCCTCTGTGATGTCCTTTCCACCCTGATTGGGGTCTCGAATCCGGATCTGGGAGGACAATGGTGCAAAACAATAGATAATAAATAATAAATAAAGATTTATTATGAAAATCAAAAATGTTTTCAACTGTGATACTAAGAAGAAATGTTCCATCAAAATATTAGAATGATGGAAGGATCATGTGACACTGAGGACTGGAGTAATGACTGCTAGAAATTCAGCTTTGCCATCACAGGAATAAATTTTACTTTAGATTACTTTAAAAAAATATATTAAAATAGAACACAGATATTTGAATCATCATCTACATCATCATCATCTTCCGCTTATCCTGGGCCGGGTCGTGGGGGCAGCAGTCTAAGCAGAGATGCCCAGACTTCCCTCTCCCCAGACACTTCCTCCAGCTCTTCCGGGGGGATACCGAGGTGTTCAGAGGCCAGCCGGGAGACATAATCCCTCCAGCGTGTCCTAGGTCTTCCCCGGGGTCTCTTCCCGGAGGGACGCACCCAGGACACCTTACCGGGAAGGCATCCAGGAGGCATCCGAAACAGATGCCCTAGCCACCTCAGTTGGCCCCTCTCGATGTGGAGGAGCAGCGGCTCTACTCTGAGCTCCTCCCGAGTGACAGAGCTCCTCACCCAATCTCTAAGGGATCGCCCAGTCACCCTGCCGAGAAAGCTAATTTCAGCCGCCTGTATCCGGGATCTTGTCCTTTCGGTCATGACCCACAGCTCATGACCATAGGTGAGAGTAGGAATGTAGATTGACTGGTAAATCGAGAGCTGCGCCTTGCAGCTCAGCTCCTTCTTCACGACGACAGACCAGTACATCGACCGCATTACTGCAGAAGCTGCACCGATCCATCTGTCCATCTCCTGTTCCATCTTACCCTCACTCGTGAACAAGACCCCAAGATACTTGAACTCCTCCACTTGAGGCAGGAATTCTCCACCTACCTGAAGTGGGCAAGCCACCCTTTTCCGACTGAGGACCATGGCCTCTGAGACTTGGAGGTGCTGATTCTCATCCCAGCCGCTTCACACTCGGTTGCAAACCATCCCAGTGCATGCTGAAGGTCCTGGTCTGATGGGGCCAGCACAACAACATCATCCGCAAAAAGCAGAGACTAAATCGTGTGGTCCCCAAACCGGACACCCTCCGGCCCCTGGCTGCGCCTAGAAATTCTGTCCATAAAAATGATCAACAAATCCGGTGACAAAGGGCAGCCCTGCCGGAGTCCAACATGCACCGGGAACAAGTCTGACTTACTGCCGACAATGCGAAATTGTAAAATGTCACAATATTATTAGATTTTTTTACTGCATTTAGAGACTTCCTGTCTCTATTATATAGTAAATATTAAAAAGTTTCACCAACCCCAAACTTTTAAAAGGTTGTGTAAATATATCACTTAAAGTACATTAGTTTGTTTAATGGCACTTTAGTTTTTTTGTGATTTGGTCTTTAGAACTGAAATATATCACTGGCATCTTATTCCTGAGAGTTTATGTTCAATTTATGTTTTATAAATTTGTGAATTGAAAATCAATCTTTGAAAAATGCTTAGATATTACCTGACATATTGAATTAGTTTGGTTTCAGCATCTGTTGTTTTTAAATGTGCTTTATAAATCAATAAACTAAAGTGATGTACAAGAATTAAAACAAATTAAAAAGACTAGACAAAAAACAAATAGACAAATGAAAAATGTGGAGAGGAAGACTATTCCAACGCGTAGGATCAGCCACAGATAAAGCCTGGTCACTTTTAGCCTTAAAACGTGAACGAGGAACTCAGAGTAGTAATTGACTGGATGATCGAAGGGATCTTGAAGCAGTGTACGGGGTGAGAAGAACACAAATACACTGAGGAGCAAGGTAATTGAGCTTTTCGCCACAATCGCAGATGGCTGTTTTTGAGCCATCGGGTGTTTTGTTATGGTTAACTATTTAGGTTTGAACGTTAGCATGGACTCACTAACTTTAATTGTAATTTGATGAGAGTATGACAACCAGAAAATTAACGGTTTCATCTTCATTGGGATTGAATCCTTAGGGAACCGGGTTAATGCGCTCACATCATTTATATTATACATAATCCGGGCTTCAGTTGTATTGCGCAGATAATTGGTCTGTTCCCTCAAATTTGATCACACATTTTAAACACGCTGGTAAACGCACACATAGTACGGTGATTCAATACATGAATACACATGCCCATCCTCTCAGGATACCTGGAATCACCCTAAAACTGATGAGAGCTTCAGATCTTCCAAGTTTCTCTATGGCGCTGAAACCTAAAGATGTCCCAGTTCCGATCCCCGTGCAACTGATACTCAACTGCTATTGGCTCATCTGAGTTCAAGGGGAGGGGCTTACTGATCTAATCTTTCAAAAAGGCATCAAACTCACTGATGTGGCAGGATTTTCCAGATCCCTTCATTAAAATCCCAACACTAATGTTTGCAGGAGGATGGGTGAAATTTCTAACTGGCTTAATTCTCACTTTGGCTTGGGATAAAACACCTTGGCTATGCCAACCTCCCAGCATGCAACAAAACCATATGTCAGGAGTTGCACTGCACACAAATCGACTTCATTCCTGGACCAATTCAATACTTATTATTCATCTTGATTTCTGGAAATTTAATAGACTAGCATGACATAATTACTCAAAAAGCCATGGCCAATATCAGGGTAAAACTAAGACTTGACAAATATCCCTTTTAACAGCATTTTCGCATTTAATCTGGGTCTGCCAGCTAGGGCCATTGGGATTAAATCTGTAAGGCTAGAAGTTTACGCTGCTATTTTGAACCAATAATCGGAACAAAAGGCAGTTGAAGGATGAAGTGTATAATTCAAATATTTATCTGACTCCAATATAATTAATATGACTCCATTAAATTTGTTGTTATTCTTTAACCTTTTATTCTTTAAAGGTAAAGGTCTTTCATAGAACTGATAGGGAAACGTAGGATTTAACCTGAGCGTTTAGATAATGAAGGTTATAATCACTTTAGCCTTTAACATAATCAGTGATGAAAGGAAAGATTCTCAAAGCCTTTAAAGCAGGCAAAGTTATTTATTAAGTTACATGTTTAAACATACAGACAGTAGAATGGAACAACATTCTGTATAGAAAACTTAGTTGTAACAAATAATGCACTATTGTGCAGAAGAGAACCTTTTTTGTAGTATGAGATTACGCACAGGTGTGCGGGAGTGGCGGAGTTAAAGCCTTTCTCCAAGATCAACAGTTACCTTTCCTTCTTATACCCTGAGCAAAGCATTGTTAAACATGAGTGGAATACCAACACAGAAACCGACCAACAGGAAACCAAAAGATGAGGCAAATGGGTAGTGATCAAGAGGGGGAAAAGAACATTAACATATTCTCCTCAATGCATGTTTAACCAATAGTACCTAGATTGTACATTAGGATACTTCAATATCTCTATTAAGGTCACCACCATTCATTTCAGTTTATAAACTGTCAGATGCGACCAAACATGGCATAGTTACATATTAAACATGGCATAGTTAGTTACATATTAGAAGACACTAGTAAATAAACAGTATGTAGTTGAAAGCATATGTCCTGTGAAGCAAATGGTACAGACGTGTCATTTAGGTACAAATGACTCTGTCTCTCCCAACAGAACCATCCTGTGCCTGGAGTGTCCCAACAGTCCTCAATCAGCATATTGATGAAATCCCTTGCACTAGATATGCATTAGAATACTGTGATGATAAAGGCCATTGTGCCACGTTTAATTCACATGTATACCTTTAAAAGGCTTTTTGAAGTACTAGGGCAGTAAAGAGTTCTGCCTATCTTTGCTCAGCCCAACAAATCCAAGCCTTATCAGTCTAAAATGAATTGAAAACTAAGTGGATCCCTTAGCGTTTCTAAAACGAGGTGGATTGTTTCAGGTACTCACTGGTTTCTTTTCACGCTTGGCTGGTGGAGGTGGCAGTTGTGCAGGCACTATGATGGGTGGAGAGGGAGGATACACTGGCTGGCCGGTGTAATATGGCGGCCCGGCAGCTGTTGTTGGAAAAGAGAAGGAAGGAAGGAAAAAAGTGAGTCATGTCGCTGTGTGTGCTGCTTTCACATGAGATCTAAACAGCCTTGGAGTGAATCGCTTTCTGGAAACAGGGTCATTTCTCAGCTAATCAGACACACACTGAAACTACCTGGAGCTAATATGAACCAGCTGGGTGTGACGCAAGCACACTCACACACTGAAATGTGCTCTACAGAGAGGTCTGTACTTGCCATAAGGAGGGTGGTATTCCCCAGGGCCGGGTCCTGGGTAGAAGGTTCCAGACCCTGGTGGCTGGATGGTAATTTGCTGTGGGTGTCCCATGTAAGGTGCACTATGACGATACTGAGAGAAAAGGTAAAGAATTTAATTTAATTTATATATATATATATATACACTCACCGGCCACTTTATTAGGTACCCCATGCTAGTAACGGGTTGGACCCCCTTTTGCCTTCAGAACTGCCTCAATTCTTCGTGGCATAGATTCAACAAGGTGCTGGAAGCATTCCTCAGGGAGTTTGGTCCATATTGACATGATGGCATCACACAGTTGCCGCAGATTTGTCGGCTGCACATCCATGATGCGAATCTCCCGTTCCACCACATCCCAAAGATGCTCTATTGGATTGAGATCTGGTGACTGTGGAGGCCATTTGAGTACAGCGAACTCATTGTCATGTTCAAGAAACCAGTCTGAGATGATTCCAGCTTTATGACATGGCGCATTATCCTGCTGAAAGTAGCCATCAGAAGTTGGGTACATTGTGGTCATAAAGGGATGGACATGGTCAGCAACAATACTCAGGTAGGCTGTGGCGTTGCAACGATGCTCAATTGGTACCAAGGGGCCCAAAGAGTGCCAAGAAAATATTCCCCACACCATGACACCACCACCACCAGCCTGAACCGTTGATACAAGGCAGGATGGATCCATGCTTTCATGTTGTAGACGCCAAATTCTGACCCTACCATCCGAATGTCGCAGCAGAAATCGAGACTCATCAGACCAGGCAACGTTTTTCCAATCTTCTATTGTCCAATTTCGATGAGCTTGTGCAAATTGTAGCCTCAGTTTCCTGTTCTTAGCTGAAAGGAGTGGCACCCGGTGTGGTCTTCTGCTGCTGTAGCCCATCTGCCTCAAAGTTCGACGTACTGTGCGTTCAGAGATGCTCTTCTGCCCACCTTGGTTGTAACGGGTGGTTATTTGAGTCACTGTTGCCCTTCTATCAGCTCGAACCAGTCTGGCCATTCTCCTCTGACCTCTGGCATCAACAAGGCATTTCCGCCCACAGAACTGCCGCTCACTGGATGTTTTTTCTTTTTCGGACCATTCTCTGTAAACCCTAGAGATGGTTGTGCGTGAAAATCCCAGTAGATTAGCAGTTTCTGAAATACTCAGACCAGCCCTTCTGGCACCAACAATCATGCCACGTTCAAAGTCACTCAAATCACCTTTCTTCCCCATACTGATGCTCGGTTTGAACTGCAGGAGATTGTCTTGACCATGTCTACATGCCTAAATGCACTGAGTTGCCGCCATGTGATTGGCTGCTTAGAAATTAAGTGTTAAGGAGCAGTTGGACAGGTGTACCTAATAAAGTGGCCGGTGAGTGTATATATATATATATATATATATATATATATTATATACACACACACACACACACACATATACATATATACATACATATATCTACATAACATGAGTGGAATACCAACACAGAAACCGACCAACAGTAAACCAAAAGATGAGGCAAATGGGTAGTGATCAAGAGGGGGATAAGAACATTAACATATTCTCCTCAGTGCATGTTTAACCAATAGTACCTAGATTGTACATTAGGATACTTCAATATCTCTATTAAGGTCACCACCATTTATTTCAGTTTATAAGCTGTCAGATGCGACCAAACATGGCATAGTTTACATATTAAACATGCCATAGTTAGTTACATATTAGAAGACACTAGTAAATAAACAGTATGTAGTTGAAAGCATATGTCCTGTGAAGCAAATGGTACAGATGTGTACATATATACACACACACACACACACACACTCTTGAGCTTTCATTTTATAATTTTGCCATACAGAGACAGAAAATTATTAGTTTTGTTAATTTTATAAAATAAATTAAAGGATGAAACGGCTATAATGTCAAATTGGGTAAAACTGCATTAAAAACATTTCATGCATAAAAAAAAAACCTCACAATGTATTTTTTTTTGTCACAGTGGGAACCCTGAACATATTTATGTGTGTGTATGCAATCCATATTTGGATCTATTTCTCAGTAACATATCCACTGACTCTTTACCTGGGGAATGTAGTATTGGTGTGTCTGGGTAGGAAAGGGCATGGGCGTCATGGTCATCATGAAGGGCTGGTTGGGGGAATAAACCGTAGCCGTGGGGGTCTGTGAGCCCGGCCGAAGGGAGGGGCTGTTGGCAGGGAGGGTGGGCCGTGCTGTCTGCATCTGAGCCCTGTGGAGGAACTGTGGAGGAAGTCAAAGAAATAAGACTTAAGCAGAAACCTAGAAAGAAGAGATACAAGTCAGTGTTGACAAGACAGTTCACCTCAGGTCATCCTGCTGTGCCTATCAGGCAGTTTATTCAAATCATGAGGGATCTAATTGACAATCTAACATTCAGACACTGGAACAGCTGCAATCACAAATACTTGATGAATTCTATCAATTCTGCTCATCGAACAAATACGCACACAGCAGCCTGGAGATATGAGCAGTATTCTCACTCTCCGCTGTAGTGGGGTGATGGCACAACTCTGGCACAACGGTTTATTCATCAGGAGAATACTGCATGCCTGCTGGAGGAGTCGTCCCCTCCCCCATCACTTCCTCCCCCGCTTTGCCTCGATTTCTCTTTCTCTCTCTCTCTCTCTCTCTCTCGCTCACTCACTCCGCACTGCAAATATTACCTCAGCAAACCCAGTCAGTGGGCGCCAGCAACCAGGCAGCACTGGAGCGAGAGGTCACCTCTTTCTCTCTCTCTGCCTGATTCTACACACACTATTTATGTACACACCACATGCAATTTCCCTCATGGGATTGATAGACTAAATGTCTCTCTCTATATGTGTGGTTGATTTTTCGAAAAAGGGGACATTTTTGATCCTTAAAATTATTTTAAAGAAAAAAGGGCAGATTATACAATTTTAATGAATGGATACATTTGCAAAAATGTCTCTATTTTGGGCTTACCAAGAATTTTGTCTATATTATTAATTTATTATTTTACAATATTAATAATAAATAAATTATATTAATTATAAATTAAATATATTATAAAATAATAACATAAAATAATAATAGATATAAACAAATAAATAAATACTATATTTATATGATTATAAATTATTTACATTTTTATTAGTATTAATATTATTAGAGACAAAATCTCAGAGAGCATGCTTTGCTTTAGCATCCTAACAGTCAGCACAACAGAAAAATGTAATCACTCTTATTTAAAGCCAAAGCCATCAATGCAGCGCTTATGTAAAAATTCACCACCTTCAACAATAAACATCAGGGCAACCACTGTCAAACTTCAGATTGTTGTGAGCAATGTTCAAGTTATTATGCAGTATCTGCAGGATTATTTGAAAGCCATGGGGAGATTGAAGGACAGTATTTTCTAGAGTCTGCTGCTGATTTTAGTGTAGTACTTGGACCCAGGTATCTGTCACAACAGACAGATGACTGTTTTAGTTTAGTAACAGGTTCAACACACTGCTGGATGCCATGAACTAGAGGTTGCGATTTCACAATATTTATTTATTACCGTCACACACAATATCAAAAATCCATCACACATTAAAGACAATATACTAGAAGGTTGATTAAGGCCATGATCAGATGCTTATTCCAGAACATGTGATAAAACATTTGAATAAGCCTCATTTTTCAAAATTTTAAGTAGTCCAAAAAAGTGCTCTTAATTCAAATATCACTCATTCGCTGAGCCAAAACATTATAGCCGTTGATCATTTCCTAACGAGGCCACAAGGTCTGGGTAAATAAGATGGTACTGTAAGCAAACAATCAGTTCTCGTAATCAATGTGTTGGATGAAGGAGAAATGGGCAGGAATAAAGATCTGAGCAACTTTTACAAAAGCCAAATTATGACAAGGCAACTGAGTCAGAGTATCTGAAACGGGAAGGCTTGTGTTTTGCTTCCGGTCAGCATTGGTGAGAATTTACCAACAGTGGTCCAAGGAGGGGCAAACCATAAACCGGAATGTCACGGTGTGAAAATTTTCACATTGGTAAATAAACTTGCAACACCAGTATTACTGATAACACCGGGGGAGGCACGCTCACTTTTCACTTTTGGCAGTACTGACTGCACATTTTACACGATATTTGGCATTGACACTCAGGATCTGTTGGGGACGAAATCCTCCGCCATCGCCCTGTCAGTCATCTCTCATTACTCACTTCATGTGATAAGTGAAATCCGACTCCTGCAGCACTGTGCTGCAACTTTGTGGAGCAGAGCAGATGCTTTCAGTTTATAATTGTAGCATCCATTGTTCAACTGAACTAAATGGTGATTACTAGCTACTATAAAAAAGCAAAACGGTAAGCAAGTAATGTAATCGGTGTACGGCCGAACACTGTAACACCGGTAACACCGACTACCATAGCAAGCCTACCAGCAAAGGCTATCCCGTCTGGTCTGAGCCAACAGCAAGTCTACTGTTGCACAAATCACACAAAATATAAATGATGGTTGTGAGAGGAATGTGTCACAACACAGTGCATCACACTCTGCTGCGTACGGGGCTGCGTAGAACCATGACAATGGTGTTCCCCGATGGAAGTGGCATCTTTCAGCAGGATAATACACCCTGCCGCACTGCACACATTGTTCAGGAATGGTTTGAGGAACATGATGAAGAGTTCAAGGTGTTGCCCTCGCCCTGGTCTCCAAATACCCAAGATCTCAATCCAATCGAGCATCTGTGGGATGTGCGGGACCAACAAGTTCGATCCACTGTGGCTCCATCTCGCAATCTACAGGACTTGAAGGATCTGCTGCTAACATCTTTAATGCCAGATACCACAGGACACCTTCAGAGGTCTTCTAGAGTTCATGACTCGGCGGGTCGGTGCTGTTTTGGCAGCATGAGAAGGACCAACAGCATATTAGGCAGGTGGTCATAATGTTACACTGTGTCTACACGCGACGCAATGCAACAAAAGAAAATAGAACCCATTAAAACCCACTATTTCTGACGTATTTTAAGCTTTTTGCAACTTTGCAGCTGGCGCGTCCGGTGTAGACACGGTGTTAGACATCATCTATCCTAACTGTATGGCTCAGGTACAGCCAAAAACATCTAACAACATGGCTCAGAATAATCCAGGCCTATCATTAAACAAGCCTCGGGGAGATTTCCCAAAGCCAGAAGTATGTGTAGAAACAAGAACAATAAAACCAGCGGACGCCCCATGACGGTTGGCTGAAAAGTGATTTAACACCACAGAACTGATCCGTTAGTGACTGTAAGCTGAGTGGAGATTATGTGTAACTGTCTGTGTTCACCATAGTGGTCCTGAAAATAAACCTGCTGTAGAGCGTCGTTGTGCTCTTTGAGAGTTATTCATTTAAGTGGCTATCAACAAGCTCATGAAGAACCAGACAAGTTAAGTTAAATAGCCAACACACAGAATAAAATACACTGAGCACTGACCCAAACTGGGTTTCACTATGTAACCTCGAAAATAATGTGGTTAAAGGTCTATGCTTTGGTGTAAATGGATAGACTATATGTGAGATCATGTAATAGGGTGGCATGTTGGGGCAACTCACGACAGTAGCTGAAAAGAAGCTCTGACTCTAAAACAACTTGTTTAGAGGAACAGCTCTTTATTTAAATATAATGGCATATGAGGAAAGTGCTCTCTGTTTGCATAAGGAGATAGGGGAGGTAGGGAAAATACGGAATCTGCAAAAAATAAGCAAAGAACCCAAGTAAAGACACTGATGATGGCTAAACAAATGCTCAGAAAAGAATGTGAAATAGCTATATCACAATCATCCAAAAAGTTAATGAGAGGGGCATAATTTTACAAAGCTTAAACATCACCACTACTGATCATATAGTTCTAAAAATAATTCTAAATGAAAAAAGAATAACACATCACAACTATAACGATAATGCCACAAATAAACTATATTGAGTTGTAATCACTTTAAATATTAACATTAACATAAATATCAGTTTATAGAATTTCAGCCACTTTTGGATCAAAGGTGGAAACAGAGACCTGACAAAGGAAACAAGAAAGAAAAGAAACATGAAGACCACCACTGGAGAACAAACTTTGCTTGTGTGTGTAATGGGTGATTTCCTCTCACTGTGACAGAGAGAGACTGTGTGTGTGTGTGTGTGTTTGTGTGTGTGTGTGTGTGTGTGTAAATGCCATGGAGGGATGGAAGCAGAGATTTGGTGTCTGTGTGTTTGTGAGGGACAGAGATAAGAATGAGTGCATGTATCTGAATGGCAGAAACAGAGAAAGAGGGCATGAATGACTGAAAGAAAAAGGGCATGAGAGATTGTGGATCTATGAAAGGAACAGAAATGAGTGTGAGAGAACATGAGAGACTAAGAGAGAGAGGGGGACAAACTGAAGACGGAACATGAATGGAACAAATAGTTGTTATTCTCAAACATTGTTATTTACACTTTTGATGATATGCTAATTGCATTTAATTGTCTCTGTACTTGTACAATAACAATAAAGCTCAATCTAATCTAAGCATTTAAATTAACTTAATGTCTTTTTAAAATTTTAGTAAATCTGCTCACCAAGGCCACATTTATTTGAACAAAAATACAGTAAAAACAGTAATATTGTAAAATATTATTACAATTTAAAATAACTGTTTTCTATTTTAAAATAATTGAAAATGTAATTATCCGATTATATTCAGGTTTGTATTCAGGTTTGCAATCGAATCAAATTTGCAATCGAATCAGGTCAGCATGGAATAATAAACTAAAATAAACTGATTCTAACAATAATTCACACTAAGCACATGAAGAACATACAGATAGATTTGTATTTAAAACTTAAAAAAACAAGATTTAAAAGCTCTCAACTATTGAAGCAACATATATATTATTAATCTTTGCCCTTACTGAAACACAACTATTTAAAATTCATGTATTGTGAATTTTTTATATTAAGGTAAGGTATTGTATGACAGCTGTTAGTTGTTTTTGAAAAAGTAATAAATGTCATTAAAATCAATGTGCACCCTAAAGCATTTTCTGTAAAGCTGCTTTGAAACAATATGTACTGCGAAAAGTTCTATGCAAAAATTAACCTATATGGAATGGAATTGAAACTTGGAACTCTGTGCGTGCGTGCGTGTGTGTTTATGTGTGTGTGTGTGTGTGTGTGTGTGTGTGACACTCCCTCTCCACTCTCTCCTATTTCTGTTTGTTTTCTAATGGCCTGTAGGCATCAGTTTTAGCCAGTCTGCAGTGGACGCGAGCTGGGACTTGCCGCAGCCACAGGGGAGAAATGAAACCTTAACTCAGCTCTTTTAACATCAGCACAGATGTCAAAGCTTCTTTCACTGCACACAGTCAAGCGCTGTTCTATAGGGTGAACAGACCTGTGTACATTGTTAAGCTTTTTGCTCTTTTTTTCCCTCCAAATCAAAAAAAGCATAGAGGCGTGGTCATATTAGTGAAATTTCACAGGCAAAAAAGGTATATAATCAATAATATAGCGATGCATGAAGCACACGAAGTCACTTTCAAGCAGCTTTCCATTGGTTAATATGGAAAATCTGTCAAACATTTGAACCCGGTGCGAAATCTGCATGCGGAAATCATTCTTCCTCTTTACAGAACGTGTGGATTACTATTGGATTTCGCCCACAAAAATTTGCTAAACAACAGTAAATGTAAACACACCTCAGTTTACTTGCCCAGATGTTGTATGTTTTTTTTTATACATCATTCCATTTCTCTAATGAATTTTTTTCTGTGTTGCACTACATAATACAGAAGTACTGGGGTTATGAGCAACAAACTTCTGTATTCTGTAAAACAGGCTGCATAGCTTCCGGTTCAGGTCTTTTGTGCTTCATTAAACAGAGCTTATTTACTCAAGATGCCTTCAAAGGAGCTCCCAAAGATGAGCATAACAGTCCATCGCATATGCACTCAAAATGCCTTCAAAGCACCTCCCAAAGATGAGCATAACTGATGTCCATCGCATATGCAGAGTGATGTCTAACAGTTTTTTATACTTTTAGACTAGACTATTTCACCCCAACAATAAAAATAACTAGCTTGGATGGCATAAAAGTCCACAGATATCACTGTTAGTTCACTGATGTCAAAGGATTAGTTCACTTTTAAAAAAACTTTTGCTGATAATTTACTCACCCCCATGTCATCCAAGATGTCCATGTACTATTCTTTCTTCAGTCGAAAAGAAATTAAGGTTTTTGATGAAAACATTCCTGGATTTTTCTCCATATAATGGACTTCATTGGGTACCAAATGGTTCAAGGTCAAAATGAGAGTTTCAGTGACGCTTACCAGACGATAAACGATACCAGACGATGAATAATGATTTCCATTACACGAGAGTAGATGTTAAAACTTCATGCTGATTTGTACTCGGCTTTCGCCAAGATAAGCAACACTAAGACGTAGCTTTACAGTAAACTATGCTTCTCCATCCATTTACGTTTCTTTCCATATGAGGGTGTGACTCCCCTTCTGTCCGGCGTTAACGGCTGCAGTGTACTTGGCGCGTCAGCACACACGACGGCTGCAACTACAGTGTGGTCTCCCTAGTGGACCAGCACGACAACCGTCTGGATTGAGCCGAGTAGGGGACATCTCTAGGGTCTTCAAGTGGGCACCTTCCGTCCTCAGTGTTTCGTCGACTAGCCCACGACACCTCAAGAGGGCTCGACAGTGACTCTGGCGTCCCAGAGTCACCCCCCTCCGTCCCCTACTCAACTCAGCCCAGCTTACTGACCTCTACATCCCTCCTGCTGCTGAGACCTAACCACAATCTCACAATCTCTCCGCAACCCAACCATACGCGCCAACCCGATTGATTAAGGCTGTCGAGCCCCACTGGTGCGTTAAAGCGGTTACAGTGGCAACGGTTCCGTATGGCATACCACCTACCGCAAAACACAATATCTGCCCAACCACCCGTCATTCACGCAATATACACAGGAACGTAATGACTGTAAATACTACCTATACAAATAAACCAACAGACTCTTCAAGTTTTTCAAGAATTCTACGAAACCGTAGCGTGGCGGCCTGTACACAGCCAGCTAGAATCTTTCCGTCTCAACCACAGCCAGTTGCTGCTCCTTTCTGCTGCTTCAGATAAGTTCTTTACTGTGCGACGCAACTCTTGGCCGCTGAATCCGACGTCTCTGAGGAACCGGGTTGTAGAGTGTGCCACAAAACCTCGACAACCCACTTCCACTGGATAAACCTGGACTCTCCATCCTCGCTGTTCTGCTTCAGTGGCCAGATGAGCATACCGCAGTTTCTTCCTCTCATATGCCTCATCTACAGCATCCTCCCATGGCACTGTTAACTCTATCAGTTGAACAATGCGTGCTGATCCAGACCACAAAACAATGTCTGGTCGTAGGTTAGTGGTGGCAATCTCAGGTGGAAAAATAAGCCGTTGATCAAGATCAGCCAGCATCTTCCAGTCCCTAGCAGCTTCCAGTTGTCCTGGGCGAGAATTGGTGTTAACACCTTTTCTTGGTGGTTGCTCGCCTGGGCGGAGGAATATAGTCTTCTGCGTGTAATGTTTTGCTAGAACAGGCGGCAACTTATTGGTCATACTACGCTTGCCTTCCAATGCTAAAGCCAAACATCGCAGTACTTGGTCATGGCGCCAAGTAAACCGACCTTGGCTAAGAGCCACCTTACATCCTGTCAAAATGTGCCTTAATGTGGCAGGTGATGAACACAAAGGACAAGAGGGATCCTCTCCTACCCAGAGGTTTAGGTTCTGCGGTGATGGGAGAACATCATATGTTGACCTAATAAGGAAACTGATCCTACTCTCTTCCATTGACCAAAGGTCTTGCCAGCCCATCTTGCGTTGTTCCACACTCTCCCATCTCATCCACTCTCCCTGCTTGGCCTGGGAAATGGCCTTTATACACCTCATCCTCTCCTCCTGCTTTCGCACCTTGTTGACTACCAGCTTCCTCCTTTGAGCTGGGCCTGCCTTGTGCCATTTAGGAGGAGCTAAACTGAGCCCAAAACCCCCTCTTCCATGCTGTACCTGTCCCACGATATCCCCAATTTGAAGGTCAGCCTTTGCCTCTACTACAGATTTCTTTGCTGACCACTTTCTACCAGTTTTTAACACAGGGGCTGCCTCCCTTACACATTTGTCACGTGACTCTACTAATGTCATTTCCAGTCTGACCTTGGCACACTTAAACTCCTCGGTTAAAGCAGAGACTGGCAGCTGCAATATTCCTTTACTATAAAGTCCCACTCTGCTGAGGCAGCGTGGAACTCCCAACCATTTCCTGATGTATGAACTTATTAACGCTTCCAGCTTATCCACTGTTGTCAAAGAAACCTCGTACACAGTCAGTGGCCACAGCAACCGCGGCAGTAGACCAAACTGAAAGCACCAGAGTTTTAGTTTGCCTGGTAGAGCACAGCTGTTTATGCTCTTCAACCCTTCCACTGCTTGTCGTCTAACTTCTCCCACTCGAACTGTGTCCTTTAGATCTCCATCGTACCATCTCCCAAGACTCTTCACTGGCTTCTCAGAAACTGTTGGTATTGCCTCACCATTAATGAAGAATGTTTTATCTACTACCTTTCCTTTAACTATCGAGATGCTCCTTGATTTAGAGGGCTTAAATTGCATTCGTGCCCATTCAATATTATCTGTTAACTTCCCCAATAACCCATTAGTGCAGGCTACTGTTGTTGTCATGGTTGTCATGTCATCCATGTATGCTCTGATTGGTGGTAGACGCATCCCAGAAGCCAAGCGCTCTCCTCCTACTACCCATCTTGATGCCCTAATGATTACTTCCATTGCCATGGTAAAAGCCAGTGGAGAAATGGTGCATCCTGCCATTATTCCAACCTCTAAGCATTGCCATGCAGTGCTGAATTTTGGAGTTGAGAAACTAAATTGCAAATCTCCAAAATAGGCTTTCACTAAATTTGTTATTGACATTGGTACTCTGAAAAAATCAAATGCTGCCCAAAGAAGCTCATGTGGCACTGAACCATATGCATTAGCCAAATCCAGGAATGTCACATGGAGCTCCTTCCTCTCCTTTTTAGCTGACTGAATTCGTTGCCAGATAACATTGATGTGTTCTAAGCATCCGGAGAACCCTGGAATGCCCGCTTTTTGAACTGAAGTGTCAATGAAGCCATTCTTTAATAGGTACGATCGGCCTATTAAAGGCCGACGAGCGATCTAGCGAAACGATCGGCCATTTCAAAAATAAAATAAAAAGTTTCAGTTTTATAAGCACAAATGCTCGCCTTGCTCTGTTCTGTGATGCGCGTTGGTGACGTCACGTAATACGCAATTACGTTGAAAAGGTCAGGCTTCTGTCCTGACGAAAATTTTCTTTTAGCCTTTTTAATATTACAACACCCAGGATACGCATACGAAATGGGCATTTAAACGATAAACTGACTCAAAGACATTTGAATATGTGTATATGGTCCTCTTTCCTCACATTTGTAAACACTGACTCGGTACGTCAAGCGTGACGTTTTGAACGTAATTGCGTATTACGTGAGTCGCTAACGCGCATCACAGAACAGAGCAAGGTGAGCATTTGTGCTTATAAACTTAAACTTTTTTATTTATTTTTTAAATGACCGATCGTTTCGCTAGATAAGACCCTTATTCATCGTCTGGTCTCGTTTATCGTCTGGTAAGCTGCACGGAAACTCTAATTTTTTCCTTGAACAGTTTGGTACCCATTGAAGTCCATTATATGGAGAAAAATCCTATAATGTTTTCATCAAAAACCTTAATTTCTTTTCGACTGAAGAAAGAAAGACATGGACATCTTGGATGACATGAGGGTGAGTAAATTATCAGCAAAAGTTTTTTTAAAAGTGAACAAATCCTTTAACGCTTTCTCCAACAAGCAGATGTGATGAGACTAGTTTTCCTGTTTGTTCATGTGACGTTCGGTATAAAGCCTATTATTGATGCACTTTCCATATTAAACAGTTACCTTACTGCATTTGAACGTAATGGTGCCCAGTTATAATCTCAACCATCAAATAACAGTTTCTTGTGCTGTACCAAAGATAATATAACATAATACAGCAGCGCCTACATTTCAAGCTAAGCCCACTGTACATGGTTAGCACATCTGCTACTCACTTAAAAAAATCAAGGGGAAAAGTCATTTAGAGACAGAAGGAAAAGCATCTTTTCTAAATGCTATTGCCCAGTACTGTACTGCAAACCTTTAAGCTGATGCTCCCTCATGTCAATCAGTCTTATTTTCTATCTACTGTGCACACAAATCAATAATAAATGTTTAAGCATAATACATTGTTTCTTGTTATTATAATTCTTGAGCAAATAAATTATGCCTGACATAGGAAATCAGTCAGAAAATGTAATTTTTTAAATCTATAATAAAGTTTATAGATATAAATAGAGTATCATATTTAATACATCAGGCTTTTATTGCTCATTTAGTATGATATAGGAGAATATGAAGGTTGTATATGAAGGAAATATGCAATTTTGTGGAGTTGTAGAAATTTACATGGCCAAAAAGTATGATGAAATTCTGATGGATTCTAATGCAAATCAATGAGTTCTTTATAAAAGTATAGCAGACCACTTATATGCATATAAACATCATTTGTCACTTAAAGATGATTTAAAGATATATTTAAATGCTTAGTTATATAATCAAAGCTCTGTAGTTTTAACTGTATTGATGATGAGTTATATTGATATTATGAATACTGATGATTCATAACCTTATGGATTGAGAGATGTACAATAAACATTCCTCAAAAGTCTGATGAACCTATATTTGATATCACATTTTAACATGTTTCTTCAATTTTTAAAAAAAAGGTTCAAGTCAAGTTAAAACAGTTTCTTTAGTCCAGTAAGTGTTCATGTTGAAATATCACTAACAATATACAATTTATTCTTATGTTTACTTAACAAAAATCAGTAAAGATTTCACAACAACAAAAATGTGAACAACAACCTTAAAGCTGCAGTCTTTAAGTTGTGAAATCTTTACTGATTACTGATAATGTATCAAATCCAGATACATTAGGCTTTATAGGGTTAAGCCCTGTGAAGAGCACAGCCATTTGAAGAGGAGAGATGTGTGGCAGGTCGGGGTAGAAAGTCACTTAACTTTCCTTAAGGTCAGATGCATACATGGACACACTTGCATGTTTAGCCACAAGTCCATCCATGCAAGTGTGTCCATGCATACATGGACACACTTGCATGGATGGACTTGTGGCTAAACGCAAAGTGCATAAACAAATCATTAGCAACAAATAACAAACGAGTTTTCCCCGTGTAATGAAACACCAAAGCACAGTGGATAGAATATCATGTACAGACACGTATAATGCTGCGCATGAATTCAGCAATGCAACTTACATTCTAATGATCATAATGACCTCTGAATGCATTTGGTTAAGACTAACAAAAGCCCAAGTCGTCAACAATGATTCTGCACAGGAACGTGACACATTGTTTGAAGTATTTCATCTAATAAAAGGTACACTAACAGCCTTGAGAAGATTTGGCAATCAATGTCAGTCTTCATCATCGCACATCTGCTCATCAGATAACATGAATGCAAATCATCATTATTTAGATGATCTTTTAGAAAAGACAAGAAATGGATGAGTCAGAGGAGACACTTCTAATGTCTGGTTCTCAAGGACAGGAAGCTTGTTATACAGTCGAGCTAATACATGAATATGCGAATATGAATACGTCTGTCTCTAGTCATAATGGTTCTTAAAGAGGACCTTTTTTACATTTTCAACTTTCTTTAGTGTGTAATGTTGTTGTTTGAGCATTAAAAAGGTCTGCAAATATACAAAGCACATAGTCACTCCAAATGGAGATTCTTTATATTAGCACTGTTTCTGAACACCCTGAAATGCCTCAATAGCAGTCTTGAGTTTTCTTCCGGGAACGAACACATAATTCCCACCCAAGGCACGTGCAAAAAAAAGTGGCACGGTCTGGTTGAGTTGCATTAGTAGTGTGTTAAAACTGGCAAGGGGTGTGACATTTCCGCAACCAATCACATCACACTGGTCCAGCTGACTAATCAAAGCATAGCACATAGTACTTTTCAGAAGGAGGGGCTTCACAGAAACAGAAGCTAAACAGAGGGTTACCGACAGACTGGGAAGAGAGGTGCTGCAATGTAACATGTGAAAAATAATGTTCAAGCATGAAAACCTGCTCTCTCTCTAGACCCAGAAAACAAAATCAAAGACTTTGAAAAAGAGCATAATATGGCCTCTTTAAAGCTGAAGAGTGTAATTTCTGCACCACAAGTGTAAACCATTGTAAATTCTTTCAGCCAGTGGAATTGCTTTGGGGTTCTAGGGCGGACTAAACTCTTTATAAAACCGTTACCACCACAGACATATCAGTTTTGGTATTTCAGATTACAATAAAATTGTGAACCAATGTGCTCAAAACTGTATTTGCACTGCTGTCACTGGTGTTATATATCTAATGCAAAACTGATGGGGATACATCTATTTCAAATAGTATTTAAAAAACGGTGGTCAGTGTGACAGCTCAGTAATGACTTAAGACATTGGCGGCACAGAACACAACAGCAAACATCCTTGCAAATTACAGGTACGATTCACTTTTGAAATTTTAAATAATTAGGTATTTAGCCGATGCTGTTTTTCCTCGAACTTTCAACTTTACGGGTCTCAGTCCAGATCTTTAAACCATAAGCATCTTAAGAAGTGTCTAATAGGATAGCGAGACATTGGGTCTGGAATTTACCTGATGGTGGGTCTGCCGAGGTCCCGTCATAAACTGATGGAGATAACAGCATGGTTTGAGGTCATCAGGAGCGACAAAAGAGGAGAAAGAATAGAGAGACAGTGAGGATAACAGATGATTCACCTTGGATGCCTTTGCATTTCCATTACAAATGAAACAAGAGTAGTGTAGCAGGGTTGTGTAACATGTCAGCAGAGCAGGTGGTCCTATTGGCTGGTCTTTATTCTTAATTATCTTTTTGGCCTTAAAGGAATAGTTCTTCCAAAATTTTTTATTATCCCATACCTTTCTCACTCTCAAAGCATCCTAGGTACATATGACTTTCTCTTTTCAGCTCTTCCCAGCTTTGTAATGGTATTGAATAGTGTCCAAGAAGTTAGAAGTTCCAAATAGAAGTTCCAAAAAGCACATCCATCCATATAAATATAATGCCTAATAGCCTATAAATACCCTCTGAAGCGAAGCGATGGGCTTTTGTAAGAAAAATATTCATATTTAAAACTTAAACTATAATCACTAGCTTCCAGCAACGGCCGTACGCACATTCACCTTGGAACAAGAATCACTCGTGAACGCGCGACTGTTGCTTTTTGGTGCTTTAAAAACTCAGACACTATTTATTGCCATTACAAAGCTGGGAAAAGCAAGGATACAATTTAAAATAACTCTGATTGTGTTCGGCTGAAAGAAGAAAGTCATAAACTCCTAGGATGGCTTAAGGGTGAGTAAATTCTGGGATAAGTTTAATTTTTGGGTGAACTATTTTTTGTAAATAAATGATTGAAGTTGGTGAATAACATATTAACTCAAGTAAGCCTAACAACCTAAGGATCAGACTTCTAATTTTGATAATATTCTTTTATATTAATGAGTGCATGTGGTATGTGTGGTACATGGAATACACTACCATTCAAAAGTTTGGGGTCAGTACATTATATATATATACATTTTATAACACAAAACCTCGACACTCTGTGTAGTGTGTATGTGTGCCAATATATCAGGCATCTAAATGTAATACATAATTCTAAATGTCACAGTTAATTCAGAACAAACATACTGGTTTTGGTGCAAAACAAGGTGACCTAGAAAAATATAGCAACACCAAAATTTAATAACTTCTCCTCTGTCTGTAAATATATATATATATATATATATATATATATATATATATATACATACATACATATACACACTTATATTCAGGAAGGATGCATTAATTGTTATTTTGTACTTTCTATTCATCAAAGAATCCTAGTAAAATCTATGGTTTCCCCAAAAATATTGAGCAGCTCAATTTCAGCATTCCTTATAAGAAATGTTTCTTGAGCAGCAAATCAGCATATTAGAGTGATTAGCATTTCTGAATGATTATGAGTAATGGTTGCTAAAGGTTCAGCTTTGCCATTAAAAAAATAAAATCACATTTTAAAAAACATTAAATTAAAAACAAATTGAAATTGTAATAATATTTCACAATATTATTGTTTTTACTGTATTTTTTTAAATCAAATATATGTAGCTTTGGTGAGCATATGAGACTTCTTTCAAAAACATTAGCAAATCTTACCAACCCCAAACTTTTGAACAATAGAGTAAATTAAATCTTAATCATATTATGAGTAATTAGTAGTTATTTCATTATAACAGAAATTCTAACTAAATTTTTTTATTTATTTACATAATCAATCATAATAATTCATATTTTTGATAATCCAGATAATAAAATGTTTCAAATTCCATTATTAGCAACCAAAGTGTCTACACTGAAAATGTCTATTTGCTGGACAATGTGCAGAATATGCAATAGGTTTTTTGCTTGGTGTCGGATTTTTAAATATCTGTCTAAACAGATTCTCTACTAATCGAAACATTCCAACCACTACAGGAACCATCATAACACTCAGACCTACTACATATTAGCATGCCATTGTCTCGATGTTCAATGTTCATTTACGCAAGTGGAGCGCCGCGCTTACCGGCCGAGTCTGTGGCTGTACGTTCATTGCCTGGGTCTGTGGCGAATACACCAGGGGGGTGGAGCCTGGATTCTGAGCTGGGTTATATGAAGGCTAAGGAGTGAATCATAGACAGCGAAAAGGTTAGGCAACTTCCCTTTTGAAGCTCGGTTTTCATTCAGAGCACAGGATACAAAATGGCAAGAGTGCCGTGCAACAACAAAAAAAGATCATCATTAACTGTGTGAGTGTGAGCATATTGACTTAATTTCTTTGTCAGACAAAACCCAGATGAATACATTACCCTCTAATCAATCCACAGCAGCAGTGTATATACAAGTGTCTGTAGAGTGTGTATATATATGTCCAGTGTGTGCGTGAGAAAGTCGTGGGATCATTACAGCACCTGTGTCAGCTGGAAACACTATTTATAAAATAGCGACAGTGTTCCTTCAGGCTGGTGGTAACCATGGTGAGGAAGAGCGGTGCAAAAATCACTCATAACACAAAACCTCGACACTCTGTGTAGTGTGTATGTGTGCCAATATATCAGGCATCTAAATGTAATACACAATTCTAAATGTCACAGTTAATTCAGAACAAACATATTGGTTTTGGTGCAAAACAAGGTGACCTAGAAAAATATAGCAACACCAAAATTCTCTCAAAACTTCTCCTCTGTCTTAAAGGGGTCATGAATTGAGAAATCAAATTTTCCTTGATCTTTTGACATACAAGAGGTCATTGCACTAAAATATCCTGTAAGTTTTAGAACTCAAAACTTTCTTGTTAGTCCAAAAACAGTTTTTATTGAAACCAAGCTGCCCAAAACGACTCGTTTCGGATTTTTAAATAGCCTTTTTAAAGAGCCTGTTCGGAGCAGGCTTTTCAGAGAGACTGATAATAATAGATGAATCAGTGACGACTATATTGGATACGACAGTAATGTCGCAACACACACAAGTGTGAGTAACAATGTTTTTACCATGTATCACTATTGCTTTGTCTGTTACAGATTGTATTTATGCTGTAGCGCCGCAGTCAATCTGTGAATAGTTCTGATACTGTTCTTTCCTTTGCTTCGGCATTTAATGGGTTAATACGGGGCATTATCGGATACAGAAGAAAGCACAGAGAATGCTGCTTTATCTAAGCCATTCGCTGTAATCCTGAATAAAAGCTTCAGTGAGAGAGATCTTCAGTTTTATCATCCGAAAGACATTACAACACGTTCTCCTTTTATTTAAAATATGACACTGCAAATGAAAATGTATTCGTTTTTCACTTTATCGAAAAAGATAAACGATGGATAGGTATTTATTTATAACTACGTTTACACAAAACACTGTAAGTTGTCGAGTTAACCATAACTGTGGAAACTTAGTACTTACATTTTGTTTGCCACAACCAAGCGCGTAAATGTTTCACATTGTTGGAAAATGTTTCAACTAACGGGATATTTTTCAGCATCGGAAGTTTTCAAAACAATTCCACACGAGTAATGGCGTGGACATGGAAATGATTTTAATATGGAAAACTGTTACCCAATCATAGCAGTGGGCGTTTACTTCCAAGTCTTGAATGTGGCGTGCCTATCATAACGGAGTGTTTAAAAGAGAGGGTCAAAAAAAGGATTTTTTTTCTAAATTAGGAAGTTTTTTTTTGTCAAAATCTTATTAACATTAAGTGGACCTCAGATAACTTTATAAAAATGATAAAATAGCAGGTCATTAAGCAAACAGTTGTGTTGACAGACAGAGAAGACAGACAGATGAGGATGTGGACAAGCTGAGGGTGTTAGTACTTACCGCTCCACTTGTCTCCCAGCCCTTGAGGAAGCGGTATGAGGGGCCAGCAGGGACTGATACCTGAGAGAGGGCTTGGGACGTGCCGTGGCCGGGAGGGGTGCCTGCCAGGTTTGGGTGGGTTTTGCTGAGGTCATGACCTGGGTACGGAGAGCCAGGGTGTCTGGATACCTGTGGAATGACCACAAACAACATTTACACACAGCGTCACACCATAGCCCCTTTCAGCAAAGAACTTGTTTACATTTTAGTCAAGTTCAGAATCAGATACTACAGATGCTATTCGCCATAATGGTTTTGAATTGCTTGAAATATGATTGGAATCACTTCAAAAAGGAAAAAACAGTCAAGTGCAACATGTGCAGTCTGTCATTTAAGCTTCATGAAATTATAATAAAAAAATCATTATAATTGTGTGCTTGGAACATGCCTTTTAATGGTGAGACGTTTGTTTTTGTAATCAGGATCTCAGAAATCACGTAAAAATTTGGATTTGGATTTATCGGCCAATAAATCGGTTTTTGGCTTTCAAATATAAAGAAGTATCGGTATCGGCCAAAATGTTCATATCCGCAACATCCCTGATATATACACTATATATGATAATTTTGCATTTTTATATTTTGCATACAAAATATAAAGTTTTGACAATTCTAGGTAAGTTTCTATCTGTCACACTGCAATAAATGCTCTTTTTTTAGGTCAACTACTGTTATGGCACGGCAACAGTCTGGGAAAATCTTGCTGAGCAGATTCGTTAAAGTTAGCTAAACTGTCAAAATGTATATAGCTAGATCAGACAAATAAAGGCATCTATATCATCTGGTTATAATAATAATAATAATGATTAAACTCACAGTAAGCATGTACAATGAGATCACACACTTTCACATACTTAAGAGAATGTTTCTGGCCTTAGGGATTGGCTATGTATATGAATTATAGTGATGTGTAATGACTGTAAGTGTACATGTGAGTGTGATCACTCACGCTGTAGACGGCCGTCACCCCAGGGTGGGGGGAATATATGCGTTCGTCCAGTGAAATTCCTCTAGGGATTCTGGGAAGGGTAATGTTAGAGAAAATCTCTACCTTCTAAACCAAGTAGTTCATGAAACATGAAATATTAGACAAAAAAGCATTGTGTTTCATAATAGCAAACATTCAGTTCATTCAGCTATAATGGTGCAGATTCTTTCACACCAATTAATATTACTGTCCACTTCTTCCAATGACTTCAATTTAGGTCAAAGGCTTAAGAAAGTTAACACAAACACATTTTCTCCCACCCGTCTCTAAAATGTCCAATTCTCGCTTTCAGTACACCCCGTACCTCAACCAGCAAGAAAGATGTCAGACAGACAGAAATCCTGACATGGAATTCCAAATATGTGAGAAATGGATCAGTGCACTTTTGGATACAATGTGTGTTCTAACACGTTAACCAAATAGAAAATATTAAAAGTAAGCTGCAAAATTCCTTGCTGAAAATCAGAAAAGTGTTACTTGACCACCAAAAATGTCCCATGATCTAAAATTCATGTACCTCTTTACGGTTGTTGGCTCTCCAAGAAATGTATAATGATAACTTGAGCATGTTCAGGTCACAGGTGGCAAGTTATTAAAAGACATGGGAGTCATGGTACCTGAACATTTTTATATCATCATTATTTTATCTACAATTACATTCACACCTCACTCAGCCGGTCTTTCTTTAAAGGAAGTTCTCCAACAGGGAAAGAGAGTTTATAATAAATGCTGCACTGTCAAACCTGCCTGAGGTATTATGTGACACAAAAGACTGAGCCGCTCAGAACAGACATACAGTTATAGACACGTATAGCAAAAAGATGGATGGATGTGACAGAAAAAGATAAACAAAAGAGCAGGAACCTGCTCTGACAGTTACGATATCTGTGTCCGTAAGTGAGAGATGAGCAGATCACATGGTTTCTGGGAAAATGGAGGAGGTCTGGCTTTCCTCCTTCATGCGCTTCATGCACTCATGAACACTTTTTAGACTTTCAGTGAAATCCTGCCTTCCGAATTGCACTCTCTTCCCCCCCTCCCTCCCCCTCCAGGCCCTCTGGCCTTCTGCCAACCTAAACTCTGAGAAAAAAGGGGGATGGGGGAAGTGAAAGCTGGGAAAAAAGGCCAGGAAGAGAGGTATAATAATGTGTGTGGAGAGGTTTTCCTTCACTCCAAACGACCCAAAAAGAGTGTCCGCGTGCATTCTTACGTGCACCCGTGTAGTGAATTTGACTTTGGAAACCTATATTCGAGGTCATCAGGGACACATCCACGGCACCCAATCAGAGATCAGAGGGGTGCACCTGAGGAATGCAGCTTGGGGGACGGCACATGAGGCTATTTGATCAGGTTAAAACTGACAGCTGACACTCGCGAGACTCTGGCAGGACACAAGCCATGACTTACTGGAATTACAGGCTGATCTGATTCCCGTGTTCACGGTTTGGCACTGAATTGCATAACCAAATCCCTTTGCATGGTCATGGCAGTGTTTTGACGGCACGACACGCAAGTGTGTGCCCAAAGGTGTGGGGAATCTGAGAAGAATTTACACATTTTCCAAAGGCACTCATTTAAAAAAAAGTCATCTGGGTTCTTGAGACACTGAGACAGTTGTTAATAAGGATCTCTTTTGAAGATATCCTATTAGTGCCATGGTCTCTGGAAAGTGATGGTCCTTTAGTCTCTAAATATTGTCTCTTTAATTACTGCCAGAACGAGTACTACAGAGAATGCCAAAGGATGAGATGGAAAACTGTGTAGCCTTAAACTTTCATAGAAGCTTACTGTAAATCCAATTAGGCACCATATGGAGTGATAGAGAGAAAGGGACTGTGGAAAGAAAGAAAGAAAGAAAGAAAGAAAGAAAGAAAGAAAGAAAGAAAGAAAGAAAGAAAGAAAGAAAGAAAGAAAGAAAGAAAGAAAGAAAGAAAGAGAAAGAAAGAAAGAAAGAAAGAAAGAAAGAAAGAAAGAAAGAAAGAAAGAAAGAAAGAAAGAAAGAAAGAAAGAAAGAAAGTTAAGGAAGGAACAAGAAAGAAAGAAAATGAAGCAAAAGAAGGAGGGAAGGAGGTGAGGATGAAGGAAGGAAATAAAGGACCAAGGTAAAAGAAGGAAGGAAAGAAGTAAAAAGATCAGAAAGAACGATGGAAGGAAGGAATGAATAAAAAGGAAATAAAAAAGCAAGGAAATGAAGAAGGGAAGGAAAGAAGAGAAGTTAGATAAACCAGAAGTAGATTGTCTACGTGGCAGACAGAGGGTCTACAGCTGAGTGTGTGAGAGGAAGAGAGAGAGAGAGAGAGAGAGAGAGAGAGAGAGAGAGAGAGAGAGAGAGCGACTCAAAAGAGATTTATTCCTTGCTACGTGATCCTCAGGTCAGAGTGAGCTATAAAGGCGCAGTATGATTTCCAGGACTATTTCTATGATCACATCTCATATTATGGCCAAGATGACCCTCATCTGGAGATATACAGTATATTATACTCTCTTATACATAGAACAGACATATTACTCTTTGAGGAATATGGTCACTAATCGTATATAAAATGAATGAAATGGAATGCAGTCCATGTACACTGTACTGCAGCAAGACTGCAGCAAACACTTGACTTGAGAGATCACAGAAAGTGACTCACAGGTAAAGTGTCATTGTTCAATGCATAATATATAAAGCCAAATATAGTGCTTTCACACATGAGTGTTTGTTTTCGGAACCTGGTGCGTTTTCTCCCTTGTTCCAGTTCGTTTAGGTATATGTGAACACGGCAATCGTGCTCGGTTCCGCACCAAAACAATCGCTCCAAGACCGCCTGAACGAGGTGATCCCGGGCCGATTGCAAACGAACTCTGGGGCGATTCGCTTAAGGTGTGAAAGCAATCCGACCCAACGGAACAGACAAAATGGTATTATAAGTAACTGATAACGAGAAATGTGCTATAGCAGTAGTGTCTGATTCTGTGAATGAGTACATTAGTTACCACAGTTGAAAACCAAAAGAACACATTCATCTTAAAATGTCGTGTATGTATATACCGTCCCGAAGAAGCCTTGAGTTCTGCTCAAGCTGCATTATAACATTCATACAGTGTTGCGTTTATCTTGACACAGTAAACCTCTAGACAGCACTGGGAGATCCAGAGAGAGCACGTTTGAATTCGATGCAGTATTAATACGAATGTAGTAAACAATTTAACAGCGGCAATGACGGCTACATTAGTATAGTGTTTGCGTGTGTCTCGACAATTAAAAATAAAGCCATAAATAAAGCCACAATAACCTCAAGGAGAGAACTTGTCAATCATCTTGATGGATGACCCAGGGGAAACGCTGACCAATAAGAGGACAGCTGTACTCGCATGTGACTTGCATGAACACATTTTGGTACACTTTGAAAGGTTGCCTTGTGAAAGCGAGCCATACGAAAAGGAAAATGCAACATTGTAACAAATTAAGTACCCGTTTCAGAACAAAACAAACGATCTATAGGTGTGAATATGAGTCGTTTGATCCTCCCTAACAGTCTAAACACTGTGAAAAAGACGCGAGGCATGAGCGCAACGGTCATACACGTCCGTCTAGCGCGTTTACATAAAAAAAAAAAAGGGTTATGACTGGGCAAGAGCTTTAGGACCTGCGTTAGCATTAGAAAATGGTGACTAACAACGAACTCTTGCTTGTATATACATGCGTTAATTCGCTTTTTTTTGTACTAAGCTTTATTTTGCTTCGCTTCTGCTATGATAAAGAGACTCTTGTATTGCATGTTTTTGCATTTTGGGGGCGGAGCAATGAAGGGAGGGGTGTGTTTGTTTGGGTGGATTTCAAATATCAACAGTGTTCAACAATGATTCTCAGAAATCGCTTACTGCAGGAAAATGGCCGGTTATGTATATAATTTATGCAGTGGAATCGCAAAAATGTTTTCAAACATGTTTCCCAGAAGTCCCGCCCAAATCTCATGAAATTGGATGAGCCTTGAAGCCATAACTTTGTTAAATTACTGAAACGGAGCAATGTTTTCCCAGCATCACAGAGAAAGCCATAGCTTCCTACAAATAGCTTACTTGTAGTTATCTCTAATGCATTTAACTGAAATTGGATAAAAGAAAAAGACCCACTTCACCTTCAAAAATGAGAGTTCCTTATCCCTACTGGTTTAGCAATTTCCTGATACGCATTTAGGGCTGATTGTAGTCTGCAAAGGAGATGAAAAAGTGGGAAAGCAGGTGACAAGATGTGTTGGAACTAAGAAAGGGGTTGCGGCAGGCGGTGTGTGTGAGACTCTTTTTGACCTAGGCGATTGTTGGCAGGCGGTGGGAAGCCACACACTCTGAATGCTAAGCAGCGCTGCCATTGTCTGAGGGGTGCAGCGCCAGTCGCATATGTTACCCGTCGCTTTGGCAACCACTCCCTCCAACACCCCAACCCCCCCCCTCTGCCTTACACACACAACGCAGCATCATCACCAAAGGCAGGCATCCCGCGAACAGGAATCCCGTCCACTGTGACGATTTTCTCTGTGAGATGAAGCAATACAATGGCATCTGAGCACAGGAAGGGATCGTAATTGCAATATATGCAATAGGGCTGTCAATCTTCCTCTATAATACTATTCGAATTCCATTCCTTATTTAATTTAATATTTGAATAACATTTGAATATTAAATGCTCAAATTCATCCTATTATTAATATTTACGACATTACACAGACTTATGCACTACACGCCAATGCCACTATAGCATGTGGTTGTTGTTACACATTCTGTCCACTAAATGGACATCTAATAAACATGTTATTCGTGCTGAATATGGCTGAAGCGCTTCCGATGGTTTTCGGCTAATATCTCCGCGAAAACACCACCAACAATTCTGAAACTTATATCGTTCGACTAGACGGTTCCAACGAGCTCGGTGCTCACCGAATCCGTTGAGATATGTGCGTTTTTCGCTTCACGGACGCATTGGGGGGCGCTTTTACTTCGTTAAACATTTACCATTTTTGACAGTATTGTTATAATGATACAGCGTGGATAACGTGCACTTTCTGTTACGATTCAAAAAACGTTATTGCTCATCAGACGAAACAAAAGCATTTCATTTTCACATGCGTGTAAGCTAAGGCGGCGAGAAAGGTAAGATTGCATTTTTTAATTTTATATATACATAAAAAAGCAATATTCGAATAGTAACTTCAGCATTCCAATAGTATTGATTTTTTAAATGTTCAAATTATATTCTAATTTGTTCCAACAGGCCTAATATGCAATCATAAAACACTCCACAAGTGGAAGACGCGGATATGCATTGAGTGATGTAATCATTTCTATCTGATACAGGTGAAACTTTTTTTCTGCAAAAGTTATCATTTTGATGATTATGGTTTACAGCTTATGAAAACCCCAAATCAAAAATCTCAGAAAATTAGAATATTACATGAAATCAATAAAAAAAAGGATTTTAAATACAGTAATGTCAGCCCTCTGAAAAGTATATTAATGCATATGTATATAGTTATATACAAAATATATTAGTTTCACCTTTTAATTTGAATTACTGAAATACATGATGACTACTTTTGCACGATATTCGAATTTTTCGAGTTTCACCTGTAAGTGCACACAATAGTTAATTTCAACAGCCACATGTTTTTGCTGAGGTTTGAAACCAATCAAAACCATAATTTTTGAGAATAATCGGTATTTAGAATTGTCGGAAGGGGAGAATTGGGCCCAAAATCGGCTAGATTATCTTGTAGTGTGTGTGTGCCTTTAGTCTTTAAAAGACAATAACCAAAGTTCATTCTTTTTTCATCTCTCAAGTAAAGCTGGATCAGACTACAGGAGTTTTTCAATCTTAACCGACTGTGAAATCTGTTTGCATCACGCACATAAAGCCGAGGATCACACTTAACGACTGTAAGGCCAATTATGAACGTAATTTGATACTTACAACTGATCATGCACAAACGCCCCGAGTCAAAGACAGTTGCTTTCAGTCTGTGTTCACAGTCAGTGTTTAAAATCTGCTCCAGTCTTTGGAAACATTCTGTAAGGCTACGTTCACACTGTCAGTCCAAATCCGATTATTTGTGTATCCAATTGGAATCTGATACATTGTGTATCCAATTGGAATCTGATACATTGTGTATCGCAACTGTTCAGATCCGATTTGTGTGTCCATGCAGCTCTTTCATTTTCCAGATCTTTATCTGCATTGGTTTCTATGGCAATGACGTTGCGTTGGTAGGAATATGCCAAAAACAACAACAACAACAACAACAACCGCAACATGGATGGGTTTGCAATAGAGATGTTGTCTTATTTAATTTTTACAACATGACAATGTGTAGCTGTGCTGGACTACTGCATCTTCCAATAAGGCAGCAGCAGAAACGTAGGAGGCTGGTATTTGTGGCTTTATTCCGTGCGGTCGTCTCCGCCGGTTTACGAACATGTCTCCGTTATATTGTCATTTTCTGCTTTGGAACAACTTGTTTTGGCAGCGACTTTCAGCATGTTTCCTATAACAATGTCTGATGTTCACATTTTACGTAGCGTGAGAAAGTCACATAAACCACGCAAAATCCGATCAGAGCGGTCAGACTGAAACGGATTTCTAGATTCCGATTTGAATAGGATTTCAAACCACATATGGATGTTGAAACGGATTTCATGTGATTTTTTTGCAGTTCACACTTGGTAAATCTGATCAGATTTCAATCGGATACGCACAAAAAACTGATTTGGACTGACAGTCTGAGCGTAGCCTAAAGCCGAAGACACACGTAACGACTGTAAGGCCGATTATGAATGTAATTTGATACAATACGACTGATAGTGCCCAAACGCCAGTTGCGTTCAGTTGGTGTTCAACCCGGTGTCCCCGGCACAAGTGTGTTCAGTTCAGTCTTAGAATGTTTCAGCTAGTCGTTAAGTGTGTCCCCACTGCTGAAAAATTCTGAACAAACTTACAGACTGTTTCCAAAGACTGGAGCAGATTTTAAACACCGACTGTGAACACAGACTGAAAGCAACTGTCTCTGACTCTGCATGTTTGTGGATGATCAATTTTAAGTATTAAATTACATTGATAATCGGCCTTAGTGTGTCACCGGCTTCAGGAGAATTTTCACCAATTTTTTTCTTTTAAATCTCAAAACTGCAATGACTACAAGATTTGAAAATCATGGCACATCACACACTACACACAATATTCTTAACATTATCATGCCAGATTTAGCACTTCACGTGATCTCACCGGGAAGCACATGGACAAAATGCATACTGTGTCACTGCAACTCGCTGTAGCAATACTTTTTCTTTGTAGCGAGAAAAGAAAAGAAGAAAGTCTTTTGAGGAGACATTATAAAGGCAGTTGTGTTGTTGCCACATTTCGACCAGCCGTTCCTCCATCTCCATTGTTCACCGGCCCTGTACAGCTGCTTGTTGTTTCGCAGTCGCCATTTCAAAAGTTCCGTCACTTCCATCTCCTTGTATACTTGTCTCTCGTTGGCTATTAGGAAGTACTGGCGTAATAATAGTTCGTAAACATCCTGATTTAAAATCCTAAATATCAATCATGTTTGATAATGTCGGTGCGGCCCTGGTGTGTCCGTGAGCAAATTGGGAGGTTTAAGATTTGATCTGTAAACGCCTCACATTACCAGATAATCTGAGCCGAACATCGGAACCGGTCGATGTCCTGGACGCAATTTCTTTCTCTGAATGTCAGGAGGGGTAAATTGGGCTTACATCGGCCTGAAACTCCTGTAGTCTAAGCCCGGCTTAAGAGAGATTCAAAGATATTATACATAGATATACAGCGGGTTTTTTTAAGCATTAAGCATTGTAGCCAATCACACATTGTTGAGCATGTGAAAGGAATGGCCAATCAGAGGTGTTTAATAGTAATACAGTGTTCAAGAACATCTTACTTTTGTACAAAGATGTTGCATGGCCAATGCCAAAATTTTTGCTTTTTGATTAGTGACATTCAATTTTAAATATTTCTACTTCTACTTCATTCAATTACTTTTTTCTCCCAGGTTTAAATTAGATTGGAGCTTACTGCAAGTCTTTAAGAGCCACTATGCCAAATAAAGCCAAATCAGAAGGACATAACATGACCATTTATCACTCACGCACATCCATGGTTACAAAAATACAAACAATAAACATAGTATATAGACTAGAGTGAGGTATAGTGTGCACTATTTTTCTATTGATTGATATGCAAGGGAAATAAGATGTCATCTGTGCTCTGAATGAGACTTTCAATTTGTGGAAAGTGATTATCTGAAGAAGTCTGAGGAATATCAAGTTGGTTTCAGTTTCACTCTACTTCATAGACCTAAGTATTTGGCAGATGCATTTAATAAAGATATAATGCTAAAAAATTTTCATTTTGCTCTAATATTAAAGGAACAATTCACCCAAAAAAATAATTTACTCACCCTTATGTCGCTCCAAACTTGTATAGCTTTTTTTTTTTTTGGCTAAGCACAAAAGAAGATTTTTCGGAGAATGTTTCAGATGTGTTGATTGAAGTCAGTGGTACTCAAAATGCTAAAGTCGAATTGGATGGATTAATTTACCGCTACCTTTATTTACTTTTTGGAGCTTGAAACTTGTGGGTGCTATTGACTTTCACTTTATGGACAAAACCAGTTCTTCAAAATGTGTTCAACAGAGGAAATAAAGTCTGGTTTGGAATGACATCAGGGTGAGTTTTTGGAACTATCTCTTGAAACCTGTTTTCAAATCTTCATTATTTGTGCAATTCTCATTGGTGACACTAGTTGCACAAAAAAAAAACACACTTCACCTTCCTCAGCAAATCATGGTTCAGACTTGCAGAACAACAGAAATTGTCAAAGAGCTCAAGAGGGTGACCCAGATTTGCAGTGTGCCTATTGCTCAATGCTCAATGACTTAACTCAACTGTGTCTAAACAGCCTTTACTTGACCGATTACTCCGCGTTACATCAAATCAGGCAGAGATTCCTATCATATTTAGCCTGACCAACACTAGCAAATGTCGTCATTTCATGTGACATGATTTACTTTCAAAATCAGACTGGAATGACAGCCTCATTGACGTTTTCTATTCAGTAGGGGGGGTGGGGGTGTCTCAGTAGGTGATTGACGGCATATCAGCTTAAAAAGCGAGTCATTTCTTGATTTTTTTAAACCAATATTAGTAAACATAGAGGCTCAGAAAAATCATTGTGCAACATTTAATGTATGACTGTCAAATAATTAGGCTAGATAATAAGATTGGCATGTTGCAAACAAACTAGCTCATCCCAAAGTGCATATGAAGTCAATTTCCCTTAAAGGGTTATTCACCCAAAAAATGTAATTCTGTCATTGATTACTCACCCTCATGTCATTACAAACCCATTAGACTTTCGTTCATCTTCGGAAGACAAATGAAGATCTTTTTTGATGAAATTTGAGAGCTTTCTGTCCCTCTGTTGACAGCTACACAACTACCACTTTGACACATTGAGCGGTTTTCCGATGAGACTCGATCGCTTTTATTCACATATAAACATTCATCAACTCATACCTCAGTTATGTTAAACAGAAGCTCAAGCATGTTCGCTTGACGTGCGAGAACCAATGAGGTTCATTCTCGTGTTACGCAGCACATTTGAGCTTCTGCAAGAACCAATGAGGTTTGTTCTCAGACGTCAAGCAGTTTCGGTTGAGCTTCTGTTTATGTTCGCTTATCAATGTTTAAATGTGAATAAAAGCCTAAATTAAATCTGTTCATCATATAGGCTAAAGCGATTGAGTCTCTTCAGAAAATTAACAGGACGAAAATTCAGAAAAGGACTAAATCACTCAATTCATATGGAATAGTTTTATGATCTCTTTATGGACTTTTTGAAGCGTCAAAGTGATAGTTGCGTAACTGTCAATGGAGGGGCAGAAAGCTCTCAGATTTCATTTAAAAAAATCTTCATTTATGTTCCAAAGATGAACTAAAGTCTTACGGGTTTGGAATGACATACGGGCGACTAACTGATGACAGAATTTTCATTTTAGTGTGAACTAACCCTTTAAGATCACACAAGTTGTTTGTCTGGCAGATGGATAAACGGAAGGAAAAAAACCTTACACTAAAAAGAGATTAGAGAGATCATATCTTTAAAAAATAATATTTTCTAAACTTGCAGTTGATCAGCCATTCACAACACCACAGCAACTTCCTAGTCCCGCCCTAGCAACCAGAAACAACACCCTAGCAACATATGCCATTCTGGTCTCTTTTGACTTGTGCACTGAGGCCTTTAGGAGGAAAAGCATTCGATCACAAAACTAGAAAATTCAGCAGGTAACTATTAAAAACATGCACAGCTTCTGAATGATCTGAAACTGTTATGGACACAATGCTGGAATTGTCAAGTTCAACGAACAAAGCAAGTGCCAACATATACCAACCATGTAGATAACGTTACCTTCGATGTAATCGATAAACACACCTATCACTCTGGCAACGATTGCTATATTATATTAATATGAACTAATGCAATCTTATATTAGTAATTTCGTCATCATAACCAGTTACACATGAATGTAAACAAACAACAAGTCAGGTTATGTGATTACAAAGCGAAATTCGCCCTCGTTTGCCCATTAATCTGCGTGGGACACAAGGGGCTTTGTTATTAGTGAAGGATACTGGGTAGGCGGCACGGCTGACGGCGGAGGAGCGCTCTGGACTCCCGGTGGTAACGACACGGAGGTCAGCGCTGCGCGGAGCTGCGTTGGCGGTGCCGGTCCGGTAACATGTCCACTAGCGTTAACAGAGACAGCGGCCGGTTTCTGAACCACTTTCGGTGGCAAACTCATTGCAGAAATTTAAACCAAAACAAAAAAATACGCAGCTGAAAACGGTCGCACGTTCCAACAATATCTGGCCGTCTCTTCTCTCTACGAAGGCCGGGACGTGAGTATATCCTTATGCCATGGATTTCATTCAAATCTGGCTGTTAGTAACAAAAATGTCATTTTATCTTTGAAATCGGGGATTGTAGCTGCTCTACGCATGGGGACGACAGGGGGGTTGTATCCCCCTCCAGCCACCCTGGATCTCCCCGGTTGAATTGTTCTTCGCCTCCTCAGATGGCCGTCTCCGGGTTTGTTTGCTCCGCTTTGCGTAGTAACATCACATCAACGAGTCGCATTATAGGAATTTCTCATAAAGATGGGAGACTTCACTCAACATGGCGTTGTTGCGGCTGCTTCCAGCAGTCCGGCTGGAAGGACGGTTCGGTTAACGTCGGGAGAATTCGGAGATGCTCGGGTTCACCTTACGCCACTCCGTAGTGATCGGAAGAACGACTCATTTTCACGAATCGGTTCATTTGAATAGTTCGTTTCAAAGATACGGTTCATAAAATGATTCAATAATTAGTTTGCTTCGTGACGCAATTACGTTTTCGCTGACAACGTTTGTGAGACCTACAAAGTATTTATTTGATATATTTCTACCCGATTATACTCTTATTATTCTAGTTTTTATAATATCACCCCCTGGATATTTTAATGTACTTGTTTTTGTAGTAGGTTTCCCTAATTGTTTGTTTGATTATTTGCATTTGAACAAAAGTGCATGTATAATGCTAATGTTTATTCATGCTTTAAAACAGCACATTTCTTTCTTTTTCTTTTTCTTTTTTTAATTTGTTCAATTAAGATAAAGTCAATTAGCACTGTAATTTGCATTTAGGCCTACGTTGAAGAGGACTAGACTTCAGTGCATATCTTGAATGAAAAAGGTTTCTGCAACACTTTTTGTTTGAAAAAAAAAAGCTATTGAGATAAAACTATAAAACAAAGCAAGTCATTAACATATTTCCGTTACATTGTGTTTGTAATCTTTCAGCTATTCGACTACTAAATAACTTTTTTTGCGACATCAGCCAAATTCGAAATAGTTTCATGGTTCGTTGATTCGACAGGCGCTCAGAATGATTCATTTCGATTTGTGAACGACTCGTTCGCGAATGGGACATCGCAATACGCCAATGATAGTGACGTCATAAAGGCAGTCGCCCATCGCCACATGCCTGCACTGTTTCACACAATGAATGGCATCTCTGTTACATTCCAAGCCATCAATCTTCAGTATAAGAAATGAATGAATCATACGCAGTATATGATGACTGCATATAAGTCAGCAATTTCACCTTTTGTAAAAAAGAAAAAGAAAAAAAAAAGGTCCCGCCCAGATTTTGATTGCAGTATTACGTACGTTTGATGAAGGCTTTTTGTCAAATTCAGCGTTTACGGAATATATACGCTTGCTTATGTTGTTGAGTATGTATACTGGATTTAGATAAGCTTAAGAAGAACATTAGCAAACATTTGACAGGCTTTTTTTGTTTCCATTAATATGTGTGAATGTGGCGCCATCTGTCGGTCATGTTTGCAGGGGGGCGGAGAGACGAACTATAAATCACAAATCTAATGTTAACAAATTAAACCTTACTGTAAATTGTTACCCACGTTTCTTATTTATTTTGATTGTGGAGGGGGTAGTTAGAATCTGTGTGTAAAGAAAACATTTGGCCCAGCAACTCTCATATTTGCAGTTTCAAAGGCACTTTCTTGTATAATTGTCTAAAAACAAATCCAATGAAAACAGTGGGCATAGGCTACTGCTCACATAATGTATTCTTCAATTAACATCAATAGAATTACATTGGAATAAGGATAATGAAATCGGATAATTTGCCTGAGTTTACACAGGCAAATTCAACAGATAGGACTTGATCTTGTATAAATCTTGTTAACCATGAATTAAAATGTGAGCAAAGTTACTTAACAATATTGCACGATGTGTTGTGCATAAGAATTGGCAAACATTACAGACAAAGAAAAACACCAACAACATAATACAGAGGACATAAATAGTATTTTCCATTAGAAAAATAAAAGCATTTGATAAAAAGGCACTTATTCAAAACATATTTGCAAAAGTAGCAATTCCTTCTCTCATTACATTTAACCACTAACTTCCAGTGTTTTGAATGATAAGAATAAAACTCCATTATATAGACGTCCATGGAGTCATTATTTACACCTACTCCTCATTAAGAGGCAAAGAATTGCCGGAAAACATGTAGTCCACTTTAAGTCCACCAGCTTTTCTGGCAGTCTAGATTAGGCAACCTGAGATGGACGTTTGGCATATTTTGAGTGGTAACAGCGGTAGCTTCACCACCTTGCTTGCTCCAGCTCCAGGTTCAGTCCCTGTCACCACAGCTCACACTTCTGCTTGGGGTTCATGGGTGAGTCTGCCTTGCAGCCAAAGTGTTTGGAGAACTCATGGGAATTGGAGATGGTGCCAATGACCCGGAAACGTGATGGACTGTGGGGGTCAGTGATAACGCCCTCGTGAGAGCTTTCAGGTGTCCGAACTGAACACCACACCTACAAAAAAGGAAACAAAGAGACCATAATAGGACATAACCAGATATTGTTTGTCTGTGCAAAAGTCACAGATAAAAGTCACTGCCATGATGTATTGTGGGTATTATAGTTTTAAAATTTGAATCATTTTTATTTCTGTTTTATTTTTTATTAAAATGTTTATTTTTATTTGTAATCTTTTCAATTTACTCCATCGATGTTAGTTGTTTTTGTTTCAGTATTCGTTTTTTTTATTTATTTTTTTAGTTTTAGAATTGTTTGGCTGAAAAATGGGCTAATTCAAAATTGATTTAAAATTGTTAAATGTTGTTAAATTTCTCATCGCAGTCAAGTTGTTACTATCTGCAATTGCATATTGTTTAACAGGCAGGTTTTAAAGATTTGAAGTATTATAATATACAATATGTAAAAAACTAAAATGTAAACACTTTACAATAAGGTTCCATTTGTTTAAATTAGTTCACATGAAAATAATAAAAATGTTTATTTATTATATAATATTTTATGCCTAATAATGAACAATAATTCTAAAGCAATTGTGTTCAACATTTACAAATATATATATATATATGTGTGTATATATATATATATATATATAATATATATATTTATTTTTTTTTAAGTTGTATCTGTTAACATTAATTGACCTGACCTGACATGAACTAAGCTTGAACAGTTGTATTCTTATGAAATAATGTTAACAAAGATTAATACTGTAACCAATGTATTGCTCATTGTTAGTTAATTTTAGTTGATAAGGTTAACTGATGGGACCTTATTGTAAAATGTTACCAAATTAGATATTTCATGGATACAATGTTTGTAATTTTATTTTAGATGAGTCATGATGAAAATGAATTTAAGTTGTTTCCAGTTATTTATTTTACAGCTAACAGTCAAGTTTCTCTCTTGTTGCATTTTATGTTTAATACAGGCAGGCTGTAAAAGTATTATAATATGTAATGTATTAAAAACTAAAATTAAATAATATTTTATGCCTAAAATAATATACATTTTACTTAATTTTAAATAATGAGTCATAAAAATGTATTCTCCTAATGTAAAAAATCCTAATTATGTTTATTCGGTTGTCTTTATGTCTTTTTTTTTTCAGTTAACCAAAACATTTTTATTTGTTGGTTATTGAGCCAAAAGGAGCCCCTATAAAAATATATTATATTAATATTCTAATCCCTAAAGCATGGGGTCCTACCTTTAAAATATGTCTGCAATTTTTATATAAAAAAATAAATAAAAAATTGCCAGTTCTTTTTGTCCGTCAGGCGAATATTATTAAGTCCAAGTAATCGCATAGGCTATGCACACCTCACTTCAACAATCCAAATCAGAGGTAAATCTTCAAATCAAACTATGAGGAAAATAAATATTGATTCTTGCCTAAGCAAACCAATCGTTCAAAAGCAGAGAAAAAAAGACTTTGAAGTGCAAAGGTTGTGGCCAGTAAAACAACTAAACCCTTTAAAACAAGTGTAACGTCACAGATAACATTTAAAGCAAACATTTTTGAGGCACAAACCTGAGCAAATCCTACAAAGAACAGCTGATGATTGGTCATTCCAAGGGCAGGCAGGCTGGCCTCCTCACCATTCTTCTCAATCCAGTTTACATAAGCCTGCAAAGCAAGCGTGATAACATTAGTCCGCTAATAATTCTGCATGCTACACTGCATGCTGAGATCACAAATAAACAGTGCCCTCGTGTCAACGGTTATTTTCCTCTCCATCTGAGAGGTTAACGCAGGGTCTTCTCCGGCCATATGCTTTGCTCATCTGCTCTGTAACCTATGACTTTTTCAGCCAACGGAAAGAATCCGAGCGGCTGGAGGTAGAGCGACCCATTCCGAGCCACCTGTTGCACTGCGAGGCTTTTCAGTGAGACAGGATCACGACGGTCCCAAAGCTATCAAAGCCGCCAACGAGAGACATATAGAGATCGCAATGCCTTTCGTATCAGATTCTCATACGTCATTCGCCGTAGCTGTTGTCGTGTTATGGAAAGTAACCACTTGCATCTCATCTCTTTATAACTCTCTGATGAACCAAACAAATCTGTTGATTGAATTAAATCCATTTAAATTCTAGTTCCTGCAAAGTCTTGTTCCACAACAGGATCTTCACAAACCTTATAAGCTGCCCTCAGGCCTCCGTTGTCAGCAATATTTTCTCCCAAAGTGTGTTTCCCGTTCAGAGGTTCTTTATTTATACTGTAGTTGCTGTACTGCTCCACCATACACTGGGTCTGGAGTTTAAAAGCGTCCACTGAAGAATTTTGCCACCACGAACGCAAATTCCCATCCTTATCATACTCTCTTCCTGTAGGACATGGTTAAAACAGTGTTATAACACACATATTAATAAATGGTCACATACAAATTACAGCATTATAGTTCTGTGATAAAAGCTGGTGCAAGTATTTATTAACAATTTGACCGTATTACAAATCATACAGGACAATACAATTATATTATATTACATTATAAATTAAACAAAAATACAATTTATTAAATGTATATATCAATATTAATAAAATGTCAAAGCATGGAAGCATCACTAATATTTAACATGGTCACCACATTTGGTCACTCTTACTCTGAACTTTGACCTAGGAAATACTTTTCCACAACATTTTGTATTTTTTTCAAGTTTTTAGTATTGATAACATAAGACATCAAAAATTATTTTTACATTATTTGTATTAATTACTAATAATACTTATAATACTAAAAACTGATTGATAGAGAGACAATTATATAACAATTAAATTCTAAAATACATTATTTGATGGTCTAATATTTATTTAATAATTGTTATTAGTAAATTTGAATATTTATTTAATGATGTGTGAGACATATTCACTATTACCATAGCAGCCCCTCAGGTATATAGTTTATCCTGTGGGTATGTAAATCTCTAATAATGAATCAGTGGCACACTGACTCTTCAGCAAGTGACTGAATGTTACATACTGAAGACCTAACTATCTGATTGATAGAGGAATCATTTTGTTACCTTGATCGTCAAAGGCATGGGTGAGCTCATGCCCCATAACCACTCCTATACCACCGAAATTCATTGCGCTAGAAAACAACAGATACACAATAGGATGAGATAAGTGATGTAAGGTCCGCCTCTTTCTAAAAACCCAAGCAAGAGGTTAAATAAGCAGGTGAGGTTTTGATAGTGGGAGACTCTTACTTTGGCCAAGCATGGTTATAAAAGGGAGCCTGCAGAATGCCTGCTGGAAGTACCATCTCATTCTTTGTTGGGTTGTAGTAGGCATTAACTGTTGGTGGAGTCATACTCCATCTGTAAACAGAGAAAAGAAAAACTTAATGACTTGACTGTTCACTGACATACACTTAAACTGACATTGGGTTACTTCTTTGCAGCTGTATCTTACAAATAAATAGTTAAAAAAATCATACATTGTGATTTATGGATTTTTTTTTTTAGATTATGTCTCTCACAGTGGACATGCACCTACGATGACAATTTCAGACCCCTCCATGATTTCTAAGTGGGAGAACTTGCAAAATAGCAGGGTGTTCAAATACTTATTTTCTTCACTGTATATATAAAAAAAATAGAAATAAAATTAAAATGAAAACAAAAAAATAAAAGCCAATTTAAAACTATTAATATATACTATAATAGTACATAAATAATACTAAAATACCACTGGTAAAAGGTGACAATTTTCATTTTTGGGTGAACTATGCCTTTAAGAGATGTGTCAGAGCATCATCTTGTGTGCGAGTGGGACTGATACTCACTGATCTCTGTTGGGGGTTTTTCTCAACTGATCAGCCGTCACCCGTGCAGAGAAGTTGTAATAATTCATGACGTTTTGAAAGTAAAGCTCTGAAACAACATCAAACTGATATACAGTTTTATTTTAGTTCAGACACTCTACTACATTAAAGACATTTTTCCGAAGAACCAAAACCAAACAGAAATTAACAAAATGTATACATACATCATTAAACACTTTGTCCAGTTCTTTGGGGTTCATAATAAATTTTGGATAACCAACCATGTTGTATATTGCATCTGCCTAAAGAAAAGGAAATACATATTTAAGTGAAATTATAAAAGCGTAGTTTAGGCTTCAACACCAGGTGGCATTACGGAGCATCAAAGCATAAAAACCTTTATGTAGTTTTTTTTGCAGTATAATAGATTGAATTTATTTGAATTTCTTGGACAAAAGAGCACTCTGGTCAAAATAGTATTTCTGATATTCTGGTAGTTATATACAACCTTTAAAGTATCTCTATGGGATATTTTTAGCCATTTTTATTGTCCACCAGGCAAACAATAATGAAAATGATAAACATTCAGCATTTCTAAAACTAATGGCAATTAAAAATGGGAAAAGTCTGTCATATTAGATAGGTGTTGATTTCAGCAAGATCCATCCCTGTGGGCAAAAGTGGTGGAAAACATTTGGGATCGTGTTGTCGGTTCTCACCTTTTCTTTGGCGGCTTTTTTTGTCTCGGGATCCATCCATCCGACAGTCTTCAGACTGTCTTCAAAGGCCCATTTGATCTCTGAGACCATATCTTCAACCTGACAAACACACCAGGAGAGAATATAGTTTATAGGCCCGGAGGAAAAGACAGGGAAGTCACGCAAAACATCACAAGATACTTACAAAAGCTTTGCTGTCTTCTGAAAAAGTAGCTTTGACAAAGAGCGCCCCCAGAGCAAAGCCCAGAGCGCTGTCCGTGTCGCTGACGCAAAGTTTCCAGCGTGGCGTGCAGCTCTGCAAAACACAAAGGTGATATATTAACAACAACTAGCATCCTCATGACATCTCACAAACAATCTACAGAACATCCAGACTTGAACTTCTGCAGCTACACAAAGTCTAGTGTACATGTGCACAATTAGGGAATTAGCGGTTGAAGAAATCACCACAAATAATTTGTTCAAGACATTTTAGACTAACAAATGTACATGTAACAAGGTCAACAGGAGGGTTTTTCCCCCACTTCATCACCGAAACAAGACATTACATTGTTCTCTTAGAGGTTCCTTGAATATGACGCCCATATGCGGGCTGCAACAGGACATGTCTTGTCACCCATTCAACTTCCCATCTCTTGTTTAGAAACGGAGGCTCTAGAGATAACGGCTAACAGCTCACAATGAAAGACTATGTGGGTAAAATGGAGTTTTGGTTTTTAAAGGAAATGAGACATTAAGTGAAAAATGAAAATGTCTGTGAAACAATGATTCTTGAATGAATATAAAGTTCAAAAGAACAGCATTTAAAATAACAAAACAGAATGAGAGTGAAGGGTGACGTGAACTAATATATACATACACGTACATTCGCTTGAAGCCTAAATTAAATCTGTTCATCATACAAAAGCAAATAGAGTCTCTTCAGAAAATTTTGACTCATATGGAATAGTTTTACAATCTCGTTATGAACTTTTTGATGCGTCGTGGTAGTTGTGTAGCTGTCAATGGAGGGACAGAAAGCTCTCAGATTTCATCTTAATTAGTGTTCCGAAGATGAACTAAAGTCTTACGAGTTTGGAAAGACAGTTATCCATTTTTGGGTGAACTAACTAATTAAATCATATTATATTATAGTAACTTTAAAGGGACAGTTCAGACAAAAATGAAATGTAATCCAGGTTTGGAATGACAAGAAGGTGAATAAATGACAACAGCAGATGTGAACATTATCAGTGAATAATGGCTTATTTTTGGTATTTTAAGCTGCCATGTGACTTCAAGAGCTTTGCCATCCAGCACAGAGATTACATGGATTACTTTAACAATACGTTTATGGTGCCTTTTGTCATTTTTGGGCTTTGACAGCTCCATGTCATATTTCACTTTCACTGTATGACAGAAAGTGGAGTCAACATTTATGTTCCTCAGAAGAAAGAAAGTTCTACAGGTTTGGAATGCCATGAGGTTGAGAAAATGATGACAGGATGTTCCATTTTTGGTTGAACTATCACTTTAAATGTAATAATAAAAGCTATAGCGACACTAAAATACTAAGTTGTGCTGAAGGTGACCGTCCTTATGGACCCTCTCTTTATCTCTTATCATAACCCATCACGCATACACACATCGCCCAAGGCTCAGGCTTTCGTTTGTTATTTCAGCCTGACCCCAGCGGAAAGTGAGGCCAGGGCAACAGGATCTCCGCCTGATAAGAGTCTATATAACCAGGCTCCCTGCAGAACAACACACCGCCTCTCCATACACACCAACTCTGATACCAGTAGAGAAAATGAAAAGACGGAGAGCAGAGGAGAGAGGACGAGGCCAACTGATCACATTTCCCTCTTTTGCCTTTCATGCTGAATATTAATATTATATTAATATTTGGGTGATTTAGTTATTGAATATAAAATGATTTTAGCATCAAATGATCCTTGCAAGAGGAAGAATCAGTGTAGAGGAATAGTTCACCCCCCAAAATTAATAATATTTACTTATCTGTACTCAGTCCAATTGTTTCTAATCCTGTATTATTATTAATATTATTATTACACGATATCCAATATATTATGTTCTCTTCTATGAACTGTATGGTGTATACTGTCAGGCTCAATACATAATTAAACCAAATATATTTTATACAACTACATTACCATTCAAAAGTTTGGGGTATGTATGTAATTTTGTAATGTTTTTGAACAAAGTTTTTTTATGCTCACCATTTATTTGATCAAAATACAGTAAAAACAGCAATATTGTGAAATTTTTAAATGTAATATAATTTAAATGTAATATATTCCTATAATTATTTCAGCATCATTTTTAATGATTTGGTGCTTTAGATACATTTCTTATTCTCATCAATGCTGGAAACAGTTGTGCTGCTAAAAACAATTGTGAAAACTTTGATACATTCTATTTTTTGATAAATAGAACAACAGCATTTATTTGAAATATATTTTTTAATAAAAGTATTTACAGTCACTTTTAACTATATAAGGGTCCATTTTGATGACAATCAATGTCATTTGGATTCTGTCAAATCATAGATCGATGACAGATGTTAAGTTCAGAAGACTTAAAACACAGAGCATGGTCTTATGGACCGCTTTTATGATATTTTATTGTGCCCTTTCTAGTTTGGCAGTATGATTATGCATAACCATGTCCAGAAGGTCACATGGTTTTAGAATTACATGAGGCGGAGTAAATGATGACAAAATTTGGGATGAACTATTTCTTTTAACTTATGCAATAAAATGTTTCAATAAAATGAATAATATCCTTTAAATCTCAACTATAGGAAAATGAAATCATGTATGATATGTAGGGAAACAGAAAATAAAAGGTAAATGTGAAACACATGACTTTTTGTTATTTGATATTTGAAGGATTATTCATGACTCTTTCAGTGACAGCAGTGCCTTGGGCTGACAGATGGCAGCTTTGATCTGTGTTTCTCACCTTCTTGGTGCCGTACATGACTTCAAGGAAGCGCTGCTCCGCATCTTGGAACCTCTGGTCTAAGATGGACACCATTTTCCGCACCACTTTCATGATCATGTAGTTATTCAAGACACTGGGGGAGACACATTAACTTTGATCTTAGCTAATAGACAATTTCACAAAGGAGAATGTGATTTTTCTACAGGTCTGTACATATACCCATTTTACACCAACATGGTTCCGGTGCGGGATCCCGGGGCGGAGAAATGCTGTCGCTGTCTAGTTGAGCAATCGAATAACATTGCTCTTTATTTCTAAATATAAAACTATGCTCGCAAAAGAGACCCAACATGCGAGAGAGAGAGAGTGAATCAACGATTTTAATTTCAATTTATCTTTGAAAAGGCCAAATGAGAGTACCGGGAGTTTATGCAAGCTGCCTGTTCACTTGAATCACACCTGGTACTGTGAACAGCAAAACAGAAAAGCTGTACTCCCTGCACAAACAATGCAGGTTCTAGTCAAGTAATCAACACATGTGTGGCCGGTTTGCGACAGGCTCCTGGCCGAGAACAGGCTCTGGCTCCGAACCATTCTGTTGGAAAAGGGGTAATGGTTTTGCCCACAAACCCACACAGCCAAGATGGCTAACTCTGGCTAATGTTGGTTTACCTCTTGTTGGTGTTGCTGATGAGCTCAGAGACTTTCTGGAGGTATTCTTTGGCGTATACAACCACCGGTTCAGAGTCATTTAGGGCAACAGGGGCGAACACTGCAGAGAGGAAAGGAATCCAATCTACTGCCGGTGCCAGCGTCTAAAGCACAGACACAAACACTGATATCTGATATCTGATAGACTGATGTCTCAGCTCACAAGCAAAAACATCATTTGACTTATGAAAGAATCCTTGTCTTCAGCAAAGGAAATGTTCTGAAATTGTTACTCCCATTTTAATAAATCACAACATTTGAGAACGGTTGTTTAGTGGTTCTCAACAGGTTTTGTTTCAGGAGGACCCAGATTTTCAACTGGACACCTTAACAACTTCACAACCATATGAAACATTACTAACATGACATATACTACTGTTCAAAAGTTTTGGGTCAGTATGATTATTGTTATTTTAAAGAAATGAATACGTTATTCAGTAAGGATGTATTAAATTGATCAAAAATGCAGTAAATACTTAAAGGGAGGGTAGGCAGAATAAAAAATTAAAAAACAATTCCCAAAATTGTTTAAACTGTCTTTATATACCGATACATAATTAAAATGTCAGTACTCTGAAAAAGAGATTTTAAAAATCGAGTGTCTGTAGTCCTCTCAGAGCTGCAATAAACAGAGCTCATTATTCCATTGACACCCACCCCCTCCCGTCTGGGCTCCTTCCAAAGCCACGCCCCCAAAACACATGAACGCGTGATGCCGCCCGCGCTCAGCTGGAGGACGCGTTTACCAGCGGCGAGCGGAGACGAGCAGTGCATGGAGTAACATCATGTCAGAATCACATGTAATAAACTATGTCATTTACCTAACCTTATCATTATGAATATAAACAACTAACATGGTTGTTAGTACTCACTATCAAGCCAGCATATCGATACTGGTAAAGTTTAAAATATATTGAGTTTGATTCGGTAACAAGCTAGTAACATAAGGCAAACTCAAAGCTAAAAACAGCTTGCATTGATACATGTTTTTCCTGTTACCATCAGTTACACTGTGATGAAGGGGAATTTCGTGTAAGATTCATAACATATGCGGTGTTTTGATTGTAAGAGCTTCCACGATGAAAGCACTGTTACCGTCACTTTTCAGCCCCTTGATGTCCCTCAGTTGTCCACCGCTGGAAAGCCCTGATATTGCTTGCTTTATCCAAAGACTTTTTGGGCATAGCCTTTTCAAATACTGTCTTCCTTTTCTTGCCTGGTTTGCCTTCGCTGACTGTATATGCAGGTACTGGGAATTTTGACGGCTAAATTCGCGGCCATAATTGTGATTCTTTCTAGCGTCCGTGCTTCTTCCCCTCCTCGAGTCAAACGGGCGCGCGCATGTTAAAATTACATTTTAATTATGTGTTGGTATATATAGACAGTTCAAACATATTTTGTTAGAAAAATTCTACCTACCCTACCTTTAATTTAGAATACTTCAAATAGAAAAAAAATATTTCTAATAAATACTGAATTTTATTTATCAAAAAAAGTATGTATGTATGTAAAATGTATCGTATGCAGCACAAATGTTTCTTGAGTAGCAAATGTGTGTCACTGGAGACTGGAATAATGAATAAAGGAATAAATTACATTTTTAAATATATTACAACAGAAACCAGTCATTTAATATAATATTTCACAGTAATACTGATTTACAGTATTTTTGATTGTTTTACACGAGAGACTACTTTCAAAACATGAAAAAAAATCTTAATGACCACAAACTTTTAAATGGTAGTAGACACTGAACAGAAAAACTGATAACTTTTAATACTTTTTCTGTACAAAACAATTTGTAACAATGTTTATCCATTGTCAGGCAACCTGCTCATGTTAGCATCCGGCTGATTTAACTAATTTAACCAAGTTTAGTCAGCATCAGCAAAATTATGGAAAACATTTTGTCCTCCATTGTAATATTTTTCAATCATTACTACGCATTTAATTATTAGCAATTACATTTACGACCCTATCAGAACAGACCTGTGACCATTTTTGGGTCACGACCTACCAGTAAAGAACCACAGATTTCAGTAGTAGAGTAACCACGCAGTACTCACAGCTAACTCTTTGGCTTGGATTTTATGGTAAATTTTCATCTCGTCACGTCGATTTTCCTGAGGGACCGTGATGTTTGCCAGGGCCGTTTCAAAGTCTATGACCTCCAGCATCATCTTTTGAGAGGTCTCCTCTGATCCGCCCAAAAGAATCCCGAGCTCCACCAAGAAGTTCAAATATGCTTTTAAATACTAAAGAAGGAATAACAACACAAGCTGTAGACCACGGCAAAACACTACCAACGTTCATGAACAACATTGGGTCTCTTTGTTTACCTTTTCATTGGCTGTCTTATTGAGATAGTATTCCCTAGAGGGAAGTCCCAATCCTGACTGATCCACCTGTGGAAAAAGGGGAATCAACAAGCCAAGCTACACTGACATGCATCATGATAAATAGCATGCTATAATATATTCTGACAGCTATTATAAATCAAAATATGGTATCTAGAACAGTGAGGAGTTTCCCCTAGACATTTAAGAATCTATGTTATGGTGATAAAAAACATATCCATAAGTGTTCCCACCTGGATGATGTTGCTGTTGGAGCTTTTTGAGTCTGTGCTGACAAAAACAGTGAAAAAGGGAGAGGTTCGAAAGTTGGCTGACACAGTCCGTAAAACCTCCTGGAAGTTATCTTTCTCCCACGGGTCTTTCAAGCCCCAACCTCCTGTCTGGAAAAACAAAGTTCCATTATTAAAAATGTTATTCCCAGAATAAGAGAAAATGCAGGTTCTCATTGAGGCTGATATATTTACAACAGATCTTTTGAGTTTCATATTGTTAAATAAGGTGACTGTGTTTGTTCATGTATCTAAGGTCACCTGATTGATGAGATCCTGAAGTGGTTTTGCCCCAAGCTCTTCGATTTTGCTCTCGTTCATACAAGCTTGGTAATACCACTGGGCTTTTTCCTCCGCTTTGGTCAGGCTCTTCATACTGGTATTCTCTGAATTCAACAAATGAAGAAAAATTCAATGACAAGAACCTTTAAAGCGAAGTGAAACAAAGCCTTTAAGTTGGTAAGAGCCTTTCAGGATGGAACTTCATTACTGCTTTTTTTTTATACAACAGGGCCCAAAAGTCTGAGACCCCATTGAAAATCCAGGATTCAAAATCCAATTAAGAACATAAGAGGATGTGATGACGTCGTACAAATGGTAAGTTGTTTCATATACAGTATATCAGGCCATACTTTGTGGTGATGATCTCCCTGAACTGCGTTTCTTACCTAATAAGTTCTTCATGACGGCCATGTTGTGTTCCCACAGGTTGCTGAAAGGACCCCAGCGGGACTTGCCCTCAGGCAGCGGGTTTTTCCTCATCCAGCCCCCACATGCAAAGTTGTAGAAATCCTGGCAGGGGTCCACCGACCGATCGAGGGACCCCATAACTGTACTTGCCACACTAACACAAGGCTCTGACAGGCACATTCCAGGATGAGCTGTTAAAAACAATATAAGTATATAAATATACTGCTGTATCCATTACATTATGCCTTATATCACGCATATGTTCCAAAAAGATTAGAAAGACTTCCCGATGTCTCTTTCACTCAGCATATCTTATACTTGAGTAATCATAAATAAAGTGCAGTACTGGCTCAATGCATGATAAAACTAAAATATACATCCCCACTGCAATTACATGAAAAGGTAAATCAAAAAAAGTTGAAGCTTGGGATTTTAGGGTGCTACACTTCCGGTGCAGTACCTCATACTGCATTCAAGCTGCACGTCATAAATATGCTTTGAACGTCTCTTTGAGGAAGATCCCAGGACACGAGCCCATCTGGAACTATTCACTTATCAATGGCTAATGCCAAAAAGTGGTTTCTGAGAAAATTCCGTATTTATTCAGAATCAAATGGCTACGCAATGAGTCTCTCATCAGTGACCTGTGAAAGCTACAGCGATTAAACCCAGGAGATCACACTTGTGTTTTCCCTTTATAAAAATACTAAATCTGACTGTCCAAAAAAAAAAAAAGACATTGAAAACTAACAATTTATTAGCACACCAGGGTGAAACGCAAGCTGTTATGGTAAATGCTTTTGTCTGTATAGCAATAAGTCATTTGCAACCACCAATAGTCACGCTTTAATTGTGAAATGGTATTTTGCTTGTCCACTTTGTTTTCACTTTGGCTTTGAGACTGGGCATGAGTCCACTGAATGAGTTTATGCAACTCTTAAGTTTAATAATGAAAATAATTTTGCGCTGATTTTATTTGGCTTGTGGAGAATGCAGCTACAACAGATTCAAAAGATCAAAAAAAAAAAGAAAAAAAAAAGCATTTGGCCCCAAAAAGATGTGTCCCTAGCTCCTAATCTGGAGAGATAAGGCCAAGAAACTATAGGCCTGACAGAGGATGAGGAAATTAGAGGTAAACAGTCGATTTGTCATGCTTGGGCAACAGTGGATGGCTGAATAGCACGAAGTGGCATTCAGTTCTCTTGAAAATAATAACTTTGAGCTGCAATAAAAGTCAGTAAATGCTTCTAATATGAGGTCCAGAGCACACAGAGTCCTAGTACATATAAAAAAAGTATGCACTCTGATAAATAAAACAGGAAGGACTACGTATTTATCTCATAACAACCGCAGGTTTGAACAAAAAGCTGATTTTTCCAAATAATATTATATACACAGTATGCACACTGTTATATAATTATTATAAACACATTTAATTAAAATATACTTTTTATTTTTGCTTATGCCTTCAAAAACACTAACACCACGTTTATGTAATATTTGTACCATCAACTGAAAGGATCTAGTCACTCACATTCTTTATAGCGTAGACCCAAAGACACAATGCAGATGAACAGGGCCACAGACAGAGCGCACACGATGACCACTAGTTTCCTCTCAACATGGGTTTTCTCCGCCCAGCACCGGAGACCAAGACCACGCTGCAGCCCGACCTGATAAATCACATACATAATCAGAGAATAAGGGTTAAGACTGAAATAACTATCCCTTCAAATCAGCAATGATACATAGATGATGCAAATAAAACTGAGACCTGTTCCAAAGGAGTGATCATTGGCAAAGAAGCAATCCTCAATGGTGAGAATATGATTATTTGTGTTGCTTTATGAAAGTGATACCCATTTAATCTGGTACCGGTAAATATTGGCAGGGACGTGCACAGGAATTTTGAGGGGCTGTTGCTCTGACCTGAAAAAAGGGTCAGAGCAAAATACACATGAGAAAAAGAGTTCCTCATATTATTGTTTTTTTATTTTTTATGATTATTATTTTTTATTTATTTTTTTCATTTGAAAAGAAATAATCTGGATTTAATCGACAGATGGGGAAAACTCGCTTCTAATAAAATAAATAAATAAACGCTTCAATTTCGGGGAAAAATACAATCCTTTTTTAACCTTTTGGCTTCCCGTACATTCAGTTGTGCTTCTTGCTTGCAGAGCTGCCAACTCTCACGCATTGGCCGTGAGACACACGGATTTGATTGGTTTCACACGCTCACAGGCCACACCCCCGATTTCTCACGCTGAAGTGTCAACCCGGTCGGTCAAATGCCTGAAAGAGGAGTTTATCTATAGATCTACCTGTTGTGCCACTCGTGATCGACTATTTATACCGCAAATTAGTTCAAATCTCTCGGAATCTAGAGCGAGCGTGCATGCGAGACAGAGACTGCTCCAAACCGGGTAGCGCGTGCACGGCAGAGAGGGAGAGTGAGCGAGAGACCTTGCCTGTGCAGAGAGCACTCCTCCACAATACAGCCAATAGTACTGTAATGTTAAATCTTAAATCTTACTTGTGAAAAGTAATCCCTGAGCGATGGTCCGCCGATTTGAGCAGGAATATGCTGCACAGTGGTCTGGCATCTACTGCTGCTATGCAACGCAATAGGAGTATGGCCGGTTTAAGATGGCGGCCGCATTTCTTGCGCCCAGCGGCCAATAGGGCGTCTATGGCTTCACCGGTTGCGTGCAGCGCTGCAGCCACGTAAACAGAGTTTGCCCTTCCCCGGCCTACTGACTTTCACTTTCGGTGCCCGAATGGAAGTGAATGATAGCCTGGTTAAAACCAGACCCTTCTCAGTTTGAAACTGAGTTAGGGTCTGGCAAAGCTCCATAGACAAATCATTTCCAAAGGGGCGTCACCAACGGACGTCCCTCAAATGCCTCTTGGCGCAATTGGATAGACCTAAAACCAATCAGAGCGATGAAGGAGATGACGTTTGCAGAGGGCTCTCGCTAAGACAGTCTATGGCTAAGACCCACCCATTCGTTTAGTATTGACCAACGGGGCTCGTTGTTCTGGGAAGGAGGCGCAAACCGGCGAACATTCACACATTTTAATGACAAAATAAAACAAATACAAAGTCCCTCTCGGTCAACTGCCGCCACACATAATAAAACAAACCATCAAATAAAATTCAGGCCTGTCCTCTCTCGATCTTCACCGTCGTCGCTCCTCCTTTTATGCTTCCGCTCCTCCGTGAGAGATCGAGACCGGCCTCACTCACGCCGTTCTCTCACGTCCCTCGGCTCGATCGTCCTGCTCGCCACACTGGTATATCAGACTTTTGCCGAATCCAGTCGGTAAGACGGCGATAACATCTTTTTTAGACATGAAGGCTTTGAGTGTTGCTCTTTGCTCGGGTTTTAACGAAAAGGACATTTTTAAATCGCTTAAAACAGACGCGATAGCTGATTCGAACGAGTGATGTTCGACGGCGGCATCCATCTTTGTAATGTAGGCTGCCGCCAGAAATCCCAGCGCTGTCGTCATCGTGTAAAGCCCGCCCCAACGTTTCTGATTGGTGCCGCGATTTCTGCGGATTGGAAATGGGTTTGAATGAGCTCTTTGCCAGACTAACTTTCAGAGCAAATCTAAATTTGCCGGAAGTTGTCTGGGTTTTACCAGGCTAAGTGAATGAGGCTTTGCGATTTTTTAAAGATTTTTTTATCTAGGCCTACGTGAAATTCTGCATTCATTGTACAATTTATTTATTTATTTATTTCCCCCCTCGGAAGGGCAACGTGAGTCGAGAAGGGCATATGGGCAGTTGCCCGGGCAACCTGTGCACGTCCCTGGATATTGGTATGACATGGTGCAGGTTTTATTTCAGGTTTTATATAATATTTCATGGGAAAATGATATATGATCACGTCCAACAACAATATTAAACTTTGTTGGCACCAAATATCATTGTCTTTCTGCTGCAGTTCAAAACACAGATCATATTCCATTTCCCACCTCAAAATAATTATGACAAAGGATGATCTAAAAAATAAAAAAAATAAAATGTCATGCAAGTTGTGTACCAAAACTATGAACTTCAAATTTCTGCTTTTAAACCCTCTGGAAAGCTGGCCTGCTTTACTTTCATTGTAAGTGTGTTACTGTCTGTAACCAAAATAATTTTCTGTGGTAATCGACAGCATAGCACAGATGCCGTCCACAGAGAATAACTGGTATTGAACCAGGAACAGCAGGAACAGTCATCAGCATCGGTTAAGCATTAAATACTTAAGAGAGAAACTAACCCACAAAAACACAGCGATAAACTTCCTACTTTCTAGGAAAGGCTCTCTTCTAGGAAAGACTGCCAAGTCTGAACACTGTTCTGCCAAAGTGCCAAACACAGTGCAACCTAAACGCTGGAAAGAAATATTCATAACTAGATCTTTTTAATATCTCAAAAATGTTTTTCTCAGACAGTAATGACATCAAATGAAGCCTTTAGCATTGAAATTCGCACGCCTCCTTTATTTTCAGAGGATCCCAATAACCCAAACTGAAGCTTTAGATACCAAAGTCAAAAGAATTTCATTGTATACCTCCTATGCACAATTATCAAGACCATACTATCCACATTATAGACATATTTACTGTTCAAAAGTTTGTGTTCAATGGGCTATGAACTTCAAGCTTTAAACTTTTACTCTGATAATTTTTTCATTGAGATTCGGTAGTTGATCAAATAAGGCTTGAGGATTTCATAATTGATCAGCTCTTGGCAGAAGAGGTGCAAGAGACACTTAATAAATGATCTCTGTAATACCAATCAGATTAAGTCCTACTGAGCTCACAGAGTTCAAAAGTCACTTTTAGTGGCCAACTGCCCAGCTGTGCAATTACTCAGCTTAGTTTGGATGCATGCCAGGTAACATGCATGTTCGTATGTTTTGTGTGGCTTCAATGAGTCCTAATGCCAAACACAGGTCTCTCTTCAAAAGAGAGCAGAGGGAGAAAGTAAAAAAAAAATATTTAAACAAAAGTTAAATGTTTTCAATAAAGGCACCCAGAACATTTAATACTCTCGATGATCCAGAGAAAATGTTTTAGGAACGGTCAAAGGATAATGAATTTCTGGTTTGAGAAACAAAAGACCATAACATATTTGGACTTCCACTTGTTTAACTTCGAAATGAAAAGGTTACTAAAAAAATATTGCTGATTTTTATTTTATTTTATTTTTTTTACTTTAAATTGTAATAATATTTCACAATATTACAGGTTTTGCTGAATTTATAATCAAATAGATTCCTTCCAAATCATTTGTTGATCTTGTTTAACTATCATTATGCCAAGTACCATTTAACTTCTAAATGTTCATGCTCATTGTTTTACTTGAGCTTCAATGCAAAGCAAAAAAATGAGCTAGCATTTTTACTAAAAAAAAAAAAAAAAAAGCAAACAAAAGGGTGTACTTATTAAATGTAAACAGAAGTGTAAAGCGTATTCAAACAACACAAAAGAAACACTTCTGGGGGAAAAAAGCTTTTTAACAGTATAAGAAGAAAGCTGTATACAACAGTGCTAACACACAGCGGATGTAACACACAGCGGATGTAACACACAATCAAACGGGTCACTAGTTTTTTCAATACACATACATCATGAAGCATAAGCTATAAAAAAGTTAAAGAAATGAACTCTCACCGGCATGGTAGAGGTGTGGTAGATCCCATCGGAGCCGGTGTCCAACAGCTCCTCTTCATCCAGTGTGGCCCGTTTGTAACTAGACATCTGAAAGGTCAAATGAAGAATAGATTCCCTCAGTGATTCCATAACTAAACCAAATCTCCTCTTCCAAAGGTGTTTCAGCAGCTTTTGGGAATCCTGGGAATGTTTACTCTCGTGAGTTCCATCAGGAGAAGGTTGTGAAGCTAGTCGTCCCGAAGGACTAGAGGAGGCTCTCTCTGCTCAGCGTGTCAGAGTGCTTCTGATCTGTGTGTGAATGGGGTTTCCTCTTCCACCCCCTGCTTTTACCTCCTCCCAAGCCAAATTTACAACCCCCCAACGTCAGTTACACAAATGAGCTCCAAAGCATGGTCAGCTCGGTCTTCACAACAAACATGTGTTGGGAGATTTCAAAACTCTCTTCTCAGCTTTCCTTAGCGCAGCCCTCCTAGTTAGGAATCCTAAACAAGGGATTCCTGGGAAGCTTGAATTCCTTCCAGCCTGCGACAACACTAGCGTCACCATAAAGGCAGGAACTTGTGAAAAACAGGAAGAAGAGAGGACCTTGGTGAACATACGTGAGGGTGTGTGAGTATACGCATGTAAGAGAGAGAATGTGTGCATTCCACAATGGGCTTTCATTTAGAACTGGGAGGGAACTGTTAGAGGTGAGTTCCCGCCCTCTTCAATCCAACCAATAGGACTTTCTAGGGCAGAGAACATGTTCTTCAGCTGCCTAGATTAGAATCGTCACTTTGTAAGTATGACAGTCAGATTTCGCTGTCCCAGTCTGAACTCTCACAAATTTTAGCATTTTATATACACACACACACACACACACAAGCACGCATGTGTATTTTTAAAATTAAATTCCATATATGCTTTATGATAAAATTGTTTATCTTTATGAAGATATGTCGTGACATTACTGAGAGCATATTTAAATTAAATACTAAAGAAATATATAAATATAAAAATATTTTACATTATTATATTTTTATATTATTTAATATAATACAATTATTTTACTATTATTTAATATTAAAAGTATTTAAAAATGTTTTTGCTTCCTCTTTTTCACTCCATTGACTTTGTTCTCATTTTATTTATTTGGGGACTTTTCTTATCATTATCAATATTTTATTAATTTCATGAAAAGATTTCAGACATGAAGAAAATGCATATTTTTTTTTCTGTTTCTGTAAAGATAATATCATTTATTTCTGTCATCTGGCTGCATGAAAGACCAATTGTCTTCGGTCTTGTCGAAGCCAATAGTCTGAGGCCTCTGTGGCATATGAACAGCTCGAGTCAGCAGTGGTACTCAAACAGCAAACAAATATGTTCACTTTCAGCCAAACCCCATTTCAACCAGGCACATAAAACACAATTCAGAGTTTCAGTCCTTCTAAGGAACTGTAAAATATTAACCACAACATGACCAGTCCAAACAGAATCACACCCAGGGATGCACAGTTAGCATATTGTATAGAATTTTCTGGCCAGATGTACTTCTCACGACCTCAGAGGGGTAAAGTCCTGTCATTTGATGACCCTGACAGGGCGGGAGATTAACAAATGAGGGTACTGACAGAAAGGGCTGACTTTCTTCCAACTCGGGAAGCACAAGTCTTTCTGGCATTTACAGAAAACATATTATGGGCCTATTGTGTCATGTCATTTGGAAACTATGAGACACAGTTTGAACTAAAATGATCCTCTCTTGATAAATGTGTATATTTCCCATAATTTAAACAAAAATAATAATTTGGTCATTTTTCTTACAATCACTTTGGTAACATTTTTGAATGGTATGGAAATCGAGAAAATGGAATACGATTATTTATTTGTCGTCCCATTTGCTGTGCTGTGGAAATGCTTCAGGTTATGTCACTTCCTGGGTTTTATGGGCTACTTCAGGCATAATTCTGTACAAAGACAGACTCATAGACACTTTCCTGGCGGGTCTGCCTCAGCAGATGTGCAGACATGTAGCAGCCAGCAGCATGTCAGCGACCAGCAATGACAATGGACTCTTCCCTTTACGTCTCTTTCCAATGACATGACTCGCTGAAAGTTTGACTGCAGGCTCAGAGACCTGCCTGTATCCGGTCTAGGGCTTTGACTTGAGGGTTTTCTCAACCATCTGTCGGCCCCAGGTCGAAGCAACGCGCAGGTGTACAGAACAGCTTGAGTGCTGATTCTATCAACAGTGATGATGGATTCATAGCCTCTTTCCTATAACCTGCCCTGCTTTAGTATTTACGCAAAGCTGATCTGGGATCAATTCCTGCATTTTCCATGCTCAAAGAATGTGATTTGGTAAAAGGAAAGTCGCACAGTGTAAATGACACAATACAAGATATGCCCAGATTCCTGTACTAAGTCTCAATGCTGCCTTTCAGTGAGGCAGTAAACCACAGCTATGAGTCATAAATTCGCCACTGATCTTGTGAACCGTCCAATTGTTTAAGGCACGGAAGCATTTCCCTGGTATGACTTAAGCTTTTTTTGTAACAGAGTTAATATGTGAATGCGTATGCACGCTATTTGAGAGTATGTGTAAGAGAGAAAACACATTTAATTCCACATCAGAATCTGTGACATGGATGTGGCCTAATTCCTGTTCACATGCCAATTTGTAACACATATTTTCACTAAAGTAATTCTACATATAATATAAAAAAATTATCTGAGAATCAACGTTCAGGTGTTTATTTGTATGCAAAGCAGTAGAAGCTTGTTTGATACTTGGTAACTCTGACACATGATCTGAGTGTTGTGATGCATTATTTGAGGTATTTCCCTGGTGGTAAGAGTATCATCCTGCACACCATTAATACTTTCAGTAGCAAGTGTTTCATTTACGATCTCAAATTACACTCAGATCAGACACTAACATTTTGGGGACTGTGGTCTGAAGTCAAATTATCTGACAGGATTTTAAAGCAGGTTAGAGGGTTTCTTTTTGTCAGCTGACAAAAAAAACAAAAACAAATACTTACTTTCAGTCGTGCATGAGATTTTAAGTGAATATTTCAATGATTTAATAACATTCACAGTTCTCTGGTGTTGGTTAATAGTCACAAGACATTACATGCAGATATACTTTAAAATATTTCATCTCTATTTAGTAAGTATTTTATTTTGATTGTTTTTTATTATAATTTTCTTTTTTTTATTTAAAAAATATTATTTAATTTTAAGGTTTTCATCAACTCAAACACTCAATAGTTTCATCCCAAACACCAGTTGAAAAAAAAAAGAGAGAAAATTCTGTCATAATTTACTCACCCTTATGTCCTTCCAAAACTATGTGACTTTCTTTCTTCTGTGGGATATAAAAGAAGAAATTTTGAGAAGTGTTGTTTTTTTTTTTGTGTTTTTTTTTGTCCATTCAATGGAAGTCAATGGTAAACAAAACAGCTTGGTTACCAACAGTCTTTAAAATTGTGTTCCAAAGAAGAAAGTAAGTCAAACAGGTTTGAAACAACATGAGGGTGGTATGATGACAGAATTGTCATCCATTTTGGGGGGTGACCTATCCATTTAAGAGTCTGGCTCCCTGTGATCCAGTCCACAGTTATCAATTATACCCAAACAAACCAGTAAATCACACACGTCAAATGTCATTTAAACAGAAACAGTTAGGACATAATCATGTGTTATTAAATGTAGAAACCCGAATCAAGGAGGGTTACGAAGACGGAAATCTACAGAGGACAGAGGACCAACAACAACATGCTGATCTCCGCTCTGGAACATATGACAACATGAAGTCTCATGATAACTACAAAGGTCACAACTTCTGGTGTCAGAGATTGCCTGGTGCTGTCTTCCTTTCTAGAATTGCACTACAGATAAAAACTTCAACCATTGGGACAACTTAATCTCAAGAGGAAATGGTCCAAGACATGACTAAACATGATGTCAATAGTCAATGCACAGCTTGTAATCAGTGTCTGGATATAGGTCGAAAAGCTGGTAGGCTACTTGCTATTACTTGATCAACAGTGGCCTAAATATATATTTAATATGTAGTAAAATGTATGCATGTCATGGATGCACGTTGTTCATAGGCATCCTAAGCAATAGGTACATAAACATTACATTTAATATTTTTATTTAGAGATCATAAGACTGAAGAAGTTACAAGCCAGACCGTGTTTACAGCCCTGTTGTTGGTCTGCGTGCAGATGTGACTTTGTTGCCATACGGAAAAACTCATGATGAATTCTAGGTAATAAGTAACGTTAGCCTAACCTCTGTTTAAACTAATGCAGCACACGGACCTGACTTAATTCAGCACATAACAGTAATGTGACTTAAAGTATTAGAAAAAATATAAGTGGTTACCATTATCAACACGGACTATTGTGTAATATTAGTTTCCAGATAGGCACAATCTTTAAATTGATCTGTCTTTATGACAGAAAGACGCACAGGTTTAAGCACTAATAGTAAAGATAGAAAGACGAGATATGTAGCCTAATGATATATAGGCTATAAGTTATAATGTTACATCTAACGTTACAACTCTACCTACTGAAGTCAAATTCATATGGCAAAATATACAACATTATTTAAGCTAATTCAGCAATGCAGTAACATGCCAACATTTGTTATTTTGACAAACAAGGAAAAGTTCCGTTTCCTTACCATTAAATTTTGAGGCGCGCTCTCTCTCTCTCTCTCTCTCTCTCTCACTCTGTCTGTCTGTCTGTCTCTCTCTCTCTTTCTCTTTCCTTTGCAGCAGTCCGCTTTCTGGTGTAATTACTATATTACATATATTTTTCGGTTGTAACAAACGACTCCAAGCTAGTATTCCCCTGTGTACTCGACATAGCGTGCTGTACACACTACACGAATGTACACAGTTTAACTGCGAGATAGTAGCCTACCCGTCGGAATTATAATAGTAACTTCAGTCAACCAATCAAATTCCCAAAGCAGGTTGCCACTTTCTACTTCTGACCAATTGCATTTTAGCTGTGGGCGGGTCTTTGATGGCAGCCCAGAACTTATAACAGGGTCGATCAACAATTTTGTTTACAATAATCTAATTACAACCATAAACGCTTGTGGCAAATTCTGATCTCATTAAAAATTAACTAGCCTATTATGTAGCCTACCCTTTCTTTCTTTATTAGTATGCTATTCTTATTAGAATAAATAGACCTATACAGAATATTTTTAGTTAATTTTTTAACAATAATTCAGTCACTGCGCAATCTGATCTGCTCAGTGATTCGAATCTTTTGAATTAATTCACTAAAAAGATGCAAGCATGGTAAACTAATATCAGCCTTTTGAGCATTAGTGATCCCCAGGCACTGCAGCAAAATGGCTGCCCACTGCTCCAGGTGTGTGTATCCACGGTTTGCAGTGTTTGTGTGTTCACTACTCACTGCTCCTAATGTGCACTTACTTGGATGGGTTAAATGCAGAGGACAAATTCTGAGTATGGGTTACCACACTTGGCCTTCACGCAGTGGCGGTCTTAACATAGAGGCATAGGTAGGCGGCTGCTTGGGGCCCCCTACCAGCGGTCGTAATAGGGGGGCCCCCAACCAACCTAAAAAAAAATATTAAAAAAAGAAAAGGAAAAAGCCCCCTTATCATCATGAACGCTTCAAAAGCATGGTAAATGTTATTAATATTCTTAAGAAATACGTTGAAACGAAGTAATAGGCTAGTTAAAATGTCCAGTTCATGGTTATCTGTCCCTACACAGCCCCTACTTTCACAATGAAATGGATTAGTCCATAACTGTGCGCAGCGCGAAAGATAAACACAGTAACAGGACTGTATACATTTCGGTAAGTTGTAGGCTACTGTATCTTTCAACACACGTTACACACCTATTGATCATTCGTGTTTATTTAGCCTACTATTAACTAGGCTAGTAAAGAGAGATGATCGGTTCACGTGCCATTTGAACTGAGGCGCTACAGCGATCTGTCACAAAAAAGCACCAAAACGGTATTTATTGTTTTAATTTCGTAATAAATTGACAGAATCTGAGAGCTGAGAATTTGTTCCATATCAAAAGTAACCTTTGCTGTCTAGTCTGTCAGTGTCAGTGTCCTGTTTGCTTCGCGATTTTTCTCTTTGTGAGAAAATGGATGTGGCGTGAGAGCGTGTGAAAATGGTCAATTGCGTGAGTCTCACGGTCAATGGGAAATTATACTGTAATATCGACCAATCAGTATTTTTCAACCGCGGAAAGAGGACAATAAAATAGCTGGAGTAACGTTAGACTACAATGTCACATAAAGTTATTACCTCAGTAAAGCCATTTAATGACCACGTAAGTTGGCTAGAATTTTTTTTTATTTTATAATATATTTAGTATTAGTATAAATTTGTATTTTGCACTATAAATATGTGCACTATATTACATATTTATTATTTTACTTATATCATTAAAATATTATAAAGTTGTTGTAATGAAAACCGCACTAGGCCTATATTTAATTTGAGTTGTTATTTTTAACCTTTAATAAATACCAGCTGACAGCTCTGTAGTCTATGTTTACAGCTATAGGTGAGATTTTCTTTCTTGAGAAAATCTACTGTAGCCTAACCAATATGTTAGGCTGAATACGTCAGACTTCCTACTTCCGCTAATTTCATTTCGCTCCTGTCTACGAAGCAAAGTGAAGTAGCAGAGTCTGGTATTACCAGGCTACTAATATGTATCCAAATTGAATCAAGATCGGAATAAAACCACAAGAATAAAATTTAAATTGTAAATTTTCCTCTCCAACCTTTACTTTACCATAGATTAGCTTTACCTGCCTATCCACCATTCAGTCAGTAAATTTTTTTTCCGTTCTCTTTTAAAGATCGGATGGGGGGCCCCCATACATACCTTCGCCTTGGGCCCCCAATGTGCTAAATCCGCCACTGCCTTCACGTCATGTCACTTTTCACTGAATCAGGATTTAAGCGATTCTCTAGAAACAAGTCACAAACAAGTTGTTTTGTTCTTTATTAAAATATGCGAACCCATTAGATTACAGAACCAGAACAAGTGTTCATAACCATTTCCCCACAAATGTCATGGTGTCACAGTCATCGTCTGCACCTTCTGTCTTCGTCTGCACTACACTTCCCAGAATCCTCCTTGTCTCCACACCTGAACTCACTCCCTCAATTACCCACCTGTTCATCGTCCTCATCATCTGTGTCATCTGTCCTCACCTCGGTAGTGGTCATTTGTATCTGTATTTAGTTCCTTCAGTTCAGTCTGTAATTAGTCTTATTTTGAGTGTGTGTTCATCTTCTGTCTGTACCTGTTTGTATTATAGGCTATTTAGTGAATTGTTTGAATTGGAGCTAGCCTTCTTCTGCCCGAACCACACCCGTAACAGAACTACAGACTGCCCTAAGATGGACAATGGGGTAAGAATTATCGTCCTGCCTGAGAAAAGCCAACACTTCCTCTCGTTCGTCAAGGGGTTTCTCCGCATTGCCGTCCACAGCACCCTTGACGACGAGAGGTTGTGTACGTTGTTCTAATTTGGGGCCACCTTTCACCACCGGATCGACCTTCCAGACACCACCGAACTCAGCTGGAGGGAGACCGTTATCCGGTGTCTGGACAGCATCGATCCCCGATCTGGAACACAATCTGCCAGCCCTGCTGAGCCTTCGCCGCTGGTCCCGTCCAGCACAGAGCCTTCGCCGCTGGTGCCGTCCAGCACAGAGCCTTCGCCGCTGGTCCTGTCCAGCACAGAGCCTTCGCTGCTGGTCCTGTCCAGCACAGAGCCTTCACCGCTGGTCCCGTCCAGCACTAATTTAATAGACTTTTTCACAGAGCCTTCGTCACTGGTCCCGTCCAGCACAGAGCCTTACTGGCTTATAGATTTTGATACTGAGCCTGCGCCGCTGGTCCCGTCCAGCCCAGAGCCTGCGCCGCTGGTCCCGTCCAGCCCGAGCCTGTCACTTTCCAAGTATTTTTTTGGGGGGGCCATATGTCCTCGTCGTGGCCATTCAAAGGCCTACGGCAGCCTGAAAGAACCCCGCCATGGCCGCCCGAAGGGTCCTCGCCGCCATGGTCGCCCAGGGGGTCTGCTCCGCCCTGGCCACCAGCTAAGCCTCCTCCGTCCTGGAGGCTTCCTGCTCCGGGTTGACCTCACCCTCGTCAGCCCCCCCCACCCCTATTGATGTTCTTTGGCGTGAGGTCGCGCCTTCCGGAGGGGGGGGGGGGGGGGGGGTGTAATGTCACAGTCATCGTCTGCACCTTCTGTCTTCGTCTGCACTACACTTCCCAGAATCCTCCTTGTCTCCACACCTGAACTCACTCCCTCAATTACCACCTGTTCATCGTCCTCATCTGTGTCACCTGTCCTCACCTTGTTAGTGGTCGTTTGTATCTGTATTTAGTTCCTTCAGTTCAGTCTGTCCTTTGTCTGTAGTTAGTCTTATTTTGATTGTGTGTGTTCATCTTGCCTGCCTGTTTGTATTATATTAAGTAAATTGTTTGAATTGTAGCTATTAGCCTTCTTCGTCTTCTCCTGCCCGCACCACACCCGTGACACATGGCAGAACTATTTTTATTTTTATTTATTTTTTTAATAAATGTCAACTTGAAGATAGAGTATCTTCTTTCAGCCTCTTTTGTTAGTCTGTTTCTGGCCTGGTAATACAAGATTTTTATCCCCACTTCTGTAAGAATCGTCTTTGGCCCGATGAAGCTGTCTGAGTTTCCCCAGTAAACCATGGTTTATTTCATTGAATGATAAGAATGTTTTGATAGGAATGCATGTATCCCCACAGAAACTGTTGATGTTATGGTATATCTGTGAGCTCATCCAGATCGGTGGCTGCAGCTTCAAAAACACTCTAATCAATGCAAACGAAGCAGGCTTGTAAATCCCGCTCTGCTTTATTAGCCTTATTACAAGTTTTGCTGATCTCAGTTTCTGCTTGAAGGTTGGTATAAGATGAACTAGACAGTGATCAGAGAGCCCCAAAGCTGTGTCCGAGTGCTATTTTTTTTTTTTTTTTTTTTGTGCTGTGGCCCAGTACAGTATATACTGTCTCTGGTGGGACATGTAACATGCTGTCTAAATTTTGGCAGTTCATGGGAGAGATTTGGTTTATTAAAATCTCCAAGAATAATTAAAAGAGTGTCTGGATACTTTTGATCCATTCTGTTTAAAACGGCCCAACTAGTGAAATGCTTCTTCACGGCCTGCACTCGAATATTGGTTTCCTCTTAATGTCCATCTTTTTTCGAAAACAGGGAAGCAAAATATCTACTACTCTTAGTATTTCTGCCATAGAAAGATATGGTATGACAACAATAGTGGTAGTAGTATGCGGTTCCAAATGCAGCATCATTCGATGCATTGGAATCAAATGGAATATTTGTTCACATAAATGATTCATTCATGAAGTAAATACCATTTAGATGTAGGCCTACATTTTAAGAAGAGATTATCAGGAAAAATACAGCTTTTATGCCTGAATTAGTTCATACAATTACAGTCTTAGCTATTATTGGTAAATAATTTTACGCAAAACCTTTCGGAAATGACATCATCCTTCACGTGTAAACATGATGTCAATCTTTAAGTAGCCTATTTATCGCTAAAAAAGCGCTGTTAAAGTTATTAGGAGGTTTATGTGGATTATTGTTAGACTTTTCACAGCTGGAAATCACAGGGAAGCAAATCCCCTCAGTATGGGTCAATGGCCAGCCGATTACCAGTCGTTAGACTTTCAATGAGCGAGATAGTTCTCTGATGGGCAATCAAGCGCATTGTTGCGTTCATAGTGACATCTTGTGGTTAGTCTGATCAGAATGTCAACGAAGTTTAGAAAGTCAGGGTAGAAAGTTTAGAGGTAATGTAAGGTAAATGCAAGCCTTAGAGACATCATTAACACATAATTTTTTATCTGAAGCCTCTTGAGACCTTGTTGTTTGTAAGCTTACAGACTTGCGACTTTTTTGCCTTATAGAAACACTTATAATGAATTCTAGGTAATGAGTGCACATTATGTTGCACCTTTGTTGTATTATTATTTTTATTTTTTGTCTAAATTGCTGCGATAAAACTGAATTGCCAAAAAACTTCTGTTTTAGTGTTACGTAGGCTCAGGGGTGTAGTACCAAATTTTGGGCCCTGGGTACAAACCATCTTGCTGGGCCCCCCTCCGCTAAATCCAACGGTGGGGGGTGGCGGCGGACTATGAACTGCGCGACTTCTCCAACGGGACGGACGGATGGACTTACTGCGCGAGGAGACGGAATTTCGGACGGACTTCTCCGACGGACTTTTAACTTGAGCTCTTCGACTTCTAAAGGGCCCCCCCCGCTGCCTCGGGCCCTGGGTACTCTGTCCCCTTTTTCCCCCCGGTACCACGCCCCTGCGTAGGCTACATCACTTGACCTTTATGTGTGTAACATATATGATACAAGTTTGAGGCTGCCCTGATGCACATATCACTTTTATTATATCTTTATATTTCATTGCAATCTATTCATTAATTTTACACTGCTTGGTTATTAAGTAAATCTGCAATCTGGCATGTCTGCTGCTTTGACAATATTGTTGTTTAAAGCAATTAAAGAATTAATGCAGAAATGAAGATGGAGATATAGGTATCTACGACCTACTACACTATGTTCTTCAACTCAAACGGCTCCTATCAACAGGAGGAGCTCGCGCTTCAGATAGCGCAATTAGTGGACTCTACAAACCGGGGGTCTCTCTCTCTCTCTCTCTTTCTCTCTCTCTCTCTCTCCTGGGCTGGAGCGTTGTGTAGCGTTATAAAAGCCCGATTAGAGAACTGTACGTGAACGTGAGTCCTGTGTTGCTGAAATCGCAGAGGTGTACGGATACATACCGCACACGGACACTGTGGTGAGTAGGATCACTTTAGCGCTGGTTATCTGCTGAATGACTCTGTTCATACACCGCCTCATGTGACTGGAGTTCTAATGACAACGCGGGCAAGAGTTGGGGAGTTGTGCTGTTATTCATTCAAACCAATCCAACAAGTTGCGCAGGTTGCATTATATTTTGTATAACGGTGAGTCGCTCTTCCAACTTTACTGTAATTCTCGATTCACAATGACTCGCTCCAGCGATGTGGGAAATGTTGATGGTTTTCCTGTTCTGTCAAGCGTCAATCGCGTGTTGGAATCCAATGGCTACATTGTATGTGATCTCAAAAAGATGAAAGGATGTAATTGAAAAGAGAAACGCTTTTCTGTGCATCACTGCACACGAGACACTGGTACATTGAGTGGCAGGGATCCAGGGAAAACGATTATAACTGTAAAGACATAGATTTAATGCATCTGACAAAGCAAGACAAAATATAGGTTAATGACAAATACATGCCTGACATGAGATATGTAAAACAGAAGAAATGTACTCATTCTTGATGGTTGCATACATCAATTATTGCACAAAACTACTTTCATTTAAGGCAAAAACATTTGCTACAAATTTCATGTCAGACATATGAATAAGTTTTTGGGCTTTCTGACATGTAAACGTGCATTTTAAAAAAAGTTGAAAATATGTGATATGTAAAAATAAAATAAAAACTTTAATGACCTTGACACCTTCCTGAAAGTCTGAAGGGGTCCTCTCTGTTTTATGGTGTCCTTGTCACATGACAGTTTAAGGGCTTCCTGCATGTTGGTTAAATCACATTGACTTTGATTTGGTGGTCAGAAGTGTTTTCTTATATTTTAACGCAATTTTATAACACTTCATCACTTTTAAAGAATCAATATTAAAAGATTATGCAAAAAAATGTTGCTTATTAAAAAGATGTTAATTAAAGAGGTGTATTTAAGCAATTGTCTCTAGATGAATTGCATTTTTATCTATTTATGAATATCGTAATAGTCTAAGTGCATGTTGGTCAGTATAAAGAAAAAACAACATACTGTTAGAGGTTACATGGGAGAGATGCGTATGCCTTTGAATATGACACTTATTTTTTCACGTACACTAAGTATATTACACTTTATTGGATTGGAAATGGTTCAATAATGTATTAATTTACGTCATTTTAGGGCACAAATTCCCTTTTCTGGTCAGTTTTACCCTACTAAACCATTGATTTTTTTTTCCTGACTGATCTGAACGAATGTAATTTCTATTGTAATTTGGGAACAATCCCAACTGGATAAAACAAAAACAAAAGGCATCTAATAATCACATAAGATCATGTTTGATGAAAACCCTGAAAAATATCTTATTTGGATTTTTCAAGGATTTTAACAAGAATTCCTGTTTGGTGTCATTATGATTGGTTCCAAATTATGAAAAAAAAAATCCTTTGGCATTCCTTTAGGAAGTTTGGATGAGGGATCAAACTGTTGAGACAGGTCTATGACATTCTGTGAGAATATGAATTCCAGCCTTGTGCCTCACTTTTGTCTTTATCTGCTTTCTCATATTTGTTATTGTTGGCTACTAGAAAATGTTACCTTATTATATATCAGAGCATAATATAATTAGAAGAAAAAGAAACAGCATAAATAGAAAACAATGCGATGCAGGGACAGGAATAAAAGGTTTTGTTTTACAACTTCCTAAGTGCTTCCCAGACATAATATGAGTTTGTGAGCTTTTTATTGATCATGTGCCCAACTGATTTGTATGCACTGATACTAATGTAGTTGTAGATGTAACAATAGCACTATTTGAAAGCCCAGTGCAGCCTCAGTTTATATAAACTTGAGAACATTCAAAATTTCTGCTCTTCCTTAAAAGGTTTTGTTGTTCAGAGAGACTCATCAGCATAATCAGATTAACTATGTTTTGTTTTGTCGTGTTTACCAAGATGTACAGTCTAATGAAATTCTTATGTCAGTGTTTGATGTTCTGTGATCGAATGGCCTCTAGGATGTTAAGAGTTAAATGTAAATCATGTTACATGATGTGATCTAATGTTCCTGTTTATTAGAGCGATTGAGTTGCATTTATGCCTTCAGGGGTTTACTGGCATTAACAAAACATGACAGGTTCTGACAAAACAACATAACTGATTTGGGAAAATAGGATGTCACTCTAGGGTAGACATGAAATTGCATGTCCTACAGAAAGCATTGATTTTGAAAGGTCTGAATATATTATTCACTAATGTTCCTTTCGAAATAATGTAAAGTCTCTTTTTGTAAGATGAAGGCATGAAGGGAGATTGTCTCCATCAGTAATAACACTAATCTAATCCTCCTGAGCACATACTTGCAGCACTAATTCGCGGCTGTAGTTCGGGCCTGTGTGCCGGAAGGATAGGTGGTTCTCTGTTTCTGTTTTGGATGTGATTTCTTCTTCCAAGAGAAGGAAATCTCTACATTCAGAAGCCATGAATCGAGAAGGAGTTTCTGTTTTGTTGACAACTTTGTTCTCCGGTTTGCTGTTCCTTTGTGTTTTGGCACTGCTGTGTTTCTTCACCTGCAGACTAGCTTCAAGAGTACTGCCAGCTGGAGCCCCACTGCGTTTTTGACACACCTTGTGAATGAGCCTCAAGTCATGGTAAAAATCTCTGTAACAGAACTAGAACTAGTGGGGGGTGCTTAGTTTCCTGGTTCAAGTCGACATGCAATGGCGTGTCGATTGGAAACACATGTTCTAAATGACTTGCATTAGTGGTTGGTTGTTGGCCTCCTCTTGATTTTTAGGGTAGTGAACTGTTTTATAATCAAATACCAAAGGGTTTGGAACAATATTGGTCCCTTACATCTTAACCCACCCTTAAACGTAACCATAGCTTGAAACCCTGGGTTGCACTTGCAACGGATCACACTTGATCCGTGATCCCTACGGACCAGGCCCCGTGGTTCGGCACGCATGTGATTTGTGGATTAATTGCTAAGTTTAACCATCTTAGAGTGAAAGTTTATAAAAATTTTCTTGACAATTTACACATTTAAGTGATTTTAAACTATTCAAGCGCAAGGAGAGGCTGAAGAAAACTTGATCGCCCATTGTTATCTCACCGGAAGAGCGCATAAACTGGGGCCCATCACCAAATTTATTCCTCTTTCGTGTCTCCTTGTACTTGTACTTGAACTAAGTTCTCTCCTGTTTGATGGGAGTCAAGTGTATAAGTGATATTGATTTAATCTTAGTTCTTGAAACCAGATGGGGCTCAAAACCTTTGATAATGTTGTTGTGAAACTGTGTTGTTAAATTCTTTGAGATAGGTATGCTGGAGTTTCACAAACAGACAATTTTCTGTTCTAATCTAATTGACAGGGGTACGTTTCTGTAATGTTTTATGCTTTTGTTTTAGTGGTCATTTTAAGGCTGTGTGTAAAAGTCCACACCTTTAAGGACTGCCTACCAAATGCCTATAAAATACAGCTCCTTTAGTTAGACTTGATGACTGCAGCTTCCAACAACTCATGTTCTCAATAAAGAATCCTGCTGAAGATACAACTGTCTCCTGGCCCTTGCGTCTGAGTTTCCTACAATACCTAACAATTTTGATGTAAGTACATAGTAGTTAATGACACCTAATATAAAGTGTCACCAAAACGGTTATGTAAACCCTAGGTGTGCATTTTAATGCTTTACGGGGCTTTTTTCCAGTTTTACAAATGTAAACACCAAGTGGTCAAAGCTCCAACATGGGCAATGTATAGGTTGATTAAATGTATGGCTTTGATGTTGATTGATGTTTTCTGCGCAATGACTAAAGACCTCATTAAAAGGATGTGAAGTAAGCTGAGGAATTGTGTGTTCGTAATAGAAATCGTGCGGTCCTGTGCCTTAGAACCGAGGTGTCCAGTTAATCAGCTTTGTCATGGCTATTAAAGCACTGTGTGCAATGGCACTCAATCCCATTAAAGTGACCTTGACTAAAGAGTAGAAGACAGAGAGGTTTAATACTAATGCAGGTGTGAACTTTTACTCAAATTAATGTTAAAATATGGCACTAAATGATTGTATCATTGTGTATGTATTGTGACATACATCCCCAGCTGAAACAACCTGTCCTATTATTTCGGTTGTTTTCGCACATGAATATAATATTATAATGGAAAAAAACAAGTCTTGGGATGGTAAATAGTTGTTTTCTGTGCTTAAAGATGAAGTGTGTCATTTCTGTCACCAAACGTAAAGGCAACAATAATGATTGTTTTCAAATCAAGGAGGTCTATAATAGCTGGAGAAAGGAAGCTCTGCCCCAAACTCACGGCATTGGTTGAGCCAATGTTATTATGTTAGACCGCTCTAACAAATACACTGACACAGAGCTCAAATCAGCATATGAACGGCTTACTTGTAGTTATCTCTGAACTTTAAATAAATAAAATATTTCGCTTTTTTTTTAACTTTAAATATTGTAGCATTGACTAAAACTTTTTTCACTGCAGATTTTAGAGTCTTCTGAGATCCTTGGAACGTGAGTTATTCTCCAAACGGTGATAAAATGAAGGTCACTGCACTCCTTATCATCGGTTGCCTGGTTTGGGAAGGTTTGGCAAAGCCTCAGTTTCCAGGTCAGTTAAGATACGTTTTTGTTTATTGGCCTTTTGCCTCTATTAGATAGGACAATTGCATACTTTTATGTTACTGGAGATTTAACTTCAAGGAAAGTGTACAAACAAATACACCTGAACCTGCTAGTCAAGATCTTCTGGTAGACTTCATGATATTTACAAACATTTGTGTTGGAGCAGGTTTAGAATGAAACTCTGCAGGAAAGCAGCCATGAGCCCTATAGTTTGCTTGTAGTGTCTTTGATTCATAGAGAGTCATAGTGTCAGATGAGTGCTTCATAAACAGTGTAACACCATCTCAGGCCAGGTTTATTAAACTGAAGGTTTAATAGTCTTATTTTCGACCTTGCTCCAAGTATGGGCATAGAACATAACTCATTTCAAGTGAACCTTCGCTTCTATAAGAAGATTGAACCCCCGGGTCAGATCGTACCAGATATGTTCATTTACGTGATTGTGAATTTAAGAAGCTTATGTGGACAGAAGAAGATATGCATAAAATAGAAATTCAGTTGTTGTTCTTGTCCAGCATTTGTTGTATATTCAGCTCAGTTTAGTTTAGAGAGAGATACAGTAGCATACTCAACATGCCTAAATGGGGACTTCCGTATAAGGCCATTATCATTATTTTGTTTTGCAGGAGCGTCTTTGCTTGTTTTGTGTTATCATTTGTGGGCAAACGTGTAAACATGTTTTCTTATGGGTTGTAGATCAAGAAAAGGATCCTGATTTCTGGAAGGGCTGGGCTCAGCGCTCACTAAAAACTGCTTTGACCCTCCAAGAGCTCAACAAGAACGTTGCCAAGAACGTCATCCTTTTTCTTGGTGATGGTAAGTCACGCCATCCATGGATCCCTGTGGATCCCTGAGATACTTGTCTGGTTAGAGTATGGACCGTAAATTGAAATAAATTTTAAGTTCTGTTCTTTCAAACAATACCAATCCACTTTGCTTTTCATTTTTTTTAACCAAGCCTTGAAAACTGTTTGTGCAATACAGACCAATACAAAGGTCTAACAAAAAGAGTTAAATATTTTTAAAAGCACCGTTACAGTGTATGAACCTGCTTCAAAATTAGGCATTAACACAGGCAGTGATGGATATCAAGTTAATGAGAAATAAGCAAATTAACCACAGTCAACGTCAGGTTGAACGTCAGGTTTCTTCTGGACAAATTTGAAAGCGCAATGCGTATCAAAGTGAGCTTGGGCACCAAAAGGATGGAGGGAAGAGGCAGTTTGATTTATTCTGGTTGAAAAATGAAGATCATCTCAGTAACAATAGAAATCATCATATTTATTGGAAATAATTTAGCTTATTGTACACCACGTCCCTGTGAAAGGAAAGCAATGCTGGAATAAAACACCTGAGTTTACAAAACCTAAAAAATATATCTTATGAACCCTCAGTTCAACTAATGTCATGGTTTATTTCAGTGCTCACTGTCCACCACAACAATAAACACATACCAGCTGCAAAAATGATGATTTCACATACAGGATTTTCTAAAGCAACTGTTGAAATAGAGATATGAGAAGATTTCGATCATTTGACCTGTTGGTTGTGGTGTTGGCAGAAGAAGATGGTGAGGCACAAAGGTTCCAATACTAATTAGTTTTACTTCCAATAACTTTCTGAACAGGTACAGGCAGGATAACACTACACACACCTTACATAAACAAGAACAAATGAGGGAGAACACAGGGTTATATAGGTTTTGTAATTCTGTAGATTATATAAATCATTTGGAGTCATGACCATTTGATGTTAAGTTCATTCAAGGATTGACTTCAAATGGTAATTGATTTGTATGATACATTAAAAGGATCAGCACACTGCGTGCATTTCATTCCCTTAAAAAGAACATATCAAAAGAGCCATTTGTTCATGAATTTGTATAAACTGGTAGCATTGTTATGTGCCTGCAAGGACAACTCAATAAAAAAGTTTATTGCCATTATTTTGCTGTACACTGTCTTTTCATCTCATCACATTCAATTCAGACTGTAAACTCTGATAAAATATGACTTAATTTGCCAGTTGACTGTGAAAATGCTGGCAAGATTGATCTTGGGGTTTTAAGAGTCAATATCATTCAAATGAAGATAGTGTATTAATTGGAAATTTATTGCTTGGTTTTCAAGTTATAGTTTTATTGAAGATTGGAATATATTTTACATAAGATGTCACGGTAAATTAATAAGCGTTTGCATAAACATTTAGAGTCCTCAAATTGAATTGCTCTTTTTTATAGTTCAGAGTACTTCAGATACGTTTTCAATTCATAGTTGCAACTCAAGCCACAACCCTCATTAAATGCATTAACACATTTCAGTAATTACATTTTGTGTAATATTTTATAATTTCATTTTAAGCGTTCTACGAGTATAAGGTTTGAAGACAGACTCTGTGAACTCTTTTCAATGTGATTGTGCTTTTTGAACATTTCTGTTTATACATTTTTGTACAGTTCTGCAAGCTTGAGACTTTTAACTGTACTCTAAATTGGTCCTTGTGCTTTTAAGAATAGCAGGTTGTTAAATGACATGTAGTCATTTTATCTCACTATTCTGAATAAACTTCAAGGATTAATTTGAGAATAGCTTGTTCCTTTCTCAGGGACAGGCAGACCATGTTATTCATAATAGATGATGCTTGAAGGAAAGCATATAGTCTTAATCATGGCAACTTTTGTTGTTGGTAGGTATGGGTGTATCTACAGTCACAGCTGCACGGATTCTAAAGGGTCAAATGAATGGACAGAGTGGTGAGGAAACACAACTGGAGATGGACAAATTCCCCTATGTTGCCCTCTCTAAGGTACATCCCTTGTGTTGTAATCCTATCATGCCATTCCTTTGTGTTCATAATCCATGCAGTCGCCCACCCCGGATCACAGAGAACAGATTCAAATCATAGTTTGATTCAGCCACAGGTCTGCGATGATGATTTTCACATAGTTACATTTTTCACAGATGTTAACCATTATTAAAAGTGAGGATGGTGAACTATGGTTATTATCTCCTAGATATATTCTGCTGGGTTTCTTTTTGGCTTTATGTATATTTTTCACTTAATCCAATAAAGCTTTCAGTATTATACTTTATATGGAGTCCTAGTGGAAGGCCATGGTGGAGATACTAACAAGACTAACAAGGTGTACTGCTAGATCCAGAGGGGATATTTTAGAAAGAAGAATCAGACACATCAGGGCAGGGCCGGCTGGACACAGGCTCACCAGATTTGGTCAGGCTTTGGCAAGATGGGGCATTGGGTGAGGAATTAAGCGCATGGCAAAACAAGAAGACGACAGTAGTGTCAGAGCTCTGTCACCAACCCAAGAATAAACAGACCGAAGTGACAGAATGCTGATAATACAACTTTTATGATTTTTTTTATAAAAAAAAAAAAAATGCAAGTGGTTTTAGACTTTATGACTCATAAAAATCACCATTGTGGATGTTTATAATCATGCATAATAATGCTAAATAAACAATTATAGAACTACACTAAGTGCTCTTGTGAAATAATCCCTTCAGCTATTAAAATTGTGCATGTTTTTTTCCCCCCAGACATATAACACCGATGCTCAGGTACCAGACAGTGCAGGCACTGCCACGGCTTATCTGTGTGGGGTCAAAGCCAACGAGGGTACGGTTGGAGTGAGCGCAGCGTCTGTAAGATCCCAGTGCAACACCACTCAGGGGAACGAGGTCACCTCCATTCTTAAATGGGCCAAAGACTCTGGTGAGATGCTCTGTTAGAACATAGAAGGGATATTTGTTTCTGGTCTCATTTTTTTTCTAGCAATCCATTAGCTTATTTTTGCATGAGAGAAACAAAGGTGACACTAGCAAAAAAAACAGGTTGAGCAGATGAAGTATTTCAGAAAGTGGAAAAACACGTCCTTATCTGAAGTAATAGGAATAAATGAGAAGAGTGACAGTTTGACTGATGAGCGCAGCTCGTAGACGGCTTTCTCATATTTTAATGTCATGCTGAAAATAAAAACAAATGAAGCGTTTTATAAGACGGAAGTCCTCCGCCGAAGGTAGAGGTGAATGTAACCGAGTGGAATTTGCACAACATGACCAGAATAAACATTTTAAAATCCAGCTGAGAGGTTTAAAAGGTGGACGGTCTAATCAGTGTCAAACTGATAACCTGACCTGATGTGAGTTCAGGGGAGAATGCTCTCTCACTTGAGTGCTTGTGTTCAGAGAATGCATTAAAACAGTGTGCCATACAACTGCTTGACCTTAGCCAGACAACATGACTTTAAATCAAGCTGTTTCCTTGTCCAGTACAACATTTCTAAGCCGATGCAGTGCATACTTTAGTTAGTTTTCTGCAAGTCAGTCTGTTGATTAAATATCCGTCATTTAATCAGTAGATAGATGAGGAAAAAACGAGTAATCAACTAGAATATAGATATAGTGATGGACATGTCTCTACAGGAACAATTAACAGATGCACCTATCTGTATTTCTCCCAGGCAAATCAGTGGGAATCGTCACAACAACACGAGTGAACCATGCCACTCCGAGTGCCTCGTATGCCCACTGTGTAGATCGGGACTGGTATTCAGACGGGGAAATGCCAGCTGAAGCACTGCAGAGTGGATGCAAAGACATTGCCAGACAACTCTTCGAAAATATCCCTGACATTAATGTGAGTTTTCTCATGATTTTATAAATTGGTTTTATATAGTGTTGTGTTTGGTCATTCAATATCTGTTTCTGTTAATATTGTGTTTCTTTGCCTAGTTTTATTCCACCATGGTGTCTGTTAATATACATTGTTAATATTAGGATACAGTGAAGTCTAAAATGTTGAGACCACTTGTTAAAATGCTTCTGTTTTGCATTTTTTCTTAATTTATTTACAATTATTATTAGTAATAATAATAACAATAAATATTTAAACAAATAATGGATTAAAAACAAATAATAATAAAATAACTTAAATTAATATTAGTATTATTATCATTAAGCATGTATTATCAAATTCTGTAATAATACATATTAAAAATAAAATAACAAAAAAGTATTATTGTTATTATTAAAAAATAATAATAATATGGTAAAATTATGGATAGATAATTTTTTTGTCATTGATAATAATAATAATGATACTAGTAATAATAATAATAAATTATATTTGTATTAACATGATTTAATAATAATAATAATTATTATTATTAATAATATGAATAATTATTATTATTAATATTAGTATTATTACTGTGACTATTATTATTAATATAATTGTCATATTATATCAATTAGATATATTTTAGTAACATTATTTATTATAATTATGAATATATCATTAATAATTATAAGAACTATTATTATTAATATTATTGTTATATCATATTTATAAAATATGTAAACTATTAATTACAAACTATGTTAGCAGCATAAATTTTAATCTTGCCGAATCTTAAATATTTCTACTATATTTGACATCATAATTTTTTTTACATTTTCAACATCTTAAACTGTTTTGTTTTAAATTGGATTTTCTTTTAGACCACAGTGTGTATAATAAATGTGTGATGTTTTTCTTTTGTTTTTCATTTTGGATGGGCAGGTAATTATGGGGGGTGGGCGGAAATATATGTACCCCAAAAACACACCAGATGTGGAATACCCAGGAGACAAGAAACACAACGGTACACGCAAAGATGCCAGGAACCTTGTGGGGGAGTGGATTGACAAAGTGAAGGATAAGGTGAAAGATGAAACAAGGGAAAACAGGGCACTTCATTCCATCTTTTCATTTACAATGTCATGTTCAGGTCATTTCAGAAAACAAAAACAAAAAACGATTCCATGCTATGCCTCTGCTGACAAGTCTTTTTTTATTTTCTCTCTGTGTTTGCCTGACTCAGGCAGTGTACATGTGCTCTTTTGATGATGCCCTCTTTATTGAATTCCCTGAATCTGATCTGAAGCTCTTGAGACCTCTAAAGCAGGCTTTACAGCTGTGCACTTAATAACAAATGAAGACAATTTGTGCTTTCTGTGATACTGGATTACAGAGATTTGGTTGCAAGATATTGGATCAAAGCTTTGTTATACACTCACCTAAAGGATTATTAGGAACGTTTGACCCCCTTTCGCCTTCAGAACTGCCCTAAATTCTACGTGGCATTGATTCAACAAGGTGCTGTAAGCATTCTTTAGAAATGTTGGCCCATATTGATAGGATAGCATCTTGCAGTTGATGGAGATTTGTGGGATGCACATACAGGGCACGAAGCACCCGTTCCACCACATCCCAAAGATGCTCTATTGGGTTGAGACCTGGTGACTGTGGGGGACATTTTAGTACAGTGAACTCATTGTCATGTTCAAGAAACCAATTTGAAATGATTCGAGCTTTGTGACATGGTGCATTATCCTGCTGGAAGTAGCCATCAGAGGATGGGTACATGGTGGCCATAATGGGATGGACATGGTCAGAAACAATGCTCAGGTAGGCCGTGGCCCAATTGGCACTAATGGGCCTAAAGTGTGCCAAGAAAACATCCCCCACACCATTACACCACCACCACCAGCCTGCACAGTGGTAACAAGGCATGATGGATCCATGTTCTCATTCTGTTTACGCCAAATTCTGACTCTACTGAATTCTGATTGTCTCAACAGAAATCGAGACTCATCAGACCAGGCAACATTTTTCCAGTCCAATTTTGGTGAGCTCTTGCAAATTGTAGCCTCTTTTTCCTATTTGTAGTGGAGATGAGTGCCGGTGGGGTCTTCTGCTGTTGTAGCCCATCTGCCTCAAGGTTGTACGTGTTGTGGCTTCACAAATGCTTTGCTGCATACCTCGGTTGTAACGAGTGGTTATTTCAGTCAAAGTTGCTCTTCTATCAGCTTGAATCAGTCGGCCCATTCTCCTCTGACCTCTAGCATCAACAAGGCATTTTCGCCCACAGGACTGCCGCATACTGGATGTTTTTCCCTTTCACACCATTCTTTGTAAACCCTAGAAATGGTTGTGCGTGAAAATCCCAGTAATTGAGCAGATTGTGAAATACTCAGACCGGCCCGTCTGGCACCAACAACCATGCCACGCTCAAAATTGCTTAAATCCCCTTTCTTTCCCATTCTGACATTCAGTTTGGAGTTCAGGAGATTGTCTTGACCAGGACCACACCCCTAAATGCATTGAAGCAACTGCCATGTGATTGGTTGATTAGATAATTGCATTAATGAGAAATTGAACAGGTGTTCCTAATAATCCTTTAGGTGAGTGTACCTTCTATAAAGCATCGAAATATAAGAGGGTACCGCTATTTCTCTAACCTATTTGTTGTTTCTCTCTTAACCTTTGCATAATCAGAGAGGTCACTATGTTTGGAACAAGAAGGATCTCCTTTCCCTGAATCCAAATAATGTGGATTATCTGTTGGGTGAGTTTTATAAACATTCTGGTTAAGGGACCTTTTTCGAGATAATGTTTGGTGACACTTTATTTTAAGGTGACTTAGTTACATGTGACTACATGTATTTACTATAGTAATAACAGTAAATTATGCATAATTACAAGTAACTAACCCTAACACTTACCATAACACTATAGTAAGTACATGTAGTTAATTAATAATAACTACGTCTCCTTAAAATAAAGGGTTACACTTCTACAGTGTTGCAGTGTAATTATATATTTAAATACTGAGTAATATTAATTAACAACATGTACTTACTATAGGGTTAGGGTTGGATTAAGGTTTGTGTGAGGGTTAGTTGCATGTAATTATACATAATTTGATGTTATTTCTATGTTAAGTACATGTAACAAGGACACTTTAAAATAAAGTGTCACCAAATAAAGTGTAACCCAATGTTTTACTGAATTCCTGCTCTATTTGCGCTGCAGGTCTGTTTGAGCCAGCAGACCTGTCCTATGAGCTTGAGAGAAACAAAGAAACCGACCCTTCCCTCACTGAGATGGTAGACGTGGCCATTAAGATCCTGAAAAAAAATGAGCGCGGGTTCTACTTGCTGGTGGAAGGTAAAATATATAGTGTACATCACTATTCATTAACCCGCCGATGTGCAACGGAATGTCATTTTAACATCTAATTAAACTAGTATAAATTATTTGGCTTTTTTTTTTTAGTGCTGGGGAAGCTACTTTTTAAACGACTCTATGCAGTTGTGCTCAAAAGTTTAAATACACCTTGCAGAATCTGCAAAATAGCTGAATTTATAAAAATGAATCTGTTTAAAAGTTTACACAGCCTTGATTCTTAATACTGTGGCGGTTATGTTTTGTTTTGTGATGGTTGTTCTTGAGTCCCTTGTTTGTCCTGAGCAGATAAACTGCCCAATGTTCTGCAAAAAAATCCTTTAGGTCCTTAAAAATTCTTCAGTTTTTCAGCATCTTAATTTGTCTTCTGGGAAACATGTAAGCATCTTCTGTTGCTTCCTATGGGCAGTATAAAAAAAAACAAAAAAACAATTATAAACAAAAAATGAAAAATTTTCACCCCCAGCTTAATACATTGTTTCCTTCTGGAGAAATATATATTACACACACACACACACATATACACTCACCGGCCACTTTATTAGGTACCCCATGCTAGTAACGGGTTGGACCCCTTTTTGCCTTCAGAACTGCCTCAATTCTTCGTGGCATAGATTCAACAAGGTGCTGGAAGCATTCCTCAGGGAGTTTGGTCCATATTGACATGATGGCATCACACAGTTGCCGCAGATTTGTCGGCTGCACATCCATGATGCGAATCTCCCGTTCCACCACATCCCAAAGATGCTCTATTGGATTGAGATCTGGTGACTGTGGAGGCCATTTTAGTACAGTGAACTCATTGTCATGTTCAAGAAAACCAATTTGAAATGATTCGAGCTTTGTGACATGGTGCATTATCCTGCTGGAAGTAGCCATCAGAGGATGGGTACATGGTGGTCATAAAGGGATGGACATGGTCAGAAACAATGCTCAGGTTGGCCGTGGCATTTAAACAATGCCCAATTGGCACTAAGGGGCCTAAAGTGTGCCAAGAAAACATCCCCCACACCATGACACCACCACCACCAGCCTGAACCGTTGATACAAGGCAGGATGGATCCATGCTTTCATGTTGTAGACGCCAAATTCTGACCCTACCATCCGAATGTCGCAGCAGAAATCGAGACTCATCAGACTAGGCAACGTTTTTCCAATCTTCTATTGTCCAATTTCGATGAGCTTGTGCAAATTGTAACCTCAGTTTCCTGTTCTTAGCTGAAAGGAGTGGCACCCGGTGTGGTCTTCTGCTGCTGTAGCCCATCTGCCTCAAAGTTCGACGTACTGTGCGTTCAGAGATGCTCTTCTGCCCACCTTGGTTGTAACGGGTGGTTATTTGAGTCACTGTTGCCCTTCTATCAGCTCGAACCAGTCTGGCCATTCTCCTCTGACCTCTGGCATCAACAAGGCATTTCCGCCCACAGAACTGCCGCTCACTGGATGTTTTTTCTTTTTCGGACCATTCTCTGTAAACCCTAGAGATGGTTGTGCGTGAAAATCCCAGTAGATTAGCAGTTTCTGAAATACTCAGACCAGCCCTTCTGGCACCAACAATCATGCCACGTTCAAAGTCACTCAAATCACCTTTCTTCCCCATACTGATGCTCGGTTTGAACTGCAGGAGATTGTCTTGACCATGTCTACATGCCTAAATGCACTGAGTTGCCGCCATGTGATTGGCTGCTTAGAAATTAAGTGTTAACGAGCAGTTGGACAGGTGTACCTAATAAAGTGGCCGGTGAGTGTATATATATACATACATATACATATACATATACAGTATGTTTGTGTGTGTGTTTTAATTAAATATTTAACTATATTAACAGTTTAAAAAGTATTTAATAAATGCAGAATTTATGTAGCATGAAAACAGCATAGATGGTGATCAAATTTAAAAAAAATAAAATTTTAAATCCAAAGAATCCAAAAAACAAACAAGAAAAATAAAAACGCTACACAAATATATGTAACTAAACTACAAACATAGTATAAACTGCAGTATTTCAATATTAATACACAATATTAATAAACATTTGGATGGTGCCAGAGTTGAATAAATTAATTTGAAGAATTCATTAAAATTCATTTGATGTTTGGCTCAGTTTGCTCGTAGAAATGCAATGTGACAAAAATGTCAAAATCAAAACCACTTATTAATTAAATTAAAATGAATTTTAAAAGCTGCACCATAACAGATCAGCTACTGTCAGGTACTGGCACTATAACCCTTTCATCTACTGAAGTGAAAGATATTTACAGAATGAATGTATGTCTATATGAGACCTCTGACCGGGCTGTCTGATGACAGGTGGGCGCATTGACCACGGACACCATGAGGGCAAAGCGAAGCAGGCTTTACACGAGGCTGTGGAAATGGATCGGGCCATTACTCGAGCTGGTCTCCTCACCAGCGTTTATGACACACTAACCGTCGTCACGGCTGATCACTCACATGTCTTCAGCTTTGGAGGCTACACACCACGGGGAAACTCAATCTTTGGTAGGCAATGAAGGCTCAAGGCATGTTGGGAGCACTTTAATTACCGAGTGATTTCTTGGTGGTTTATGGCCCAGACTCAGAGCTTTCAATATCCTTTCCGCAGGTTTGGCCCCCACTTTAAGTGATATTGACCAGAAGCCCTTCACATCCATTTTGTATGGAAATGGCCCAGGGTTCAAGTTGGTTAACGGTTCTAGAGAAAACGTCTCAACTGTGGACTACGGTAAGTAATTACAGGTTTATCTCTTCCTGGTTCTGCCCGGGGACCTACTTTTGGGAGACTTGCTGGGTTCCCTTTCAGTCGGTCACGTTCGACGTCACATCTCCTTTCCTCTCTTCGGGGAATGAGGGTTACATACATAACTGAGATGATTTACTTTGAATTGTTCTATGGCATGTTACATAGCCACTAAAATAATGTAAAAAGCCTATATTCCAGTCCAGATGGTGTACATTCTATACAATAAGGGTGTGAAAACAGCTCTGATGGTAATCTTGATGGACTGAAATGCTTACAAATTAATTTTGAGGACATGGAAAGAGCCTGGTTAGAAATCAAGTGGGAATATAGCGTATTAGATTTGTGGATCTGCTTCTCTCATCCTGTTTCATTGCAGTAAAGGTTAAAACCTTGCATTCAGGGTTTTCTTCATGGATAGAGAGATGGAGCAGATGTAAAAGCATTTGAAAGTGTGGGGTCAGTAAGATTTCAAAGAAATTAATATTTTATTCAGCAAGGATGCATTAAACTGATCAAAAGTGACAGGAAAGATATTCATAATGTTTCCTAAGATTTCCATTAAAAAAAGAAAAAAAAGTTCTACTCGTTACAGAAGCCTGAAATTGAGTTGTGAATTGAGGCAGCACAACTGTTCAACACTGATAATAATAAGAAATGTTTCTTGAGCAGCAAATCAGATTAGAATGATTTCTGCAGGATCATGTGACTCTGAAGACTGAAGTAATGCCAATACAGGAATAAATTACAGTTTAAAATTATATTAAAATAGAAACCAGTTATTTAGTATTAAATGAATTATTATTTGAAATTGTATTAACAATATTACTGTTTTTACTGTATTTTTGAGCAAATAAATACAGCCTTGATGAGCACAAGAGTCTTCATTCAAAAACATTTGAATGGTAGTTAACATTAGCCTATATTTTGGAATGGATCGGCAGTGTTCTCCGTGTCAACTCTCATGTAGCCGCAGCGCCCTGAATGTCAAACTCAGCGGTAGTTGAATGATGATAAAGTGAATCTCTCTCAGTTCCCACCACCCATATTTCTTACTCTTTCTCTATATGTCTGACAAGCCATAGAATTATGGCTATTGTTCTGGCTTGGTCTTTCTTTTCCCTCATTTTCTTCCCCTTCACTCTCTCTCCCTGTTTGTCTCATTACTATTCCACAGCATACAGTAGGTTTGACTCTTTCAATTTCTGTTTTCACTGATAGAACACAATCCAAAAACAACGAAGAAAAATTCATTGTCATCCCTACTGTTGACATTCTTCTAGGGATGTCAAATATTCCAGTACAAAGACAAATGGAACTGTACCAATTATTTATATCCGAGCATTGACAAGTAAACAGCAATATCGAAAACTCACTGCTCTTATTTTTTTTTCTGTGTTATTTATTACCGGTGACTTCAATTATCTGAAAAATGAAGTGATTTTCTTTTTTTTTTTATTATTATTTTTTTTTAATATTGCTCATATATGTGTAATCTATTATTATTATTTCTAATTGCTGAAAGTTGCTTTCAGGCTACATACTCAATTTTAATTTGTTAATAATCATATTATTAATAAATTGACCTTAATATTATTAATTGTAATTTAATTTGAGAAATTAAATTAGTAAATATCCATATTCATATTTAAATAAAGTAGTGTTGTATTCAATATTAAATGATTAATAACTGGAATTTAGTTTTAATATAACACAATATTTCTCTTAATTGTTGAGAAATGCTTTCAGTCTATATGCTATTATTTCCATTTTAATCTGTTAATATATTAAACTTAATATTAAATTGGAATACTTTTTTTATAACTTTATAATCATTCAATTATTTATCTTAATCATTGATAATTTCATTTTTTTTATTTATTTGTTAATATTCATATTACCATTTAACTAAACTAAGATGCTTCATAAAAACATAATTATTCATTTATTTCTCTTAATATGTAGCCTGCAAGCATTTCTCTAAATTAAGAGAAATAAATGAATAATTATAAATGAATACATTTATATTAAAACTAAATCACAATTAATATTAAATAGAAATTGTAAACTACTAAACAATTAAACAATAGTACAGTGAAGAAAATAAGTATTTGAACACCCTGCTATTTTGCAAGTTCTCCCACTTAGAAATCATGGAGGGGTTTGAAATTGTCATCGTATGTGGAAGTCCACTGTGAGAGACATAATCAAAAAAAAAAAAAAATCCAGAAATCACAATGTATGATTTTTTAACTATTTATTTGTAAGATACAGCTGCAAATAAGTATTTGAACACCTGTTTATCAGCTAGAATTCTGACCCTCAAAGACCTGTTAGTCTGCCTTTAAAATGTCCACCTCCACTCCATTTATTATCCTAAATTAGATGCACCTTTTTGAGGTCGTTAGCTGCATAAAGACCCCTGTCCACCCCATACAATCAGTAAGAATCCAACTTCACTGTATGTAGCCTGAAAGCAATAATTGTTTTAATTGTAATTTGTTAATATTCATATTTAACTAAATGTAAACTGTATTAAATTCATATGAATTGTGATTTTAATATAATATTAAGATTAATATGAACAAATTACAATAAAAAATGTCATTTGATATCATGACAACTCATCTTTCTTCTGCCCTCAGAGCAAAACAACTATCTGGCTCAGTCTGCCGTTCCCTTGCGCTCGGAGACTCATGGCGGTGAAGACGTGGCCATCTTCTCCAAAGGCCCAATGGCTCATCTTCTACATGGAGTCCAGGAGCAGCATTACATTCCCCACGTCATGGCCTACGCCGCGTGCATCGGCCAAAACAAAGACCACTGCCGTACAAACTCCAGCTCCTCTTCTCTCAGCCACATCTCCCCTGTGCTGGCCCTTCTTCTTTCAGTTACATGGCTTCTGTGCTGACCACTCTTCTTCAGGTCATCTCTTATCCTACCGTCATTAGATCAGGAGCTGATTCTCCCAAGTGGAGTTTATGATTATTTTATGATATGTGATTCGTTTTTAAAGCATTTATCAACTTCAGGACCAATGTGTGGGCATTTTGAAGAGATTCTGTTGCAATAGTGGAAACAAAATGTAAAACGTGGTGAATTCCTTTTACTTGCCATTGAAGTGATATCACACAAGTAAGATTGCTGGTGTGAATATCAGAACTGCTGTGATTCAGTACAGAAGTGCAAATGTCAGTGTGATATTGCTGTTCTCTAAAGAACATTATAATGAATAATTGAGATCAAATCTGGCCAGGAAAAATACTACAGAAGGACGGCAAAAAAATATCACGCTTTCTGTGTCGCAAGGCAACATGCAGATTGACCGTCTGTCTGTGGAACGAATTGATGTTTAATAAGCTCACATTACAGCATCAGTACTTTTTTTCTTGAAAGAAATGAATGTTTATTCAACAAGGATGCATTAAATTGATCAAAAGTGACAAAGAGAGTGACACAAAGTGACAAAAATTTGTATATTTAAGTAAAAGCTTTTTTACTTTCTATTCATCAAAAAGTATCATAGTTTCAACAAAAATATGAAGCAGCACAACTGTTTTGAACATTGATAATAATAAGCATTATTATCAAGAAAAATGTTTCTTGAGAACTAACTCAGCATATCAGAATGATTTCTGAAGGATTCTGTGACATTTTGCCGCCATATGAATAAATTGCACTGTAAAGTATATAAAAATAGAAAACAGCTATTTTAAAGCTGAATAATATTTCACAATAATACTGTATTTTTACGGAGCCCCTAAAGGGACATAGAGAAAAAAATATATATTTCAGTGCTTTGGCATACTCTAGCAAATGTTTCGTGTTCCCTTGAGAAACTTTGCATTCACTCGCAAAGAACTCCAAAATTTTGTGCGTGAACGCAAAGTTTAGCAGAGAACGCAAAAGCATAAACATATAATTTTTTATCCGATCTAATTTTTTTCCCCCATCACTATGTCTCTTTAGCTCCATTTTTTTTACTGTATTTTTGATTAAATAAATGCAGACTTGTTGATCATAAGAGACTTTCAAAAACATTTAAAAATCGAATCGACCCCAAACTTTTGAACAATAGTGTATGTCAACAGATTTTGTTTTAATGAGATTTGCTCTTTTGGGAAGTTTATAAGATGCACAGAATACAGTGTGAGCTTGGCCTTTTTTAGCTACCTGATATCGGTTGCCCAAAAAGTGTCCAAAAAAAAATAAAATTTGTGAAGTATAACAAGAATAATTCACAGTCTGTTCTTATCAAAGAAAGATTTTGTAACATATCATCAGGTCTAATGCGAAAACGATTTCTTTCATTCAGCATTTGTCAATTTTTTTCCAACATTTGAAATCCAATACCATCTACCTCACTGGCATGTGATGACCTGCATTACATTAAAACTCCAACAAAAGCAAGCCACTCATTTTGAGCAACTATACTATTGACAAAGGACTAGTCAAGTCACGTTTCTTTTAAAGGAATCCCTCGTATGCAAAACGAAAATACATGATTTAAATTCATTGGCAATGCTTGATTCTTGATATTGATTGATCAGAAACAGAACTGTATCTGTAACATGTTTGATGATCATCAGATCAAATGTGGTGTATATTTTTGAAATACTCTTTATGTTTTCACATTTTATTGAAATCAGAATCTGAATGGTGGTGCAATCATTGTTTGTTTGTTTATAGTCTGTGAGTATCTATGAATGTTGGCAGTTCATGAATAATGAGAAACATATGGATTTTAAGTAAATGAGAGTTTATTTTCCTTGGCTATTCACTTGGACTCAAATTCAAATATGCTGTTAGAACAGACATTACAAAAGTCATTTTAAAAATATACAAAGCTCTGGAGATACAGGAAAGATTTCACAATAAAGGAAAAATGTGTTGGGAGAAACATTTTTTGCACGGGTCATTTTGTTTTAGGTGGCTTTCATTCACTGTTGTGGTTTTAGTGAAACGCATCGCTCTTTAAATGGCCCTTAGTGAGCAATATGGGAAAGGAGTCCAACTAACATTGACATTTAGACATGAGGATCTATGCTGATAGTTTAGCAAAGCTACCTACCGTCATCACATTTAAAAAAAATTTTTTAGGAAAGAATATTTTATGACACACTGTGACCACAGTGCTCAGATGCATTTCCATAAAACCAACAATTATGCAGGACTGCAACAAATTTTTTGATAGCAAAATTCTGTCCTGCAGCATGATTTAGAGATAGGTTATAACTCACACACATTTTTATCCTCTTATTTCTGTCCCAGAGAGTGACAAAGCAGCCAAACTCTCTCTCTCTCCGTCAGCCTGCTGCTTTAATGAGGGAATGTGATATTTGTGTTTGATGTCACCTGAGAGAATCCCTCTATGTAAATGAGGGGATATCATGGCCCCAAACTCATCTTCTTTTAGCTTCTTTGACCTCTGTCGGAGTCCCAGTCGAGTTGACTTTATCATCACCCACCCATTTTGCATTACATGACAATTTGCCAAAAGTTTCCCCACCCCCTTCTCCAAGGCTCTGGGTTTTTATAATGTACATCTGCCTATATCACCCTGACATTCAAATGTCAAAGCTGTTCATTTCCATAGGCTGAGAGCGCTAGTGTCCTTCTGTTGATAAGGAACAGTGGGGGATGTGACGACTGCTGAATGTTTTGTTGCTTGACCTTGACAAAACCTCAATTAAACTATTAACTGAAAATATGAAATATAAATATTTATAATACATAATTTATTTTATATATTAAAATATCTATAGTAATGTTATATATCATTTATGTAATCTATAAATATTTAATATTTATTAATATTTATTAATAATAATATATTCAATTAAAATATGATTATTAAAATATTAAATTCTAAACAATGCACAATATTACTAATAGTGCTGTAAAATTGATTAATCACATCTAACATAAAAGTCAGTAAATATACTGTATAATATATATATATACACACACACACACATACATGCACACACACAAACTTTTATGTATGCGATTAAGCATGAGTAATCGATTGGCTAAACTAATTACTAAATTACTAATTACTAAATATTATAATGTTGACATTTCTATTTCTAATAATTATCTAATAATTTCATAGGAGGTTTGAACTTCTTTAACCATGTTATAATACACATCAAATAGAGTTTAAAACTATATTTTCTTGCAATAAACATTGATATAAAAACTATGGCAAACAGTGGTGACAGTAAACATGCTAAATTAAGCTTTAGGTTAAATATAGAAAGGTTTAGCTTGTTTGGGACCAAATGTGGATTTGTACTTGTAGATACTATTTATATTTTCTATTTACTATTTATACTTTATTTGAAAATGTCAGTGTTACAGTGTAATTATACATTGAGTATGAGTAATAATAATTAACTACATGCACTTACTATATGGTTAGGATGAAGGTTTGATTTAGGGTAAATTGCATGTAATTATGCATAATTTATAGTTATTACTACAGTAAATACATGTAACGTGTATCAATGACACTATAAAATAAAGTGTAACCTATTTTTTATTTTTTGTTTAATTATTTCAAAATATTTTTTTAATAATTGGGTAATAGAAATACTTAATGGTTGAGCTTGACCAATGCAGTCAACATTTGCATAGACGAATACAAAGAATACATTTTTATGCTAGGTTCATTTTATGTTAAATAAAAAATGATCTAATGTTATTGAAACATATTGGATTTTGCTTCAAAAAAACAAAAACAGGGAATACCATATTCGCAGGAAAGTGCCAGTTACAGATGACCCTGAAGAGAATTTGATCGTATCTGCAAAGCCTCTTTTGGAGCGGCAGTGATTGACATAGTGAATCCATCAGAGGAAATCTTTATCTGTTAGAGCCGGGAATGAGGGCACTGTCTGACAACTCGCTATAGCACGTGCCACCATTGCGACTTTATCTGCCTCTCGCTTTCTCTCCAAACTAACCTCTTCCCCAGAAAGGATCCTGTGTGAAAGACTGCGTCCTCTGCAGAGCTGATCTCATGATCTGTCTTTCTGAGAGGCCTGGCGTGTGCGTATCTGGGCTGAATAATTTCGGGGGAAGGGGCTTGGGATGGACTCTTGCTCTCTCAGATCAAATCCAGAGAACAGGGCCAAGCTGACAGCCACTGGCTGCCCTCATAAAAGGAGTGCTGAGTCTGCAACAAGACAGTAATGCTCCCTTTTGCAAAAGCCATATCCTTCTTGAACCCTTATGCTCTCTCCCTGACCTCTTACACAAGCCTTCAGAACGAAGCAGTCAAAAAAGTGACAATGTATCTCGAACAATGCATCTACTGTTTCAGATCAAACAACGTATTTAATTAAATGTGGGCTTTATTGTGGCTTAGCAAACCAAACACAGAAATGTTGTGTTCATGCGTCAGAGAAACTTGTATAATATACAGCTAACATATCATCTGGTTTGATCTATTTTGGATTGCTTTATGATATCCTGGTATGAGGAGTGGTGATGGATCCAGCTGGTTTTTGGTGGAGGTCATGAAGTATTTGTTGAAAAAGAGGGCTTTTAAGTGTGTTGACAAAGCATTAGTACTGTACACATTGGTTGTGAGAGTTTCCCATAACTTATAAGCTGTTTTATATAATCTTTTTTGTCATTTTCTGTCATCTCTGTCCTCACCCAAAAGTACATTTTCCAATGTTGTCCATACACTGATAACACATTTCGAAGAACAAATTTTACAAGCAACATAGCAATAAACAACATTATTATTAATTTAACAATTGTATTATAACATACAATGTGTTTAATGAATTATATGAAATGTTATATGATTATATGGTAACACTTTACAATAAGGTTCATTAGTTAACACCAGAAGCAATACTTCTTCAGCATTTTTTAATCTTAGTTAATATTAATTTCAACATGTACTAATACGTTATTAAAATAAAAGGTTGTATTTGTTAATGTTAATTATTGCACTGTGAACTAACATGAACAAACAATGAACGGTTGTATTTTATTTTATTAACTAACATTAACAAATATGAATAAATACTGCATCAAATGTATTGCTCATTGTTGTTTCATGTTTGTTAATACATTAACTAATGTTAACTAATGAACCTTATTATAAAGTGTTACAGATTATATATAATTATATATGAATTAGAATGTTATTTTAATTACAAATTATTACATTTAATTTTTATATTAGACTAAAAATATGAAACATACATTCCAGATCCAGAAATAAAAGACAGATTACAGATATATAATAAAATAAATAATTTCATTACATTTTGCATTAATAGATTCTGGATCAAATTCTGGAGTCTTGATCTGACATTAAGCCCTGGACTTGTGAAATGTTGATGATATTGTTCTCTTTACTCTTAGTTATTATTTTAGGAAAGAAATGAGTGTCCACACACTGTAAACAATGTTACTGCTATTTAATAAAAAAAAATATGGTAACAATATTACACATAATATTTTTGAGCAGTTAAGGCTTGATTTCTTTCATGGAATCTACTTGAATAAATCATGTAAAATCCCCTTAATTATTTAGTCTATGATACAATTAATTTAATATTTTTAGTGAAATATGCTTTTTTATTTTAAGTTAAAGAGTGAATGAAAATAACCTGTTTATATTTGACTTGAGTTATATTGCATTATTAAAAGACTGTATGCCACTAGCACTGCACCAAACTTGTTACTGATAGCATTATTGCAAAGTTTTTGCTCAATAAACAAAGCAAAATGCTTCAAAGTATCAATACATGCAGTGATTCACAACCCAACCCGATCTCACTAAATGCGTCTTTATTGCACGCATGTGTAGCCTATTGTCGTGTAATTTATACGCTAAATTGAGTTTTTACGTGCATAGGATACGCATTGGTTGGTTAGGGTAGGTTTAGGTGTGTGTGGGGTGCGTGTGTATTATACGCGTGGGTAGGATTAGTGGTGTGGGGTGCGTGTGTATTACACGCAAATGAACTGCGTATCAAATGCACGCAAAAAACTGCGTCTCATATGCACATAAAAACTCATTTTCGCGTATCAATTACACGACAATGCGCCATGTGTGTCATAGAGACGCATTTACGTGAGACCCTACTCTTCTGCACAATGGTAATGATCAAAACTTCAACATAATAGAAACTCTTTCAAATGTCAAACCTTACTGAACATTAAACATTAACAGATGTTTCCTTTTACTCAAAAACACATAAAATAACACTTAATTTCAATATTTCCTCTCCATTACCAGCCATGTGCAAAGCACGCTGGGAACTAACAATGGTGTCTCTAAATTAAACCGCATAATTGAGCTAATTCTCTTAAAATAAATTGGTAGCCTTTTTTCCTTCATTTTATCAGCTTAATCGCCTCAATTCAAGCCTCAAAATTGTGTATGTTTTCTTAAAAAAATTAGTAAATGTACCTATCTCTTGGTTTTATCGGTGAAATGTTCTCAATATTTTCTATACAACCCTTAACCACAATTTTCTTGATGAAATATACACAACATTTTTAATTATCACCTTACATTTTTTAATGAAAATCACAAGACCCATGATTCATTTTTTACAGTGCACGTTTGACAGCCATGGTGAACGTCCACAACACAAACACGAATATCCTTGATCCAGTGCCTTTTCTTAAGAAAAGCCAATGAACTTCCAAGTAATACATGCAAGCAGTTCACAAATATTTGTCTGTCTCATTTCTTGCTTATTATATGACAAACATGTTTTCCAGAAGAAGTTGAGGTCATTGCAGAAAGGGGAATTCCTGAAAGAATTAACAGTTCAGTGCACAAGTTTTAAAGGGGTCATCGGATGCCCCTTTTCCACAAGTTGGTATGATTCTCTAAGGGTGTTCAAGTAAAGTTTGTAATATACTTTGGTTAAAATTCCCAATGCAATGTTTGTGTAAAACAACACCCTTTTTAACTCCTCAAACACAGCTGTGTTCACAGTGACCTGTTTCGCTGCAAGTCTCTTTAAATGATAATGAGCAACTGCTCACCCCACCCCGTTGTCAAATGGCTGAGTGCAGAATTATGCTAATACGTGGTCGTGAGCGGAGCATGCGCATTATGACATCATAGTGCTCCGAAAATCCAAACGGCCTGATTATTGAGAGTATGGTTGTGTCCACGCAAAGACACATTTATATGCAAACACCATATTTATACACATTGAATAACAAGTTCCGGCTTTCTGCAAAGCCCCTGGGTGTTTTGCCTCAGTCTTTAAATTTATTGAGAAGGGGAACAGTTCTGCTTGGCCTTCCCCACATGTTGCTTTGGTTTGTTCTTCATAGGAGCTCAGCATAATGAGAATAATGAGAAGAAATAGCCATAAATGAGTCCACAGATGAAAAGACATAAAATTAATTCAAACGAACACTCTAAACGCATGTTTTTGAGAAGATTCTTAATGCTATTAAAAGGCCAATTCTTAATGCTATTAAAAGCCCAATTTAGTTTGTCAAATTTTCCAAATATATTCAGATGGAGGTTTTATATTATATTTAAAACAAATGTTTTCAACCGTGCATGTTTAAATGTAAGCACTAATGTTTTAAATGTGTTTCTATTCACAAGCACAGGTTGCATTCAGTTGAATGAACACCTCAGTTTATTTGTAGAGAAACATGTCTATAAAGTGAGATCTTTTGCCATTACAGACTGGATTTCCCGGCATGATTTCAAGACACTATTCTGTTTTCTGTTCCTCCTAAATCCATCATTCCCAAACCCTGATCCTTCATGGTCTTTTCTCGCTTTTGCACCAAAAGCCACAAGCTTGTAATGGTCATGACTTTTGAAAGATGGAGCGAGTAAATCCTTCATTCACAATCTAAGAAAAAAAAGGTTCAATAGTGTCCGTGTCCTTTTTGTGACAAAAAGGTTCTATGAAAGGAGAAAACTGTTTTTATTATTATATTATTAAAATTTGCAAACTGTTAAATTCATAAAATTTAATCAAAATAAAAACTGAATAAAAACAAAATGAACTAAATCCATAAAATGATCCGTGACCTGACAGCGAGAGAATCCTTTTCTTCAAAGAGTGCAGACTGGTTTTATTTTTTATTTTACTCAATGTGTAATACATCTTGTGTTTCCTGAGACAGAGTCAGGGTCAAACACTTTCAGTTAGTGTTTACTAAACATTCATTGTCCTGTGTTAAAGTTTTCTGTGTTGGTAGAGCTTGTGCTGCAGTTTTAACAATCACACAATGTAGTGGAAAATTACAGTACAGCTGTTTGCCATTGGTGTATTGGTGTTTATGCCACAAGTTAATGTTTGCACATTTTTCTATGGTTTTCAGCTTGTGAATTATGAATGCACAACCACAGGGAATACATGAGGTTTCTGAATGAAAATATTTACCCATCTCATTCTTAACCCCTCTGATTTAACCCTCTAAAAGGCATTGGCATCACACTTTGAGCCATGATATTATGTTCAAATTATTTTTGCACTCAACTCAACCTGACCCTATTTGCAATGTTATTGGTAGCTAATAGCAAATTACTACACTTTTATTCCAGGTAAAAGTCACTATAGGCTCAATATGGCAAAAATTTTTTTTAACAACATAGGGTTACCATGTTTTAAAGTTGGACTAAAGCAGAAGATGCGATCGTATTTTTCAGGTAATTTTATTCTGAGTGTGTCCATTAAAGGGTTAAGTGTTATGATTTGTTCTGGCTGAGACTGTTCAATAACTTAGAAACAATTTCAATAGTCTAAACAGGTTACATGTTGATTTGTAAGGGAGATAAAAAGACGGCGAAAGAAACGTAGAAATCAGGGTTTGCAGTAAAAGGGCCACCAGACGCACAGCGTGTGCCGTGCCCTGCGTGATAAGAAACAAATGTTCAAAAACAGAGGAGGCCAGGGTATATAAAAAGTGTTCATTAGTCTCTCCCACAGTTCTCCAGTAACAGTACAGCTCCACTGAGACTTACAAAGGCCATCCATTTAATGCTTTTACAAACATTACATGCATTAGACAGGCTTAATCATGAACAGCCCATTCTGGGAAATAAAAACTAAACACAAAAGATTGAAATCTTTTGGTTTAGACTGAGACTTCATTGTGTTGTTTGTGGTGACCATAATATTTAGTTCTTGACTCTATAAGGCCCATTTATATATAGAAACGTACATCATATAAGGGACTTTGAGAACTTTCAAAGGAAATCTCAAAGACTGTTAGACATTAATATTTTTGACAGAGTGAGCTATTGATGACAAAAGTTCACCATTTCACTGCCTTTTATTACTCTGTCTAGGTGATATGCCCATTATGTGTAACTTCATCCATAAAAGATATTTAACACCTATATAATGAGATTTGGTTACCATGGCAATGAAAAATCTGGCAATTTGCCAAAGAGCTCAGTTGAGCAGTTTAATAAACTAGTTGTTATTTATATGACACAAGTTACTTTGTCTATTTTTGCTCTGCAAACAAGGAGCCAAACATCGTGCCGTTCTTGAATGAATATTGAATAACAAATCGGTTAAGTAACTGATTCAGTGATTCACTCATGGGCTGCATTTTCCAAAACCATCATGAGCCAAGTTGATCATGGTGTGCAGTGTTTTTGAATGAATCGTTGAATGAATGATTAATGATTCACTCATAAAAACAGTCACTTGCTGGCACCTATTGGCATAAAGATATAATATAATCATCATTGATGTATATTGTTTTATACTTAAAGCTGCATTCCTTAACTTTTTTGGGGTTAAAAATTATCCAAAATAAATTTTTGAGCAAGTACATAACCAACCAGAGGTCAAAACGATCTGCTTGCCTTAGCTCGATTCAAAAAGGTAAGCTTGTAATAATGTTTTTAATTCCAGTGGTACTGGTGAATTTTCGCGGGAAATTCGAGCATGTCTTTGCGTCATTTCGTCACATCTGTACTACACAAAAAGGAATCTCGGCTAGTAGGCTATATTGCGTGAGGATGTTGGAGGTGGAGATTTATAGCCTTTTCTCACAGCACTTGATATAATTGAACGTATCAATTTGATGGCTGATCCAGAAAGGATCAAACAACAATCACCAGTGACAACTGGAGATTCACCCGTTGTAAAATGCAAAAGATTTCATTCGGACTTCATTCGGAAATGTAGTCACGCAATGTTGATGTTGTTAAGTTGATGTTACTTACTTGTTCAGATGACATTTTCAAGTGAAAATTATTATGTTGGTCATACTTCTAAAAAGTAGAATCTGTGATTCCGAATGACAGTATCCACTCCAGCACAGTGACTGACAGCCGCACATTCTCCTCAAAACATTGGATTCATCCGCGCTGTGCCGTGCCACAACCCACGTAAAGTTGATAATTCCGCGAATAACTGCAATTGCAGATTTCAAACAAACAGGGATGGCGACAAAGAGGAAAAACTACAGACTGCAGCTTTAACATAAGTCTTATAGTGCACCATAATTTTTTTTATTTTATATAATTTGCAATATTTCATTGGATGTGTGGTTTGGTTTCTAACCTCATGAATAAATCAATGATAACAATGATTGAGTTTCCAAAGCCTTTCAAAAAGCCTACTCAATATAATAGCAGTTGCCACATACTCATGAAAGTGTCATGACTCATAGCAATAGTCAGAAGTCAGAAACCCAGTCTAAATCTACTCTACATCCATAACAGTTGTCAAGCACTCACGCCACTGAGACTGAAGCTACTACCATCCCCCCAAATGCTAAATGAAACAATGCCAAGTCTTTTTCTCCTTACCAATTTATACCAAAAGAAGCTGGGGGCTTTGGGATTACATTCCAAAGTGGGGCCATAATGGCATCCAAGACATGTTTACAACTACTACTAATCCTACACAGTTAAGTCATTAACAAAGAACCATGGTCAGATTGTGACAATACCGGTACATTTCATATATCAAAGCCAATAATTCAATGCTGAAGTACAAGCTCAATGTGTTTGAAACCATTTGGGTGTAGGAAGACATGACATTTGAAATATTATCTTCTTCTTTAATTACATTTATCTACAGCATAAAATATTGTTAAGGTTGCATTTTCCTGATAAGTGAATCCCAATGGGTGGGGTGGATCAATGCTCTGTTTTTCTACGCAAGAATGTTGACATGATTAGAGCAGATGAGACACTTCTCCTTTATGATAAAATACTCATTCTGAAGGCTGACACATAAAATCAGACCAAAATCTCTCAAAGTGACTGTTGTGGAGTCTCTGTCACAACATTCTTCTAACAATGATCAGTAAATCACATTACAGAATGCATAACAAACAGCCTCTCGGATTCATGTTGGCTGTCTTTGTTTCAAATGGATTGCGTAATTCTGTTAACATCCAATTAACCTGCTCGGTGAACCTGAATGATGCCCATTGAGTGACTGCCATACAGGATAATGTACCAAATTAAAGAGGACATTAAGGGCCGACTTCATTAGAGTATCTTTATCCAAGAGCAGCAGGTTACTCTTCTTGTTACTGTTCAGTCATGGTAGCTTTATTTTATGAAATTCCAGTGCAACGTTAATGCATTCCCTTACGAAAAAGAAGTATATTTCAAGTTCATTTTATGAAGTATACTTAAGTAATGTATATTTTTAAGTATACATTATGTAGTAAGTATACTAATGTCAATGAGTAAACTAGAAGTCTTATAAGTGTAGTATTTTAATACCGCTTGGGACTAAATTGGCCCACTTTTAGTATATAGAAGTATATGTTTAAGTGTATTATAAGTGTAACAGTAGTAAACTTTAAGTCCACAACTAGTTCATAATTACATTTCTCATTTCAACTGCAAGTGAACTTATGGGTATACTAGTACTAATACTAGTAGATCTTCTTCCACTTTTTTCAGCTTCTTCTTCTCCTGTGTTTTACTTTTGATCCGGAGATTCTGCACTAGAAGATCTCATAGCGCCCCCTACCGTATAACAGTGAAAACATGGATAGCTGGAAAATTCAGTCAATGGTGGGGAAAGAGTAAAGTAGAATTAAAGTAAATTCCTGTACACTACTAGTGGACTCGCCTACACACAAATTCAGATACGCAGAATTAGAAACATATCTGTTGTATATCAATATTTTATCAATATTTTCAAAAAATGTAAGTTTCATAAGACTGTATATGAAAACCTATGTTAAAAAAGTATATTTAATAGGCTACTCGACCAAAAGAGTTAACACAACTATAAGCCAAGTATACTTTGAATACTTAATTATACTTTTAAGTATATCTCGATACAAAAGATTGAGTACAAGTACAGGCCAAATATACTTGGACTTTAGTCTCAGTAAAAGTCAGTCAAGTACACTTAAGTGTAATTGTAAGTATATTTCTGAGAGGTACAACATTCATTGAAAATGAAAATTGACTGTAAATCCCGTGACTCTGGCAGGTTGATTCAAGCTCCGAACCATTGATTCGGAACAAAAGATTCTTAAAGGTTTGAAGCTTCATGAAGCAGTGTTTTGAAATTGCCATACTGGTAGGTCACATGGTAATGACAACATGGCAGATGTAGTAAGTCTGAATTGCATTCATTCTACACACATTCATCCTATATAGCACATACGTCTTTAACGGCTGCGAAGTTAAAAGTCAAATGTAGTACCTACTCAGAGTTTGTGATTTCAGATGCAGCTTTCTTGTTTATATAGCCCTCATGTTTTCATTGTCTCTTGTTTAATGTTTCTTGTGGCCGCTGATGGTGATTGTTTCATGTTCATGGTCAAGTCTAGTTCATGTATCAAGTCAAGCCAAGTCTTAGTTTACTTTGTATCAGCTGCTCACCTTCAGTGGACTTTCATTACAATCTTCATTTGTGTTCCACAGAAGAAATAAGAAAGACATTTTTTGTACTATCCCTTTAACAGCATGAATTGTGTGCTCAGATGGAACAATGAGAGCTGACTAACATACTGAGAGGTCAGTAAGTTCGAGGACCAAATTGAATTGACGCGTGATGATTCAGAGCCACTTACAACCTCCACCTCCATTCTCATCATCAGACCAAAAACTTTTTCGATAAAATCCTTGAACACCTTGCTCGTGCTCAAAACGTATTTCAGCAGTTGCCTCAGACAATCCAAGGACATTCTCTCTCAGTGACTACTGTATATGCCTGGCTTTGGCTTGCGCCTTCAAACAGTCCCTCAGTAAATCAGACGATAATTAACAGTCTCTAATCCCCTCTCCACTACCATACTCTTCCATCTGCCCATGAAATGGGATTATTAGTGGAACTCCAGAGAGCTACACAACCACCAGCAGCATACAACCAGGGACTCCGGGTGGAATTGGTATATTTAGCGCTTTTCCCAAAAGCCCAAACTCAGACGATTCAAAGATACATTTTATAGCTTGAGAGGGAAACAATTTCCTTCCTTAAAAAAAGTGTCCCCTCGTTATATTGATACTGGACGATATTCAGAGTGTCCAAGGTTCCCGTCAGTCTTCCAACAGTACGTCAAACAAACCTTTGGTTTAGACTGGGTGAGTTGTTCCTGTATCCACATAGAAAATGGGATGGCACAATGTGAGAAGCTCCTCTGTGCCGTGTAGCCTTTTAGCATCTGGCAAGAATATAATTGGTTCCTGTTCGAATAATTTTTCTAAATTTAATCTAAAGCTTAGATGCTTTCAGTCATCAGTTGAAGATACAGGCGCCTCAACCCCTGTGATGTGTGCCAGCAGAGCGAGATATCTCGGGAGAATGATCAAGCAGACAGAGCCAGTGAAATACCATAACATTCTATATTAATAAACTATATTAAGGAAGATGGGTCATATTTATACACACACGATCAGGCAATAACATCCATGATGTCCTGGGAATCCAATCATATTACTCAGAGGTTAAACCTCAACATATTTGACATTAAGAAATATAGTAACAAGTAAGAGATATGTGTAAGCAAACACATGTCCACATCTTGGGTTTGAGTGTCCCAGTGTGTCCAAGGTCTGGTTCTTGTTTTGTCTGTGTGTCCACGATGTGCATTTAACATAATTGAAAGAAGTTACACATGGGCAGTCTTACACAAGAACAGTCAAAAGTCAAAATAAGAAAATATTAACAGTCCCCTCATAGTCTTCTGTTTATGTATGTAGACTAGACTGTAATGTTTTGGAGGACAAACTCTGTAACTTGTTCAAATAGCTGTTTATACACTATGTTCTTCAGCAAATACATGAATAGCATCTAGTCAATTTGCCCTGTTTTATATTTACAAAGAGTAGGCCTGGAAGAAAATAAGGGTCAGTTCAGTTCAGCAATAGCTAATAACAGTTTATGGTACATTGCCACGCAACACAACACAGATAAATTCAACACGGGGCCTATCCTGCTGTTCATACAAGGCTATAGCTACTGAACACAGATAGAAAGAGACATATAATTGTATTGATCATTAATAATAATAATAATAAACAGATTTAGCTTTTAATTTTTTGCTGTTAAAATATTGGGATGTCAATAGAACTAAATAACAGATTCATTTCATGATTTTCAACCTGTTTTTAGAAATCAGAACAAATCATCAGCAACATTAGCAATTCTGAATTACATTACATCAGCCCCAAGGGGGTAATCCACCAGCCGGAAACTGAAGTCTGCCAGGGGGCCGCCATTGGCTAACAAGCCTTCACCTGCTGTTACCATTCCATTGACTCCCATTCATTCAGCTAGTAGAAGACTTACCACTGTCAGACAGGTTGCTTACGTCACATCTATGTCATCAAGCTCAGTTTGAGCCTACGCAGTACGCTTGGCAATCAGGAAGTGAGTGCTTCTAATTGACTTCACTTTTCTCCATTGAAGTCTATGGGGTCGCTGTGTCCATTTCTTTTACTGTCTATGCATCAGCCCTGTCAAAACGTTGCACAACGTTTTTTTAAACAGAAACGGTGATGCGTTGAGTCTGATGAAGTCGGTATATGTGTTTAATACTACAAAATATGCCCGATGGTACAGTTACTGCACTTGCCGCCTAGAACACAAGAGAACATCCCAATCGAGTGAAGGGAATGCTGAAACTGAAATGTAAGCTAAGCTAAAAATATAAACAACTACATCATTATATCCTATATGTTGATATCCTATATTTTTACAATAAAACTTACGACAAACATGTCTTCTAATATCATCAGTTGTTGCGTATACCGAGCTGCATCGAATTTGCAAACTACTTTCCTTGAACCCATTGTGCGAGTTCACTTTAATACTGTGTGCTTTATACATGTTGCTGCTGATTGGACTGCAGTTCTGACACACCCACCAAACAAGCAACATGACATCATGACTTTGCGTAAACATACACGCCACTTTCAAATCAAGTGGCGTGTTATCTATACGCATTTTCAGCTATCCGCGTGTATGTCCACGCCGCGTGTATGTCCACGCCGCGTGTATGTGTACGCCGCGTGTATGTCCACGCCGCGTGTATGTGTACGCCGTTAAATTTCCGAGCGAAACTAAGCTAAATGAATATCTACATCTGGGCAGCTATATTTTTTTCCCTAGGATGGTAGGGGAAGAGTCATAATGCTAATAACCCAAGTGACGGGTAGGTTTAGGGACGTCGTTGGGGTAGGTCATATATTTATATAATTATTTCCATTACACGAGAGTAGATGTTAAAACTTCATGCTGATTTGTACTCGGCTTTCGCCAAGATAAGCAACACTAAGACGTAGCTTTACAGTAAACTATGCTTCTCCATCCATTTACGCTTCTTTCCATATGAGGGTGTGACTCCCCTTCTGTCCGGCGTTAACGGCTGCAGTGTACTTGGCGCGTCAGCACACACGACGGCTGCAACTACAGTGTGGTCTCCCTAGTGGACCAACACGACAACCGTCTGGATTGAGCCGAGTAGGGGACATCTCTAGGGTCTTCAAGTGGGCACCTTCCGTCCTCAGTGTTTCGTCGACTAGCCCACGACACCTCAAGAGGGCTCGACAGTGACTCTGGCGTCCCAGAGTCACCCCCCTCCGTCCCCCACTCAACTCAGCCCAGCTTACTGACCTCTACATCCCTCCTGCTGCTGAGACCTAACCACAATCTCACTATCTCTCCGCAACCCAACCATACGCGCCAACCCGATTGACTAAGGCTGTCGAGCCCCACTGGTGCGTTAAAGCAGTTACAGTGGCAACGGTTCCGTATGGCATACCACCTACCGCAAAACACAATATCTGCCCAACCACCCGTCATTCTATACTATACAACCTATACAAATTGTATAATATACTATACAACCTATACTATACAACCTATACAAATAAACCAACAGACTCTTCAAGTTTTTCAAGAATTCTACGAAACCGTAGCGTGGCGGCCTGTACCTTGCCAGCTAGAATCTTTCCGTCTCAACCACAGCCAGTTGCTGCTCCTTTCTGCTGCTTCAGATAAGTTCTTTACTGTGCGACGCAACTCTTGGCCGCTGAATCCGACGTCTCTGAGGAACCGGGTTGTAGAGTGTGCCACAAAACCTCGACAACCCACTTCCACTGGATAAACCTGGACTCTCCATCCTCGCTGTTCTGCTTCAGTGGCCAAATGAGCATACCGCAGTTTCTTCCTCTCATATGCCTCATCTACAGCATCCTCCCATGGCACTGTCAACTCTATCAGTTGAACAATGCGTGCTGATCCAGACCACAAAACAATGTCTGGTCGTAGGTTAGTGGTGGCAATCTCAGGTGGAAAAATAAGCCGTTGATCAAGATCAGCCAGCATCTTCCAGTCCCTAGCAGCTTCCAGTTGTCCTGGCCGAGAATTGGTGTTAACACCTTTTCTTGGTGGTTGCTCGCCTGGGCGGAGGAATGTTGTCTTCTGCGTGTAATGTTTTGCTAGAACATGCGGCAACTTATTGGTCATACTACGCTTGCCTTCCAATGCTAAAGCCAAACATCTCAGTACTTGGTCATGGCGCCAAGTAAACCGACCTTGGCTAAGAGCCACCTTACATCCTGTCAAAATGTGCCTTAATGTGGCAGGTGATGAACACAAAGGACAAGAGGGATCCTCTCCTACCCAGAGGTTTAGGTTCTGCGGTGATGGGAGAACATCATATGTTGACCTAATAAGGAAACTGATCCTACTCTCTTCCATTGACCAAAGGTCTTGCCAGCCCATTTTGCGTTGTTCCACACTCTCCCATCTCATCCACTCTCCCTGCTTGGCCTGGGAAATGGCCTTTATACTCCTCATCCTCTCCTCCTGCTTTCGCACCTCGTTGACTACCAGCTTCCTCCTTTGAGCTGGGCCTGCCTTGTGCCATTTAGGAGGAGCTAAACTGAGCCCAAAACCCCCTCTTCCATGCTGTACCTGTCCCACGATATCCCCTATTTGAAGGTCAGCCTTTGCCTCTACTACAGATTTCTTTGCTGACCACTTTCTACCAGTTTTTAACACAGGGGCTGCCTCCCTTACACATTTGTCACGTGACTCTACTAATGTCATTTCCAGTCTGACCTTGGCACACTTAAACTCCTCGGTTAAAGCAGAGACTGGCAGCTGCAATATTCCTTTACTATAAAGTCCCACTCTGCTGAGGCAGCGTGGAACTCCCAACCATTTCCTGATGTATGAACTTATTAACGCTTCCAGCTTATCCACTGTTGTCAAAGAAACCTCGTACACAGTCAGTGGCCACAGCAACCTCGGCAGTAGACCAAACTGAAAGCACCAGAGTTTTAGTTTGCCTGGTAGAGCACAGCTGTTTATGCTCTTCAACCCTTCCACTGCTTGTCGTCTAACTTCTCCCACTCGAACTGTGTCCTTTAGATCTCCATCGTACCATCTCCCAAGACTTTTCACTGGCTTCTCAGAAACTGTTGGTATTGCCTCACCATTAATGAAGAATGTTTTATCTACTACCTTTCCTTTAACTATGGAGATGCTCCTTGATTTAGAGGGCTTAAATTGCATTCGTGCCCATTCAATATTATCTGTTAACTTCCCCAATAACCGATTAGTGCAGGCTACTGTTGTAGTCATGGTTGTCATGTCGTCCATGTATGCTCTGATTGGTGGTAGTCGCAACCCAGAAGCCAAGCGCTCTCCTCCTACTACCCATCTTGATGCCCTAATGATTACTTCCATTGCCATGGTAAAAGCCAGTGGAGAAATTGTGCATCCTGCCATTATTCCAACCTCTAAGCATTGCCATGCAGTGCTGAATTTTGGAGTTGAGAAACTAAATTGCAAATCTCCAAAATAGGCTTTCACTAAATTTGTTATTGACATTGGTACTCTGAAAAAATCAAATGCTGCCCAAAGAAGCTCATGTGGCACTGAACCATATGCATTGGCCAAATCCAGGAATGTCACATGGAGCTCCTTCCTCTCCTTTTTTGCTGACTGAATTCGTTGCCAGATAACATTGATGTGTTCTAAGCATCCTGAGAACCCTGGAATGCCCGCTTTTTGAACTGAAGTGTCAATGAAGCCATTCTTTAATAGGTAGGTGGACAATCTCTGGGCAATAATGCTGAAGAAAATCTTACCTTCAACGTTTAATAGTGAAATAGGACGAAACTGACTGATGCTTGTAGCATCTTTTTCTTTAGGTATAAAGACTCCACCTGCTCTGCGCCATGCTCTAGGTACAACCTGTTTTTCCCATGCCACTTTTAACAATTTCCACAGAATTCGCAGAACTCCTGAAGCACTCTTGTACACTCTGTACGGAACTCCATTAGGCCCTGGAGATGATGAAGCCCTTGCCTTTCTCACAGCCTGCTCTACCTCTTTCCACTTAGGTGCACAGACCTCCATTTGGTATTCTGGTGGGTTGATAGGTGGTATGTCTGATGGAATTGACATATGCTCATGCCTTTTTGCATCTGTATGCGTTTCCTCCAAATATCTCTCTAGCTCAACTCTAGATGCTTTTAAAGTGCCATTCTTCTCACTGGTGAATAACTTCTTTACGAATTTGAATGGGTCTTTATAGAAATTAGCCCTCGCACGTTCCTTCTTTTTGTAGCGTTTCCGTAGACGCTCAGCTCTGCGTAATGTTGCCAGCTTATCTTTTATGTCCCTTTGTAAGAGATTGAGTCCCTCCTTCTGACTTTGTTCTGCTCTTTTCCATTGCTTCCTCAGCTGTCTCCTTTCTCTAACTAACCCTTCAATTTTCTGCTGCCGTCTAGACATTCCAGGAGCAGTTTGTACTTTTTCCTTCCTTTTTTCCACACCAAACCTCTCACTTCCATATGCGTAAATGATGTCCCCAAATTTATCCAGCTTCTTTTCAGCTGTACCAGTTAATCTTTCCAATGCAAAGCATAGATCTGTGTTTACCGTATCCCATGCAGTTTTCTCACAAGCTCTTGGCCATCTAACTCCAGGCCTATGCCCGTTGAGGTTCTTTTCTCTCTTATGCTGGTTAGTCTGACCGGTTTCACAAGTATGAATATGTTCATCACTAACTGTGCAAGCCCTCCTCTCCTCTATGACAGGGGTGCTGATATCCTGCGAGCTGTGGTTTGCTTCCTGTCGCTGGATTTCATTCGACTGACTTGACTGACTTCGTAAGAAGTACTGATCAATGCGAGGCCCTTGTCCCTTCTCCCTCAAGCATTTCATTTTCCCTTGATGAACCTTCAAACCCCTGACCATTGTCGCCTTGCTCCAGCCACAGACACAAACTTGGAGTTCAATGACTTTACTAACTGCAGATCTTGAACTAGTCTTACTCTCCATACTCATATCCGTTTCCATTCCTAAGTCGTTAACCATGTTGTCCAACATCGAGTCATCTTCCGCCCCCGCTCTCGCAGACTCTAGGGGTATTTTTCTCTTTAATTTCTTAGAAGCCTTGGGCGGGTGTCTCCAGCATCCTGTAAACACGAAGCTGGATACTGCCGACAAGGGTAGCTAACCCTTACCAGCCCCATTGGGGTCTATTTCCTCCTGTCAGCTGTCTCTCCAGGCTGTCACAAGGTCTTTCCCTTGTTGCCAGCAGCACTATTCACCGCAGTCACTGGACGTATCCAGATCTTCATGATTTCCATTACACGAGAGTAGATGTTAAAACTTCATGCTGATTTGTACTCGGCTTTCGCCAAGATAAGCAACACTAAGACGTAGCTTTACAGTAAACTATGCTTCTCCATCCATTTACGCTTCTTTCCATATGAGGGTGTGACTCATATATAGTAATGTAACGTTAAGTCAATGGCGTTGATAAACACGCTGAAAAGCGATTATGCGTGTTGATAGCACGCCAAAAATGGAAATACGAATTGGCGTGTCATACATACGCTATTTCATGAGATCAGTCTGAAACAAGAGAAAACGTATCTCAAACCCCGTTGCACACCGGTGCACGCCGTTTCCAGGAAACGTGACGTTCAACCCGGACACCGTAGCAAAACGTTGCACACCGTTTTGAACTTGAACGTGCCCTAGATAGAGCGATTCCGTAGGGCAAAAAAAAAAGTCGAGTCGAGTTCCCTTCGAATTTCTCGTGAGTTTTTAGAATAACGCCTTTTGGATTTATGAAAATAAACTGAATAACAGTGGATAACATTGCTGTAAAATACTAATGTTTTGTTCTGCAATGTAAGCTAAATTAAACGTCAAGCGTGAATATTCACAGTGTAGGCTACATAACACCACTGTTATAATACGCAAACTCCACAACACAAACAAGAAATGAAACAAAACATGCACCTTTTTCAAACACTTAGTGTCGCTTATTTTATCAAAAAAATAAGGAGTCAGTTTTCCAACCGAGTCACTGAAAGGCTATTTTGTGTGGGAGAGTTGATGAATAAGCTAGGCTACATCAATCTGCCAAACTGCAGTTAAATAACACCTCGTTCAAGAAGTTCAATATAAAGGCGTTTGTAACTACAAAGCGCAGCAAAGGCAGATGATAATAACAGAGTGACAGCAACAGAAACAACAGAAGCCTACTCCATCTGTCAACATTTCAGTAATGCCCAGGACATTTTCCCTTCTCAGATGTCCCCATCAGCATGCCCAAGTCCAATGCCATTGTCAAAATAACAAACAGAAGTGTATGGATCAGGACGAGCATGAGAATGTGGTTTCTTAGGATTCTGTCAGATTTCAGGAACTGCATGTTATCACAGCCAACCCGCTGACTTTTGTCCTGGGTTTTTGTAACATATTATTCTGCTGTTAAAAGTTCGCTTGCTCTGCTTGTTTGTATGCGTATATTGTTCTGAGTTAGATCATTGCAAGGAGCCAAGATCACAGCAGGTCAAGCTAAGTTACAGTTCAAAAGACCCTTTTCTGAAAATACCACCCACTGAGAGGGACACAATGAGGTTGGGTTACGACATCATTGTGTATTTGGGCATAATAAACATAAAGGGTGTCCTTAAGGAACTTCTCATCAAGGAACCCCCTCTGTAAATTTATTGAAGATAGCCTAACACCTAGCTAACAGTGAACGTTCTCAGAACTTTCGCTAACATTCTGGCAAGGTTCTCTTAAAGTTATGAACAACTTAATTCATAACTTATTGGGAATGTTAGCAAAATGTTCTTAAAATATATATATGTTTTAGCTGGACATCAAATCATTTCGGAAGTTGTAAATCACAAATAAAAACATTTTACAAGAAAATACTATTTCAGTCTTTTTACTTCAAAATGTAACTTTTAATTCAATGTGTTAAATGCCATTTCTTGTGATATTTAGAGCATTTTTTTAGTTTACAAATCCTGAAAAAAAAGTGGTTATGGACAAGTATTCCACAGACTCTCCTTTATTATCATAGAGAGAAAGATTTGTTGAATATGGAAACCACATCAAAAAAAAAATAAAAATAAAACTACAATAAATACAAATAGGCTGGTCTCTGCTCCCTATACGCAAACATCACTTTGATATCCTTACATAACTGCCTCTCGAAACAACACATTAGCTGTTAGTATTCTCTGTGGGGTTGTCTGATGCTTTTGGACAGGAACCGTTTCCGTTTGATTCTTGTAGATCTGACGTGAGCTGTAAACTCGTAGTCAATAGCCCTACATTCAGCATTTTTGGAGGCTTCGAGCAAACACGTGTTCTTTCTTCACAAGTGAAATGTCTTTTTAAGCATACACTATTTCATTATGAATTGTGTTGTTGTTGTTTATGCAAATGTGTTTCATTAAACATTGAGATCATGAGATGTGAAAACAAATAGGCCAATAGTAGGCTACATCTGTTTCTCATGTAGGGCCTACACAAAAATACATGGAGTTTCCCAAAAGAGCTGAGGCAACTCTGTTTGCTAAGTAGGCTATTATATGTTCATAACCTACAGCTTAAGACATTTATTTGCTATAAGCTAAGAAAAGTGCTTGCCTGAAGGAAATGTACTGAAAAATGACTCTATGGAACACCTGTTTTTAATATTCAACAGTGCTGGACATCAATGAAAGACCAAAACGTTACTTGGGACAGTGCTGTCCTCTAGTGGACGAGATGGGTAAATGCTTTTTGTCTAGATTTTTTTAATAATAATAACAATTATTATTATTTGTAGTAGTAGTAGTAGTATTAAAGAGATAGTTCACCCAAAATTTAAATGGGCCCATCAACTGTTTGGTTACCGACATTCTTTAAAATATCTTCTTTTGTGTTCAGCAGAAATAAGAAACTTATACAGGTTTGGAACAAGAGGGTGAGTAAATGATGAATTTTTTTTTGTGTGTGTGTGTGTGACCTATCCCATTAATAGTAGTGGTAGTAAAGTAAACATAAGAATAATCATTGTTGAAATTAAATGGAAATTGTATTTATTTATTTTTAACGCATTTAAGCACAAAATTGAGTTCTCTTTCGGGTCTTCTTGTGAAACATACAATTTCCTCAAACGTCTTAACGAGTATTCATGTAAACACAGTCGGTTTTGTCGGCGAATGTAAACGTAAAGAAATTGGATGTGCTTCAATATATTGGATCCGTGCATTAGGTCTTAAAGTGAAAGCAAAATGTTAATCGCAACTAAAAAGACAGAGAAAATCACTCACTTGACTGAAAAACGTTTGTTGCTTTAAAGCTGTTATTTTACATTTGATGTTAAATTTCTGTACCTGAATAATATTAGACCTACACCTGAAACACTTAAAGCCGTGTTTAATTCATTTGTTTCATCTGTTCTGCTGTGTTTATCTGTGCCAGGCCTACTATGGTGGCATTTACACAGCTACTAATGGCCAAGTTATAGTGGAGGATGAATTTTTAAACTTTCTTATTATCAAGATGAAAACCTTAAATCAGGACGATATCAATTGAAATTGGCATTAAATTACGTGGCTCTGATCTATAGCAGCGGAACATCTGAAGAAGTGTGCCAAACATTTTTAGTGTTACTTGCTTTGTGTTTCACAGGATTTTTAATACTGGTGTTACCTCAATCTATGTTAACAGTCTTATTAGTGTCAGTAATTAAAGATAAAACTGGTAAAATTTCAAGTATAGAAAATTATAGGCCAATTCAAGCATAATTTGCTACTCAACTATTAAATTATTAATACTAAAAAGAGTGTGATTTTATAGGAAAACTTTCCCTCTTTTTAAGTGACCAAGTGAATGTGGTAAAAAAAATAATACTTGGGTCACATTATTCTAAATATGATGGTGATGATGTGCAGCGCCAGTGCTGTAACCTAAGTTAGGACCGGTATGCTGGCTCGTAAATTTTATATGTGGCACGGGTGATGTTAAAATAGCCCTAGAGCTTACTATGTCATTTTATACGGCACATCTATGGTGTATATAGGCTATAGTAAAGCTAAAATGAAAAATCTTCAGGTGGCATTTAATGATGTATTAAAATTTTGCTTAAACTAAGGTGGTTAAGTGCAAGCCAAATGTTCGTGTCTGATGTCCCTACATGAATTCAAGACATTCATTGAAGAACAAAAACCACTGATAGATGCAGCAAAGAGAAATGCCAAGTAGGCTATAGATAAGTATACTAGGTAAGCTAAGGCCTATTTATGTGTGATTTTGTTATTCCAATGTCTGATTGAGACATAAAAGTAGATGTGGCTAATATGGTAAATGCAAATCTAATGTCATCCCTCTACTTATGCAAGCACAATCACCAGTATCTAAGCAATCAGGTAGCCTAAGCTAAGGTAACATAATTTCCTCTTATGAGAATACTTATGTTTAAAATATTAAGGATATGCACAATCTTACTGCACAAAGGCAAATTTTGTCTTGTGGGTCTAATGTCTAATGGACAAGATATCACTTGTGAGCAAAGCGGCCGGTCGGGTCATCGATATGTCCAGGTTTTTTTTTTATCAGACATATAGCATAGGTGGCAACCCTAAAATCTCCAGAAAGAGGATTGGGCACAGGTCTAATGTATATGTAATAGTAATAGTTTTTTTCACTAGGGGGCAGTACATATTCATTCAAAACTCATCTTCATCTTCATTTAGACACGCACTTGCGAACTTCCAAGCACTTCCCCTCAGGGGAATCCCTGCCACCATTTTTAAGTGCGTTCCTCGGGAAGTGGACGAGGGAAGTTTATATGGACAGACCCACATAATAGTCTACTTATTATGTAAGTTTTACACTTCAGGCAGCTCCACATACCACAATGCAACCCGATTGTGACGTCAACGCATGTTGCGTTTAATTTACCCAATCCCCACCACGAACAACTCTATGATATTATTAATATTATTATTTTATTTAAACAACTAAAACACACCTGTATACATAATGATGCATAAACAATTTCGCAAGGGAATAAATAAATAAATCAACCCCGCATAGTGGATTCTAATTAAGTGATCAAGGGCTTAATACGTTCCAATTCAGCCAGTAGTGGGCACTCATGCAATGTAAGCAATGACGTACATCCGAGTGAACAAGACGGAGGGAAGATAGCGTTAAAGGTACCATTTGTAAAAATTTAGGTAAAAATATCCAAAAAATTAGCTACACGTATCAAAAGAATGAGAAGAAATAAGTGCAATGATGTCATTAAAAAAATTACAAGTTATAGTGCTGCCGAGATATAAACCTGAATTAGCATGCTAAATTACTAGCCCCGGCCCGGCCGGTGTCATAATACCAGTTTCGGCCATGGGAGGCGGTATGCGCGCAACATACATAACCACCAGCCAAACTGCAACACACGAATAACTCGCACGGCTTGTGGGCGTACTTGAACCTGATGTCAATTGTGTAAAGGACAAAAAATGACTTTGGTACAGCCCACTAGGCCTACTACATTTCAGTTCAGGGAAGAGTTAAAAAAAAAGATTGGTCGATATTATGTAGGCTACGAGGAATACATTTTGGTAAGTTGCAGCATACTGTATCTTTCAACAGTGTTCGTGTTTTTTTTACTATTAGCTAGTAGAGATGATCAGTTCACGTGCGCTAGGCGTGCGTTACATCTTTAATCTCTAAAAATCTCCAAATGCTCAACGTGAAACTGCGGTCTTACTATCGTGTCAATTGATTTGATTCATATGCGCAAGAGAGAGAGAGCAGGACCGCGCTCGTGTTGTTTGAAGACGTGAGAGTGCGCGCGCGCGGCCGGGGCTCGCTCTCTCTCTCTCTCTCTGCTCGTAACGCGCCCTGTCAAGCGCAGCGGCAGCAGTCATTCTATTCTACATCCCTCACCGATCAAAATAGGCTTTGGCGGGACAAAGCGGACTATTTGACGGTTTTAACAACCTGAAACTAAAAAACAGACTATAGTAGGCCAACTTTCTGGAGGTATACTGCCCCCATCTGGTATGGAATATGTGGAGTATGAATTGATTTTTTTACATAAGGCACCTTTAAGGGATAGTTCACTTTGAAATTAATTTTTGGTATGTTTTAGCTTACACGGGCATCCAAGATGTAGCTGTCTTTGTTTCCGCAGTAGTTTCAATTTTGATATTTTTAGATCACTTGGACGTGGCTGTGGTTACAAGAGGTAAAACCGATATAAATACTGTTCGTTTTCTCACACAAACCACTCATTTCGTGTCTTAGGCCATCAATGTGTACTTACATTTACGAGTCATTAAATCATGTTTAATTTGGACTTCTCTGTGTGGATGCTCTTTGAGGTGGTGACCATAGACCTGCATTATATGACTGACAGACAAGAACGGTTTGACCTAAAAATATCCAAATTGAAATAGGCTACTGCGGAAACAAAGACACCTACATCTTGGATGCCCTTGAGGTAAGCTAAAACAGACCAAAAATTGGTAAATTAATTTCAAAGTGAACTATCCCTTTAATTTTTAATTAACAGAAGTTAATGATTAATTTTGGACTGGAATGCAGCCCATCTACCATGTGACCCAAACATCCATAAAACACACTTAAATACATATTTTTCTTTGTAAAAGTAATTAGTAACGTGTTTTACCCACTTATATTTAACTCGCTGTTCTGTAAGAGTGATCATGCATTTTTGATGACGTGTAGACATGAACTTGTGTGCTCCATGTGCAGGAGCTGGGAGTGTGTGCGCTCAGAAACAGCCGGTGCAGGCAAGAGTTGGCACAGATCTCACAGGGTCTATAGGACTGATGATGTTCACTGTTGACAGAGCGTTAAAAAGGTCAGCCTCCTCTGTCTAATGACCCTGTGTTATGTTTGCTGATAATAATGTGACTTGCACTCTGAAAACTTCTGGAGTGCTCTCACATTCAGCCAATAAAACAGTCTAGCCTTTAAGATGGCATTAAAAGATATGGCCCATTACAGAGAGAAGCCTTGTTTACAAAGAGACAATTACGCATGCAACAAGATGCCTCCCTAAAGTGCAATTTTACTGCTCAGAGGTTCCTCTGTCAAAGCTTATGACACTTACTGGAGTTATATTTCATTTAGTACTAACTTGACACTTGTTTTGTCTTATATATATTAGAAAATATAAAAATGCACACAAAAGAGACAATTTGCTGCCATAAGAGCCAGTGTGATTCGCATTCCAACTCAGATAATTTGATTAAGAACCTCTTTGATGGAAAATATTTGAGTTGACATTACTGACTTTTAATCTATACTGTTCAAATGACTGGGGTCATTAAGTTATAAAAAATTTTTTTTTTTAAAACTTGTAAAGCAAAGACCCATTAAACTGATCAAAAGTGACAGTGAAGACATTTAGAATATGTACTAAATGTTCTATTTCAAATAAACACTGACCACGTTTACATGCAATAACCCGTTCAAAACCGGAATATTAGTGATAACCCGGTCGGACACGGCCATGTAAACACCGGCAAAAACCCGAATATGCTCATATACCGGTTTTTAAAAACACGAATATTATACATGGGGTACCCCTTTTCTAACCCGAATATTTGGTCATGTAAATGCGTATCGGCATATCCCCAAAAGGAACATTGATTTGTGTTCTGCGCATGTTCTATTCGCAAGGAATCTTGGTCTTTTGAGTAGAGGAACTTCCATATGGCGCATACAAAAACCCGCGTGCAGTATACCAGAAGTAAACAAGAAGTAGAGGTAAACATGGCGAGACGCAGCACAGCACCATACTTTTGGAGCGAGGAGGAAATTAATTTCGATCTATTTCAAAGGCGATCGCTATCTGCCCCGAACTATCCATTATCCACGTGCTGCTGCTGTTGTTGTTGTCTTTGGATACAGGAAGAAGAATCGGAACTGACGCATATTGCGTCTTAAGGTTGTCCGTATGTCCAGACGCTAACCGTGCGTCGCCGTTTACGTCGGGATATTGCCAATTGATTACAAATTCCATGTATACAGGAGTAACTCTCTCTGCTCACGCATGTAAACGGCTTATTCCGAATGTTTCAGAAACCCGAATAGTGTCCGTAAACCGATCATAACACGAATATTGACAGCGTGTAAATGTAGTCACTGTAAAAAAGTTGCTGCCTTAAATTTTTAAATAATACAATCAACTTGGATGTTTAAGTCATTTCAACTTAAATGACTAAACTGACTGAGTTGAATGAAATAAATGAGTTGAATATTGTATAAAAAAATAAATAAATAAAAATTGCTTATGTTGTCATAACTCATTGGTCATATATAGGCTATATATTTTTTACAGTGAATAGGCCTAATGTTCTTTTGAACTTTCTATTCATCAAAATGTATTTTTTTATGCAGCACATCTGTCTAATCAGCATATTAGAATGGTTTCTGAAGGATCATGTGACTCTGAAAACTGGAGAAATTATATTAATCTTGTATTAATTAGGCCCGTCGCGATAGTCGATAAATCAATTAATCGCACGATAAAAAAAATGAGCTCGATAATTTTTCCGGCCGCGATAATTTCCATTTGCATGCTTGTTTGTTTTCCTCGTCTCTCTCTCTCTCTACCAAAGAGACTGGATGACAACTCTCGGTTCCTTAGAGTGAACTAGAGCTTAGATTCTCTGCCCGAGCCCGAACTTGACCCGGGCCGGGCCCTTGATCTAGAGACATGCACTCCCAATGCAATAGAGTGCGGCACGGCACTAGATTTGATGGCCGAGTGCGAGCGCGGGCGGTAATGCACTCACTCTGTGTGTGTGGGGGTTGCGGGAGAATAAAACGATTCACGGGACTCCCGCAAACTAGAAATATCTATTAATAAAACATAAAAACAAATCGATTTTTATTCATCTGTTGCAGAAAAGCAACAAGAACAACTAAAACAAAATAGAAACGATTTACAGACTAGAGTTTCTATTCATGTTTGCAGCGTTGAGCGGTGTAGCCAATCACAGACACATGTGTTAATTTCTTGAACGCATTGGCCAATCAGAAACATTTAAGATAGACTCCCCTCACCGCTCAAAACGGACTTTATATTCAGTGCTGAATTCTGTATGCTGGCAAATCCTATAATTATAACAAACAAAGTGTGGATATTATGAACGATTCATTGTGCAGTCAGCTTCATTGATAATAACAGAGATGTGTGAGATCGCGATGAACTGTCAGCTTTTTAGGAATTATTAAGGGAGCGCACTTTGCGCGCATTCAGTCATGCCAGACCATGCACGCAGTAGCCTATGCTTGCTTTTATGTTAAATTAACAGTGGTTTCTGTGTTAATGCTTTAATAACAAATAATTTATCATAGGGTAGGGTCGGGTTTTGTTTACATCCATTTTATTTATTGTTTTTGGTTGTTTTGTTCATTTATTGTGGATATTTAAAATGTTTTCCATTTTCAGTGTTAAATAGTCTTTAGAAATAAGTTTATTGATCTTTGAAAAGGTGTACCTACCTGCATTATTATGCCATTATCATTATTTTAGATGTAAATGCTCTCAGAACGACAATATTATCGTTTATCGCGATAATTTCTTGGACAATTTATCGTCCAGCAAAATTTGTTATTGTGACAGGCCTAGTATTAATATATATGAAAATATATTATTTTAAAATATATAAAAAATAGAAAACAGATCTTTTTAGATATATAAAATTGTATTACAATATTACAGATTTTAATGTATTTTTGATTATTTTTTTTTATTATAAAAAAGTCTAACTAAGTGATCACTAGTAAGAATGTAAAAAGCTGAGGAGGCTTTTGATCAGGCCTCTGCCAGAGCTGTAATGGCGGCTGCAGAATCCCAGTTAAGGTGATTATTCCTCACCTCTGCTGTCTGCCTGCCACTGCTGGGGAAAGGTAATGCGTGTCTGGGAGACTGACAGGGAAATCAGGCTGTCTATTGATGCCGCTCCATGAGGGGAAAAGATGAAAGTGAAAATGTGTTCGCTCAAAAGATTTCTATGCGTTATGAAAATCACATGTTAACTGTTGCACTGAACAGAGAAACACACTTCCACACTTTCATGCTCTCTTTTTGGTGCTTTCCACACTTTCATGCTCTCTTTTTGGTGCTTCTAACTTTTTTGGTTCAAAATCTAACATATGAGAAAAAACAAGGAAGTCATGGTTTTGCTTGTTAGCATTGACCAGTTACACTCTGCTGGTAGATGCTTCATAATGTGCTTCATAATTGCTAATAAACAGGCAATATCCTAGTAATATGCATGCTAATAAAGTAATAATAAGCAACTAGTTAATAGTGAGAATTGGACATTAAACTAAAGTGTTACTGTAACTTTGGAACTACATGTCAACCTATCCTACTAACCAGGGCTGGGTTTCCCAAAACTAAGAAGTTTGTAAAAACGATCGTACGACTGATCTAATATTATGGTCTGTTTCCAAAAAGCATTGCAACTTAAGTAGCACTTGAAAATCTTCATAGAACTACGAGTGCTCTGGATTAATCGTTAATCCCCAAGTGCATCGTAAGAAGACAGAGTTATGAGGTCTCCTGCAGGACAACCGGCAGATTACACTTTTTATCAAGATTTAACAGATTACACTGCAACGTGAGTAATATAAGTTTTTGATTGTACTTTATTGTACACTTTATTGTACTCGAGTTTTGTTTAAATGAATTTATAAATGAAATAATTAAAATGAAAAAAATAGAAATACACATCTAAATTAAATGAATGAACAAAAAAAAACATAAAAGTAATGTGGGAAATATGCTTTAAAGACTGGGCAAAATAGGGATGAATTCAAAAAAATCTGACAATGACTTGCTGACGTGCACGAAAACCAGCCATTGGGCATTTCTTGAGGACCTCCTTCCCTGATCTTTGAACACCCCTGGTTGCAGTTTGCAATGTCCTCCCAGATGTTTAGTTTTTCCTTATTTGTATGGTGTCCTTTAAATCTGTTAAAAATAAAATCTTTGTTTCGCTCTATCTCCTCTAAAAGGACATTCATTTTATCTTTTTGAAAGGTACTTCTCTTGTTTTTTGTTTGTTTTTTTGTTCAGCCATTTTGTTAGTGCCTCTGCCTGTAAAGGGGCTTTATATAGACTTGTCTTGATTTCTAATCCACAACAAATGACGATTATTAGGTTAAACGTTCAGAATACGATTCCAACAACAGAAAGGGATTGTCTCAGAAATGTATAACTTTATTCTGGATCTTTGCTACACAAACTCAAACAAAGACTGCTTGGGAGGAGGAACTGGGACAACAACTCAGTGAGGAGTGGTGGCAAGAGGTCATTGATAGACTGTACCGTTTCATCTTGTGCACGTCTTGTACTGATTCATTTCAAGGTTGTACACAGGGTCCATTTCTCCAAAGCAAGATTATCTCCAATTTTCCCAGGAGTAGAGGATAAGTGCAAAAGATGTCTTATCATTTGAGCCACATGCTTTTTCTTTGTCCACGGTTACACAACTTTTGGTCTGGTTTCTTCAACTTAATTTAAATTATAATAGGAATACACCTTCAACCTTGCCCCTTAATTGCTATTTTTGTGTTTTGTGGTTTGGTTATGTTCTTTTCCTTTCTTGTTTTCTGTTATCTATTTAAAATCTAAATTGTAAAAGTTGTCTATTTTATGTAACTTGATTCAGTTTTCAATAAAAATATGTTGCAAAAAAAAAAGAAAGAATACGATTCCATATAAGGTTATATTTCTGCACTTCGCGAATGGACAGCGACGCTTAAGTAGCAGGTAGAACGCGTTCTCGCGCGTTTATGTTAAAGGATTAGTTCACTTTAAAAAAAAACTTTTGCTGATCATTTACTCACCCCCATGTCATCCAAGATGTCCATGTCTTTCTTTCTTCAGTCGAAAAGAAAGGAAGGTTTTTGATGAAAACATTACAGGATTTTTATAATCGACTTCATAGAACCCCAAACGGTTCAAAGTCCAAATGACAGTTTCAGTGCAGCTTCAAATGGCTTTAAACAATACAAGGCAATGAATAAGGGTCTTATCTAGCGAAACGATCGGTCATTTCAAAAATGAATAAAAAAGTTTAAGTTTTATAAGCACAAATGCTCGCCTTGCTCTGTTCTGTGATGCGCGTTCGCGACGTCACGTAATACGCAATTACGTTGAAAAGGTCACGCGTAGGCGGAAGAACCGAGTCAGTGTTTACAAATGTGAGGAAGGAGGACCATATACACATATTCTAATGTCTTTGTGTCAGTTTATCGTTTAAATGCCCATTTCGTGTGCGTATGGGTGTTTTAATATTAAAAAGGCTAAAAGAACATTTCCGTCAGGACAAAAGCGTGAACTTTTGAACGTAATTGCGTATTATGTGACGTCGCGAACGCGCATCACAGAGCAAGGCGAGCATTTGTGCTTATAAAACTTAAACTTTTTTAATTTTTTTTTTTTAAATGACCGATTGTTTCGCTAGATAAGACCCTTATTCATCGTCTGGTATCGTTTAAAGCCATTTGAAGCTGCACTGAAACTGTCATTTGTACTTTGAACCGTTTGGGGTCCCGGTAAAGTCCATTTTATGGAGAAAAATCCTGGAATCTTTTCATCAAAAACCTTAATTTCTTTTCGACTGAAGAAAGAAAGACATGGACATCTTGGATGACATGGGGGTGAGTAAATTATCAGCAAAAGTTTTTTTAAAAGTGAACTAATCCTTTAAGTGTATTTTTGGGAAAGCGTGTGGAATTACGGCGAGCGTTCGTAACCTTGCAGAGAGCGCTCTTAAGAGCTAAGATACATCGTTATCGGGAAACTCGGCCCAGCTGAACCCAACAACTAACAGTCAGTATATATACTAATATTCTAATGACAGTTGCAAGGTTACTTAGTAGAATGTCTAAATTGGACTATCGAAATAAAGTGTAGACTAACTGTAGTTTATTCCTGTGATGGCAAAGCTGAATTTTCAGCATCATTACTCCAGTCTTCAGTGTCACGATCCTTCAGAAATCATTCTAATATGCTGATTTAATGCTCAAGAAACATTTCTTATTATCATCAATGTTAAAAAAAAAAATTGCTTTATATTTTTGCTGTGATACATTTATTAGGATAAAGCATAGAAAGTTCAAAAGAACGGGATTTATTTAAAATTAGATTTTTGTAACATTGTACGTCTTTACTGTCACACTTGATTTAATTTAATGTGGTTTTGCTGAATAAAGTATTAATTTCTTTAAAATAACAACAAATTTTGAACGGTAGCCTAGTATGTATGCATTATTGTATAATTATATTAAAAGACAGCATCTCATACGTCTTGTTTATCAGTGATTTTTACAACACACCAACCCAGACGTTGGAACTTGCAAGACTACTTCAGCATCTTTTTCGCACAGCTCTGAACTCTCCTGCAGGTCAGGGTCGGCACATAGGGACGCTGAATCGCCGGAGGTCTGTCGCGGGTTAGCACTCGTGTCAACCTCCATAAGCTTTTTCAGGGTCTTTACTGGCTCCAGGGAGAAACTGTACCCACTGTCATAAGACAGATTTTCAACTCAAGATTTGAATTATTGTCCGTCACTGCAAAGTATTTTTTCCCACATGGGTCTGTCATAAACTAGTCATAAAAAATGACTTTTTTTTACTACACAATTAAACTGACAGACATTTGGATGCAGACCTAAGATTATTTACCTTGCAGATTGCCAGGCTCTCTTTTAAAGGAATGTACTGAGAGTGAAGAGCTAACATTAGCCACCATTTACATTGATTGATGTTGAAAGTCTGAATCGAAATTATCCACTGAATCACATTCAGGATTCAGCCATTCATAAATAGCTGAAAAGAGGAACATCAAAATAATTTCTCATCAATTATGAAAGGTGCCCTATGTTATCTGTTCCATAGAAGGAAATCCCAGATTTTCAGATTTCCAATATATTAAATATCCACTCCTACAAGACACTCACATTTCAAACACAGAAACGCTTTGAGATTACAGTGCCACAATCACTCTGGCTTGACAATGAAGAACCCAAACTGTCAATTCAATCCAGCCTCACAAAGTGACAGTGGTTTGTGTGAATGGACCAATTTTGACTTACCGTGACCTGCACACATTGTGAGATTAGCTTTTGTGGTCAGGAAGAAGAAAATGATCAGCGCTCTCATTTTCAGTCTGAACTGGCTCTTCACAGAGAGGGATTGCATTGAGGGAATTCAGAATTACATTGGGTCAAGCTATATAAAGAGTGTTTATTGTGTTAATAGGTTACTATGCAGCCTCTTATGATCCGGTGGTCGCATACAGCCTGTCGTTTACATTTTGAGATGCTCTTCGATAACAAAAGAGGATGTGCGTGTTTTCTCATCATATGCAGCCCTCTCAGTATAAGTGACGGATGGTGAATCTCATAAATCCATCTGTTATGAGCACATACAGGACGTAGATGTCAGCTGGCTGGCTTGCAAACTTGGATTTAGCAATTGTACACAAGGCCATGTCCCTATAAACTGTAGGGCTGTCAGGGGTTGATACATTAGTAGTGCTACGGATAAACTGATCTCAGTTCAGAATCAGTGATAAGCAGAGTTGGGGAAGCTAAACTGAATCTCAAGGTACATGCTTCTCATAACATAAAATAGTTCAACTATAGTTAAGCTATTGAAAAAGCAAAGAGCTACACTTCAAACTACTAAAATAGCTCACTTTGGTGGTATTTAAATGCATTTTATTAGCAATCAGAGGATTTTTACATTTACAAAACAATGATGATATTTACATTTAGGTTAAACACCAGTAAAACACAATTTATATATAACAGTGAAGAGGAGCAGCATTTAACAAAATATTATAATGTTTTTAATACTATTAAATATTGTAATAATTATAAAAAATATTTTTTTCTTATTGTGACAAAGGGGTAAATTATATTGGGGTTTATTTGTAACAAATGTAAATTGGAGAAAGAAATTAGAAAATTCCTTATTAAAATCCTTCATAAAATCTATCGATTTCTAAATATTTTCTAAATAATTTTTTGTGGTTTTGTTGAAGAAACATTTTCCCATTGTGTGATTGTCGTATAACCAATACATTTTGGGTTGACTTAAGTTCTTATGTTTTTTCCCCTAAATGTGACACCTTCGTCCTCAGAGGTTATCTTTTATAATGAAAACCCAAAGATGTTGTTTTTTTTGCTGAATTTATGATTCATAATAATTTATTTATGAACTTAGACTTAAATAACAAAAATATTGAAGTTTCTTTTATGCATTATGACAATTTGAAAAAAGTTGGAAGTTGTTTTCCTGTTTTTGTCATCGTGATTGTTCATTGTAAGAGAATCAACCATGCTTAATTTCCCTGATCTTGTATATACTGTATGTATGTATAAGTTATTCGATAAAAATAAAAACATCTGGGAAGCCTATGCAAAATAGTTTATTTTAATCATAATGTGTTTGTTGTCAGTTTGAGAAGTGAGCCTGTTTGTGATCTAATAATGCATGGGGATAAAACAGAAATGCATCAGTTTAATCCTGACAAAACTGGACCGTGACGCAGCAGGATATTGTGTTTGCGTCAATCCACTGGATAGTAGCTCTGCAATAAAACACAGAGAGATTGGAAAAAATTACATCAGTGCATATTGCCACCCCTCATTGTTAGCCTTGCAGACAAGATGGCATTCGATCAGAAAACCCCAGACAGCGATTGCTCCAAAAACAGCCTCTTTTTGTTCAAATGCCTCGAACAAGTCTGCACCTGTGATGGCCTTGGAATTCTAATGATGCAAACAAACCATTCTACAATCACTATCAGCAAATGGAGTGTTGTTGACAAAGCAAAGAGTCTTGCGAGTACATTCTTTCCACACACACACACACAAACACACACGCACGCACACATGTGGTTTACGGGGACTTCCATAGGTGCATTGGTTTTTGTACTGAACAAACTGTATATTCTATCCACTTACACTAAGCCTACCCATCACAGAAAACATTTGGCATTATCTGAATTACGTTTCATTACGTATTACGTTCCCCCCCCCCCCCCTCACCCTCCCCCACCCTCCCCAAACACACAGTTTAGTATGTTTTTTAAGCCATTGAACATTGTAATACACACGTCATTTGTGTCCTCATAAACCATATAAGAACACACACACACACACACACACACACACACACACACACACACACACACACACACACACACACACACACACACACACACACACGTGATATACTCTCCTATATACTCACGAATCCAGGGAAAACATTTATTTAAATTCAAAACCAAGAAACTTAAGAATATATACAGCATAAACGGACAATACAGCATATAACTGAGACTAAACTTTTATCATAGACCAAAAAACTACTAATACTGAGGGCTACAAAGCATATTAACAAGACAGACCTATAAACAGAATACTCAAATCAACCAGAAACCATGGTGACAAACAGACAGGGAACAGAGGATGGCACAACTAATAAACAAAGAAAGCTGACCTAGAAACAAAGACATGAACAAAACAGAAAAATAGATAGTCACCTATATTTTTAGGGCTGGTTGTAGGACATGAAGAGAAATCCTTTCTAATGACCAAAACCTTCAAAGTGAAAGAGATGGTACTCTCTCCATCCTGTTTGTTCACCATTTCACTGAAGATTTCAAAATAGGCAAATTATAGTTCCATCAGCAGCCGGCTTGCTTCTGCTTTCCTGAGCTTACGAGCAAACAAAGAACCGAACACAGAAAGAACATTGTACCATATCGATTTTTACTCAAAGCACAGGGCATCAAATAAAGGTGACTGCTTTTGCAGAAAATGCTGCGCAGCAAACATGTTTGGGTTCTTATGTAGCCTACAAATGATCAAGAATGTGTGTATTATGCAACACAGGCTCATTGGAAAAACATACCTCTGGCAAATTTTTTTTACATAAATGGAATGTTCACACACAATTATAATTACAGGGGCAGATTATGGATTAATAAAGACTTGTTTTCACGCGGCACTTTGCACAATTATGTTATGACCTCATCATAACACTTTTTACCATAGTGCATGATTTGTAAACTGATATATTTTGGAGTTTGCGTAGCTCACATAGACTGGTAGCTCAGCTGGTAGCTTACAATTAGCCTACTGTAGGATACTTGACTGAAAAACAAGTCACAATAAAAGAGCTAAAATGCTATGGTTCCGATTGCGTTTTTATGTCACATTTGCTTTTGTTAACACTATCGGGTAGGTTTAGAATTTAGGATTTAAATATAGCCTACGTTATTTTAAAACAGAGGATTAATCTTTTAGCCACCGGACATTCCAATTCAGAACTGCAGTGATGCGTACAAACTCCAACGTTTTATTACCAATAAATCATTGGAGTTTGTATAACCTGACCATACTCACGTTAATCTGTTCAGGAAAAAAACTAAACATGGTTTTAGCACCACTCCCTGGACATTTCACTTTGAAACTGTCACGAAACGTGTATGACGCAACGTATTTTGCGTTTTGCCAAAATGTTGCCAAAGGTAGCTATGTTTTTATAATGAGCCTGGTTATATGTAACACAGGCAGGCAGAGATTCATGCTTGAAAGATTTCATTTCAAGAAGTTATTGAAAAAATATGATATTTAAATGAGCAGTGAAGAAGACATCTATCATGTTCCTCTCACTCAACATTAAATGCATCTTTTATGAGCAACGGCCCACCAAACCTTATTAAGAACTCATGGCATATGTTGCTTTCAAATTGACAGGATACAGAATATAAACATGAGGAAGTCTGCTCCCTTCTAGTCAATCAAAAAGTTAGATACACTTGGCATGAAATGTTTGAGGACGAATTCCCTCAGACATCCCGAGTACCTCTTGAATGGAGCATTTTGAATACTTTTATCCATTAAAGTGAACTAATTGCCTATTGGCTGTACAAAATTTTTGTAATGTCAATCATATTCTTTCTACAAATACACATGATACAAAGAGAACAGGGCAAAACTTTAATGGTAATACAATAATGGTACTCTGAACATGGTTGTAAAATGCATCCCTTGTAATTACTCAAGTGTTACTCTTCAAAAACTATACTAGGTATCTGGTCCATTATTTTAAAGTTAATTTTTTCCCTTCATTTTAAAATCGCTGCTCCAGCTGCTCACTAGCTGTTTTTGAAGAGTGACTAGCAAACATTTGAGTAATTAGTGATACATTTTATGACCATTTTCAGGGTAAAACAGACAGATTGTTCATGTCTCAGTTAGTATAGCTGAAGTGTTAAAGGGATAGTTCACCCAAAAATGAAAATGATGTCATAATTTACTCACCCACAAGTTGTTCCAAACCTAGGGTGACCACCCGTCCCGCGTAGCGCGTGCGCGCACAGCGTTTGAAGCCCAATTCATGCGTCCCGCAAATTGAGACCGTGTCACGCATAATCAATGCTTGCTCAAAAAAAAAGTTGGTCGCTCTATATCCTCGAGCATCAGGCAGCCAAACGAACATTACTTGACAGTTCAGCAAGCTACTATTGCCACACCTACGTGACCCACCCATCAGTTGAACTGCTGACTAGGTTGTTGTCAACTTTTTACGTTGTTGTCATGACAGCGCACGCATGTGCACACCAGACACACTGGGAATGAATTTTTAGATGCGCGCTTTCCAATTCGAAAAATGGGGAAAGAGAATGAAGTCGAGGCACCGGACCGCCATCATCAATTAAAAATAGAAGGTGTGGGTACAAGAAAGACTGGGGAAATTAATATTTGTTGCTGAAAGGTGTTGAGGGAGATACCGAGAGGGACTCTTTTTTTTTTTTTACTGTTCCTGAGGTGTTGAGCAACTATAATTCCTGTTAATCCTATAATTTTATATTATAATTTATTTAAAGTGAATAAATTGTAATGAAAAAATAAATAAAATTAAATAGCTAAAGTAAATCAATCAATTCAATTCACTAATGTTCAAAATATTATGCATCTTTATTTAGAAAAAAAATACACATTGGTTGGCCTATTCATGAGCATACATCAGCAATTACACATGTTTAGGTGGTATGTGCTAGAAATGGGTAAACCACTATCAGTGAGTCTGCCCGTGGGGTGGTGGCACCGCCGCGCCAGGCAGTGTCCCACATTGTCCCTCAGAAACATACCCCTTGTCCCTCCTTGGGCTTATTAGCAGGTGGTCACCCTATCCAAACCTGTATGAATTTCTTTCTTCTGCTGAACACAAAAGGAGACATTTTGAAGAATATCGGTAACCAGTTGATGCTGGACCCCATTGACTTGACAAAAAATGGATGTCAATGTGGGACCCATCAACTGTTTGGTTCCTGACATTCTTCAAAATATCTTCTTTTGTGTTCAGAAGAAGAAAGAAAATCACACAGGTTTGGAAAAACTTGAGGGTGAGTAAATTATGACAGAATTTTAAATGTTTGGGTGAACTATCCATCCATTTAAAGTAGTACTAGTCACTTGTCCTGCATCACTTCCAGTTACCCATTAATAATGGACCATTATTCTAAAGTGTTACTGAGAACAGATATTCGGCAGTAAATATCAAAAATCATTTTTGTTATGTCAATCATATTCTTTCAACAATAAAAATAATACACACAATTTTTCAATTTCAATGCATTTTATTGAACACTGAGGCATTACCACACACAAAGGAGTATAAAACCCATCAAAACTGAGAAATAGAAAAAATAATCTTTATTAAATAAATGAAATGTGTGCTGTAACAAAACAAAATGTGGGAAAGGAAAGAGGGTAAGGAAGTTTAAGTAACAGTTCATAAACGGTGTGCTGTCATTTTCAGTTTTGCCATTTAGGCGACATTCGCAACGTTCGTATAGTCAACTAACTATGAGAACATTGTTTGAAAATATGTGTTTTTTATTAAGTGGATGATCAAGCGTTGGGATGACGGGAAGAATTAGCAGCCAGTACAAGCCGCAAAAGCACATATTTCACAGACATCCACAGGCACAGATGCTGAAACAGACAAAACAATAACTCAAGTTAGTCAATGTTATTTAATGACTGTTTATTTATTGCGCACAAATTAAAAAGTAAACCAAAACTCCTACCTAGCCTAGCAAAGGACATTGTTGCTCCTCTTTGCATGCACAGGGGCACAAACTCCTGTGGCAGGGTTGGATTGGAACATACAGAAAAGTAGCTCGTCTTGGCCAACCGGGGGTTTTGTGTTCGTGGTTGATCAGTCAACTGCTGGAGAACTTTCACCGAGTCCAATGAAAAGGAAAAATCGCCTTCCTGTAGGTTGATGATTGTACAAGAAAAAACAAATGAGTTCAGTGCGTCAGGGCTGACAGCTGGAGTTAAACTTAATGAAATTTGTATGAATGATTCTTTATAAATGGCTCAAATGGCTCATATTGCTCATAGGAGAATTCAATAAAATTATATTAAACACGTTACCAAATTAGGTCAGACGCAAACTGTCTATAAATCATATGGAAATAAGTATAGAGGATAATTGTGACTAGTACGTTTTTAATAATAGAGAAGCAGTAATGAATGATAGCTATGAAAGCTTGAGCTTACCTGGACTTGTACAGCCTCACAGACCAGACAAAGAGCCACGACGAGGAAAGCGACACACAGGACGGTCTTCATGCTGGCGGGTTCTTTCACGAGGATGATTTAGTTTAGTATGTTTTTCAGTTGTTGTCCCAGCAATCTCTGCCTTTCTCCTCGTTCTGTCTCCTCTTATAAAGCAAACGGTCCCAGACCAGCAACCTATCAGAACCTATCACTGTTTCTTTGCTGTTAATGAATAAAGAGGATAAATTTTACAATGCCGTAAAACCGAATTCATAAATGCTACGTGACCTCATCTGTAGTTGTGACATGCACTTTTATGGATCTTCTAGTTAGCTTTGCTTAGTGGCCTGTTCTTCATTCTCTAGTTAGGGTTAATTAATAACCACACAATACGCACACAATATGAGCAAGTTAAATCCAATGAGAATACCAATGCAAGCAAATATCAAAACAAAGCTACACCTTTCTTTTTTGTCATTCTTCCTTGATCCTCTGACTATATTTTCAGTGACTGAGTACACTTTGTGCAATTATTACAATAGTGATCTCATATGTCATTTCATAACCCCCATGGCTGCTTGTCTTCCTCTAAGGAAGTTTCAAAAGTGAAAACAGAATTTCTCTGGGCCCAAAGTGATTGATCTATATGAATCAAATATAAAGAAGATCATTACATTGCTTTGAAGGGCACCGTTTCTCAGCTAGTGGGTCATGATGATTTAAAAATGTTCTGAATGGGTAATGGACAGCAAGAAAAAATATGTAACTAACCATAAAATCATCACTCTAAATCCACTGTGTTTTGGTGCAAATGTATCTGTCAGTTGTCACATGCCTAAGAAATAAAAGAAATACGGTATTTGGCCCAGTGTTTGTTCTATGTGTTAGGCTGTTAAATTACGATTCTGTTGTTTGAGCATTTAAAATCATCACATTTATTATGATAAATGCCAATGTTTTTTTTTTTACAACAAATATACACCATTCAAAAGTTTTGTTTATTGAAAAGAAAGGAGTAGTTTTATTCAGTAAAGCATTAAATTGTTCCAAATTGACAGTAAATACTTTTATATTGCTACGGAAAAAAAAATCGAATAAATGCTGTGCTTTTGATCTTTGTCAGAGAATCCTTAAATATATATCACGGTTTCCACAAAATAAATAAATAAATAAATACATAAAATTAGCAGCAACTGTTTCAACATTGATAAGAAATGTTTCTTGAGCACCAAATCAGCAAATTAGAATGATTTCGGAAGGATCATGTGACACTGAAGACTGGAGTAATGATGCGGAAAATTCAGCTTTGGCATCACAGGAATAAATTACATTTTACCAACAAAACCAGTTGTTAATGGCTGGTTCTGTACAACAAAGCAGATCTGGTTTTTGAACAAGCATATTCTTGCCGCATGTCCCCTGGATAATGTTTGAACTAAAAGGAGAACTAAAGATAATTTCATTGTACAGTTATCACAAATCACAATTATGTAATAAAATCAATATGCTCTCAGGGCAGGAGAGAGAAGACCAAAAGTTTATTTTAAACTACCATTAACTCTTTCCACGGCAGCATTTACCCAAAAAAGTTCTCAGTTAGTGTCAGTATTTTTAATTATATTCACAAAACTTTCATGACCCCCAGAATATTTTTTTGTATGAATATTTAAACAGTCAATATATCAACTGAAAGAACAGAGCCTCCAAAAATAAAAAAATCTAGCTTCCTTCTTTCTTTTTTTATCAACAGTTGAATGTGGGAAAGTTTTTGAACAAAAAAAAGAAAAAGAAAAATCAAATACTTCGCCAAGATCAAATTCAGAACAACGATCAAGTGAACAAAGATAGAGTAGATTGAGTCCATCCAAAGCTTGCACAGTCATATTACTCTTTGTTGGTAATTTTTTTTCTCTGTAAGGTTAGGCAGTTTTTATTTATTACTGTTGAATGTTTGGTGATCACGCTATAGCTTACTTGTGCGTAAGCTACTTCTTTATTAAGCAGATTTTCTTCTTCGCTTGTTTTTGGATCCGTAAATGCTGTTCTATTTCAGAAGATCACATGTACAAATAAAGATACTTCAGTTAACTATGCTGACGAAATGAACATTTAAATGGATGTACAGATTGATGTCTGTCTAGTCTTGATAAACCCTTCAATCATTAATCAGAAAGTTTCTTCTTCAAATGTACATTATGACAGCACGTCTGTTCTAACACCCTCTCAAATTAATTATGAACAAGAACTTTCAGTTCAACTACACGACATGTTCAGACAAATGTTGCACAATCTGTTTTTTAAAATGGTGGCATGAATGGTCGAAAGGCTTCAATCTGAGACTGTGATGGCACCCACACCTGATGATGCAATTTCCTTTCAACATTGCAACTGCTTATCGACCAAGCCTCTTCCATTCTCATTATACGTGATGATTGTCATTGCAGACACGCTCACATGTGACAGCAGACACTCCAACATGCTTCTAACACAACACGCGTATCTTGCTAATCAGGCATGGACTTATGAATTCAAAGCTCGTGTTTGTGCAGCGGAAGCTTCCCATGCTTCAATTTGCTATTGCCCATCAGGGCTCAGACATAATGATCATTTTTTATTGTGTTTACTTAATATTGTGAATATTCTCCTCCCTTTGAAGGTGCGTTCTGTTTTAAAACTGCTTTATGATTTAATGGCCCCGTAACTGCTTTGACCTTTGCATCCGAAAGCATCCGAGAGCAGCGAGTAAGAAATCAGGACAGTGGGAAAACAGAAATGTGCTCTACATTGCAAGTCTCTTTGAACAAATTTTCAATTACAGTGGATTTATAAGACTTATGTCTGGTTTCACAGACAAGGCTTAAACCCAGTCCCAGACTATATGCATGTTTGAGCTGTTTTAACTGAAAGCAACTTGCACTGGCATATCTTATCATTTGTCAGTGCCATTGTTTTGTCTCAAAGTTCATCACATCAGTAATGTTTTTTCCTAAGGCACGTTTATAAAAGCTACTTAAATATCCTAATTGATCTAAGGCCTAATCCAGGCTTAATCTAAGCCCTGTCTGTGAAACCGGGCCCTTGAGAAACAGTTTATAGAGTTTATACATTTATAAAGTCTATCCCAACATTTTTGATGTTCAATTTAAAATTATTTTGAATAATACAAATAAAAATAAAATATAAATCTCCATGATTAATTCATCACCATTCATTAATTCATACTAAATTTCTCCACTGATACTGATAGCTGATTATTCAGAATGACATCTGCTGATACCAATACTGACAGTTCAATTTTCTTATTAAAAAAAAAAAATCCTCTCATTGGAACCCTCTCATTTGGTAGCCTACATTTCTATAATATTAGAGGTTAAAATTAACAACAGAACTCTTTCATTCAACAGCTATTTATTTTCAGATTGCTATTACTATTAGCTACTACTGCTATCACCAAATTTATTGCACATAAGGTAGTTTTCATACACACTTGTCTTCATGGCAAATCTATTCAAACATACATGTATAATTAACAGTAAATAAGCTTTTTTTTATAGCTAACTAACGAACTGTGAACACTGGATAACTTTCCTGAGGTAAATGAAAAGTTTTGTGACATTGTTCACAAACTCTTTTATTGACGTCTTTCCGCAGCTGAAACATTGATTGAGCAATTACATGAGACATGGTATATTTAGTTAAGTTGTACTGTATCTTTCAACATACTTTTGGTGTTCATGCATGTTTTTTCATGCTGTAAGTTGAGCTTGACTGAAGTCAAGACTGCTTGACCCGAAGTGCTAAATCTGTAACGTCACATTTAAGAGCTTAAAAATGCCATGTATTGTTTGAATTTCGTGATAAAATGGACAGTATTTGAAAGCTGAGACCTGAACCTGCATTATTGGTTTATGAAAGCTTACATTCATGAGAGCACTTAATTGGTAACCCAATCAAATGGACTCAAAATGTCTCAGGTTACGACTGTAACCCTAGTTCCCTGAGTAGGGAATGATGCGTCAATGACGCTTTGGAAACGCCCCATGCGTGATTGCGCCCCTGAATGACGCTTTGGGAACGCCCCATGCGTGATTGCGTCTGAAGAACTTAGGTCAACTAGTCCAACGGAGAGAGTGAGCGTCACGGGTGGGTGACGTCACGACCAGGAAAGGATAAAAGCACATCCGGATTAGAACCGCGCAGGCTTCGAGCAAGTCGATCACGGGATGTAGGAAGTATGGCAAAGGGGCGCATCGTCTCGTTCCCTACTCAGGGAACTAGGGTTACAGTCGTAACCTGACACGTCCCCTTTCAAGGGAACTCGCGATGCGTAGATGACACTTTGGGAACGAGAATGCCCAAGACGCCATACGAACCAGAGCCTGTCTGTGTGACTACTGAGAGCACAACTAAGACAAGAGCACCTGTGATCCTGGGGTAGCGCCCAGGGAAACCTTACGAATGTGAGCGGAGAGGACCAGCCTGCCGCATACCACATCCTACAGGGATATCTACTTATATAATAAGGCTTCTAAGCCGCCATCCTGTCCTGGTCTAAAAGGACCACGGAGAAAACAACCACAGGACCAACGTTATTCAGACGCAATCACACAGGGGCGTTCCCAAAGCATCATCTACGCATCGCAAGTTCCCTCGAAAGGGAGGTTTTACAAGACACAATATAAGAACAACATCATTCATTTTTGTGTTATTTCCTTTCCTATGCCCCTACTGTCATGGGAGATGTAGCATATTGTGTGTTTCTCTTTTTTTTAATACATAATTTATTGCAATTGTGAACATTTTAACTGATATTGTTAAACAAATTGCATATGGTCCATATAAAAGATGATACAGAGATGAAAGGGAAGAGCATGAAGAGCATTTACAATAACATTTCTAATCTCATTTTAATGATCAAATGAGATGCCCCTTAGGGAACAGAAGTCCAAATAAGGGCCAAAAATCTGTCCCTATAAATTCCTGTGATTAAACCTGTCTCACGTGTCTTCATAATGCTTCAGGCCAGTTGTATGGAGCAGATCTTGTGCCAAATGTGCCAAATGGCCTTTACATGGGGGAGGTAAACGACAGCTCGCATGAACATCACGTACTGTAAATCAACAGCTTGGGAACAAATTCCACCTCTGAAAACAACACAAATAAAGTCAGAATAGAACAGAATAGGATATCTTTATTGGGGTGCACAAATAAATTACATTTAACTTGTAATATAATACAAATATGTAAATATTTATGTGATATGGAATATAATACTACTATGTGTAGCCAAAGAAAAAATATATGACTGGATATTTAAAGAAAACAAGTTTGGTTAAAATTAATGGGAGACTGATTTCTAGATTACTTCTAGATTCTAGAAAAGTGAGATTGATATTTTATGAAATATTCAATAAAATAATGAATAATATGTACTTTGTCCTTTTAGAGGTGTAAATTAAGTATTTTTTATATTTCAATATTATATTTATTTCATTTCAGTATAAATTCCAATATAACGATGTATTAAGTATAAATTAAGCACAGTAAAGAGGTACAATTAACCAAGAACTTTACCCCTGAACTTTATTGTCACAATATGGTTACAATAGATAATGGAGCCAATTGTAGGTAATAGGCTATAATCAAGGTTGTAAAACTTAAAAGTGCTTGAAATAATAATTACTCTGCCAAAAAGTAGTTACATTTTATACAACAGGGCATTTTGAGTCACATATACTGCAATTGACTCCAAGCACAACTAGCACAAAATACTTAACAATTTTTGAATAATATTTGTCTAAAGGGTGAAGATGTCCATTTTCTTAGGCCTGAAAGATTATGTGTATTTTCATTCATTTTAAGTCAGATGCATTTACATTGTGACTGTGCCTCAGGTGCAGTCAACTATCTGTGTCTGTAAAGGTTTGAACCAAATGGCCTACACAGGCTTATAGAAACTGATGGGTGTGAATGACAAAGAAACAGCATTGTCAAACAGACAGAACTTTGGGTTATATTCGTTGAAGGCTGACAGGCTAACATCGCTGCTGAAGAACAGTGCTACACACCTTCAATACATTCTTCTCTCCAGAAGAACTCTGGTCAAGCTACTTATTTTATGTATTGGAGAAATCGAATACATTGGCGAGCCACCTAAAAAAAATCGCTCGTTCAAACAAGAAATCTAACAGGCTGGACATCACTTTTGGCCACTGCTGTATATTTGCTGCGTAATCATGTTAAGAGCTCACCTTTTTTATTTAAATATGTTTCTTGATTGTCACCTATACATTAATGGGTTAGTTTACCCAAAAATTTAAATTCTGTTATTTTAATTTATTAGTTACTCATCCTCATGTCGTTCCAAACCCGCAAGACTTTCATTCATCTTCGGAACACAAATGAAGATAATCAAAAAGACATCACTAAAGTAATCCATGTGACTCTAGTGATTTCTCAATGTGATCATAATCCAGTAGAGTCACAAATAATCCAAGTGTCTCCAGTGGTTTAACCTCAAATTTAATGAAGTGAAAATTCACAAAAAAACATAATTTACCTCAAAATAATACAAAATAAAATTATTTAAAGCACGTTCACAGAACAACTTCCGGTCTTGAGTCAACACAACACACATGTGTCGTGGTGCTCCCCTACTGGATTGAAGGTCAATATTTTCGTAAACATGGAGGTAAATTATGCTTTTGTTTTTTGTGCAAACAAAGTACTCGCAACGCTTCACACAGATAATCACACATATACTAAACAGTCACAGAGCTTGTGAAATCTTTCACCTATCAGAATGACATGAAGCGGTGACAACGTGCCCAGGATGGTGACTCACATCATTATTGAGCTCTTGTCCTCTTGATCTTTGCACCTGAAAAAAACATTGAACTTCAATTAATGCATGAGTCTGATTCATAAGGGAGTCAATGCTGCCTAGAAATTGAAGCGGAACACTTAAGGAAATCAAGAAAGATATATTTATACCAAGATAAAGTGCGTGCACGTAGAAACTAATGTCGCATTTTCGCATATAAATTGCTCGATAAACACAATGCGTGCTATAGAGACGCATTTTCATGAGATCAGGCTGGTAAATGATGGGCTAATTTTCGTTTTTGGGAGAACTACCGGTCACTGTCAGCTACGGCTGCCGAACAAAAACCGTAAAAATAAAGTGCAATTAAGTGCAAAAAAAATAAAATAAACGTTTACAGAAATTTTCCTTAAATGTTTTACAGAAAAACACTGTTATTTTACAGCTATTATCTGAATTATTACAATCAAACACCTTAACTGTAAAAAACAGTCAATGATTGTCAGCAATGGCTGCTATACAAAAAGTGCAAAAGACTATAGAAATCTTCACTAAGCTTTTTAACAGAAACACAGTACATATTTCATGATTTTTTTACTAAAAAACATGCAGTTAACTACATGCATGATTTTTCACTGCATCAGCAACTACACAATTACTGTCTCTCACAAATTCTGCTCTACTCTTCAACACAATGGTGACACAAAACACTTAGTGTTCAGATCAGTGTTTGCTTTAGTTGGGCTCTTGACCCTTTAGTCTTTAACAATACTTTTTCTCTGGCTGCTTTAACTGTGTGTCTCTGATACATAATTGTTATTGTAGGAATCCGAGAGAAACTCAGATCAAATGATGTTGGTCACTTATTGGTGATAATAGTCATCATGCAGTTGCCTACTTTATTGATACCACCTGAAGTCAATATCTGTTTAAGTCATTAAATATTAGTTGTTAATTTTGCATGCCAATACTGCTATAGAAAATCCTGCAGTGCTGTGATACTCAGATTTTATGAAGTCATTATACAGAAAATGTAGACTCACTCAGACATCAAGAATCGGCGTATGAATCTCAACAACACTGAAAAAAATGATTTCAAATTGCTTAAAATGAGCTTAAGCAACACAATTGCTATACATTTTGTCCAAACTTAATTTGATTGTGTTCAATCTTAAATATATGTAAAATTTAAGTTTACTTAATCCGTTTGTGCTGGATTACATGAATGATTTGTGTTCATTAACTAAAACTGGGTGGTGCTTGTTAGTTCCCAGGATGCTTTGCTTAATGGCTAAATTAAGAGAGAATAAATGTTGAAATGAAGTGTTATTTTATGTGTTTTTGTGAAAATGAGAAAAGGGGAAGACTTGATAGTGCGTAATTGTGTCTAATGTTCAATTACATTGAAATTATTAGAACCATTTAAATTGTTTTGGCTGATGAAGCATGTAAATCTTATAATTAAAATTGCTAAAAAGTGCTAATAGTTGGCTTATAGTCTAAATTGAATAGCCTGACACTCAGATAAATTTTATAGCATTGCATATGAAATTGAATACCTGAATCATATCAGAGAGCCATTTTAAATTCACTTTGAGACTATTTAATTGGGTCACTTAAAATGACACAATTGCAAGATGTCGAAGTTACATGAATAAGTTATGTTTGATTAACTTAATTGGTTCATGTGGGACCGATGTACACTATCAAATCATGTAAATCCAACGCACTTTTTTTTTTCAGTGAATGGCCCGTTTGGTGTAATAACAGCAGTTAAGCTACTCAAGTACCTGATGATCATGATGCTTTCTTTAGATTGCTTAGGTTCCTCTTAAGATTTCTTTCAATTTAATCGTTTAAACTTATGTTCATTCCCAGGTTTAAACATTCAGATTTTCAGTGTGGTCTCAGACTTTTGGATCCCTGCCTTGCACCATCATCAAATCTATCTCTTACCCTGCTGATAGATTCATTAGAAACTTAATGAACAGGGGATTCATTGTGACTGCCTCATTGGACACGTTGTGCTTGAAACAGAAAGCCAGCCTGAGTCATGATGAATGATTTAACATGCATGTAAATGGTTTAGTTAACTGAAGACTGACTCAAAGTTTTGGATTTGGGACTGATCTCTGCTATGACAACAGTGCAAGAGTCAAATGAACACAGAGCTTACCCATGGATGAATTATTTCCAACGTGGATGAATTCCTTCCAACGACTGAAGCGTTTAACTGCATGCCATGGTGAAAATTAATCACAAAAGCCAAGTATTGCAAACTTTTACCGGGATATGAATAACAACAGCACTGCAGTGTTACAGTTGGTTAGTAGTTGTCAGGTAGCGTTTGTGCTGTAAAAATGTCAAGGGGAAAGAATGAAGAAACTTGTGACTCATATGATCTTGTTTTAAGGGTTCCTCAAATCCATCCCTGGGGGGCCACTGTCCTGGAGAGTTTAGTTCAGACCCTGATCAAACTCACCTATCTGCAATTTTCTGGTAATTCTGAAGACCATGACTAGCTTTTTCTGGTGAGTTTGAGTAGAGCTGGTAGTAAACTTTGCAGGGCAGATTTGAGGAACCCTGCTTGTTTACCTAGGCAATATATTTTACTCTGAAAGCTTGTAGGCAAAGCAATAAGTCATTAGAGTATTTACATTACAGTGATTATGCCAGGGCGAATGGGTATTGTTGTGCCATGTAACTTTTGGCCCTCTATCGATTTAAAAAATAAAACTGTCTTGCGAAAGAACACTGTTTTGGTTCTGCATTTGCGTCAGCTCCACTCTTCTGCGTGGATGCACATGGTTTATGGCACCGATGTACTGTTGTTGTAACAGCACATGTACTGTACTAGAGATATATAATGGCATAACCTTATAGACACAATGATTGCTACTCTGATAAAGTCAAACATATATAAATCAGTGTTGTGGAAAATTCCTGTTAAAATGAATGCATAACAATATTGCCTTACTCCCCAAAAAACTAATTGTGTTACTAATTGTCGTTTCCACAGGAACTTTCCCCAGGAACTACTTTAGAGTGGTTATCGGTGTGTTTCGACCACGGACCAGGGTCTTAAGGAAGTTCCGGCTTAAAAATTTCCCCCTCAGAAAGTCCCTGCTCATTTAGAAACTTTAGGGGGTGGGACGTGGGCGCTGAATAAGTGGATTGGTTGAGTTCACGCAGCATGAATGAAACGTGCACGGTGCAACGTATTTTGTGTTTTGCATAAATGTTGCCACAGGTACGTTTTTCTAGTGAGCCTGAGCTGAAGAAACATGTCATCTATGGGTCGCTTTTAAATCTCAGAGTTATTGCCACCTTTGAAAATCCAAGCCAAGGTTGTAGATGCTACTCTGTTTTTTGTTGTTGTTGTTGTTGTTGTTGTTGTTGTTGTTTTTACAACCAGTGATTTTTAACTCTTATGTTCTCCTGAAGGTGTTTGTATATTTACATCTGTTTCTTAAATAAAATAATAATAAAATAATAGTTAATAGTTTATAAAATAAATAGTAAAATAAAATAGTAAAAATTTTATAGTTTTAAGGAACTTTTTAAAGATAAAAAGACTATTCATACCTGATTCTGACTGGTCACTCGCAGCACTGGCACAATTTATTGTATTAAAAAAATGTAGGCTGATTGTGTTGTGCATTGTCATCAACCTTTTTGTCTTCATGAAAGTTTTAAGATATAACACAGGTAAAATTAGAATTGTAAACAGACATTAGTCACCTTATTTACTCCCCCCACTTTTTAAAATGTTTATAATATATATATATATATATATATATATATATATATATAATTTTTTTTTTTTGTTCTTCAAATGCTAAAAAATAAATATATAAATAAAAATCTTTAAAGATGCCAGCAAGTTAGGCCAGATACACAATTTATCACAGCAATGTCAGACCACTCATCTGTGGAGTATAGATTCTGCTAAGCCTTCTGAATGGTTCTCATTTAAGATTTTGTTGTGTATTGAGTATTACTTTGGTTGTCCTGGAAATGTTCACAATAGAGAATTGTGCCCCTCCAAAAGGTTATAAACAGGTTTTTCCCTTGTGACATGATAACATTTTTGACAAGACTATCTGCTAAACAATAACTTTGTCTTAAGGATGCTGGTCAAAGAAGATAGCGTGTCATGTAAGTGCATGTTATTAAATGTATTGGTGGGCACTGAAATGGTTGTAAATCTGTATCATTGTACCATGCTGTTCTTAGGTTCCCTCTGAATCAATAAAGTGCTATCTTATCTAATCTGATTTTATGTTCTGTAGGGTTAAATCCTGATTTGAATATAGGGGGAACAAATATGACATGTTTTCTGCATATGCAATTTCCATTATAACATTTTAATGATGGTAAATTTACAATTTAGTTGTGATGATCCAATATTGATGCTGAGATTGCTCCAGTTCATTTGGTGGATAAATTAATCAAATATATTTGACTTGACAGATTCATGATAGTGTAGGCTATGTGCCTTTCCATGCATAGAAAAGCAAGCAATGACAAACAAATTGAAAATACGTTCAAGACACATGATGAAAGAAAACTTTTCAACAAAATGTTACAGCACTCTCTCCTACTACGTAAGCCTGCATTTGAAATATTGAGGTGATATTGTAGACGCAACCTGCCTATCCATGCAGTGTCCATCATCATCATCATCAGTTGCACTTCCCTCCTGGTCCAATGAATCCACTTTAAAACGAAACATAAAAAAAATCAAAGGTAAAATCTGTTTGATTTGCCGATAAAACCCCTGACAGAAAAAAAAAAAAAAAAAAAAAAAACCTGAGAAGGATGAAAGCCTTGCAGCTGGCAGCCTGGTCATCTGATTGGATGTTTGCGTCCTCACCGCAAAGATCCATCATCAGAGCTACTCAGTCTAGGCACAGGCACATAACGGCTGTAAAGAGCACCTGTTATGGCTGCAAGATTTTACAAAAAAAAAAAAAAAAAGATTGTTTAACATTTTTGCGTTACCAGGGATTTCCATCATGAAGTTTCAGACCAGTCTGGATGCGATGCGCGTGCAATGAGGACGCTGGAAAGGTGCGTGTCTTTCTCCATTCTTCACTTGAAAACACTGAAGGTTTAAATTAAGTATTTCTTGAAGTAACATTTATATAAAGTAGGCTACGTTTTTAATATCAAATTCAGTCAGCTGTAGTAGGCTACAGACGAAATACGCATGCATAAAATTCATTAATAAAATATTTTAAATAAATGTTTTAATTTTCTTAAAGCTGTCGCTATTAATTAATGTAATGTTTTAAATATTTTTGCATCTTTGCATCTGCACGTAGCCACACTGAACCTCACATTGCTGGTATTATTATTACATAATACAGTAGTTTTTAAGTTCAAGTTGCTTCATTTTTACGCGTCCTGATTAATTGAAAGGGAGTGTGGATTGATATAATAAAAAGAGTTTAATTACCTAATGACATTCTGAGACATAGGCTATCTCAAATGAATGAATGAAAGGGCTTTAAGAATGTATTCACAGTCCCTGTGTATAGCTACACATAAAAAGGATATGCGTTTCCATGGATTTACATTTTAAGTGAGTTCAGCATCAGGTAAAGCGGGTAAAAATAATTGTTAGTACTGATTACCGCTTACCAGGAAGCCGGTCAGATAAAGTGGGACACCTTTAAAACTGTTCAGATGGATTATGAGGATCATTAATCAATATATTATTATGGGCTAATATCCACGATGCCATACAAGGTTAGAGTTATTGTAGCCTGTTACCCTTCAGACGACAGCTGGTTTAACTGGTAATCAAATAGCTGATATGTTATTCAAATCAGTTGCTGAGATGAGATTGTTTTGAGATTGCATTGATTGTTTTTAGTGGGGGAGGGAAAATACACACACACAATGGATATAAAAAGTCTACACACCCCTGTTAAAAAAGCTTTGTGATGCAAAAAATGAAACAAACATATTTTGTGCCTTTAACGTAAAAAAAATATATAACATCTGCAATGCCACTGAAAACCAAAGTGACACATTTTAAGAGAACAGCTGGGTGAGTGGCTGTGTAACAACTGGGTGAGTGGCTGTGTTCAGGGCTGCGTCCGGAATCTTAAAAACACTAGCTTCGGAGGACGCATTCCAAAGCAGGAAGGCATGATTAAGGTCTGTCCAAATCCAATGTTAGCTTCACTTCATGTCTCCTGTTAACTTCATCCGATTGATTTTTGAAGGCAACATATATGTATCCTTTGCTGCCTTTGATCTCCCACAATCCTATGCTTTCCATTCTGTGACAGTTAGGCTAAAAATGTAAAGATGGCATCTGAAAGATGCAGTTGGTTGTCAGTTTGTCTGTCATGTTTTTGACCAACTTTTTCCACTTCCGATGTAATTTCTATAGCAAGAAATTACTAGTAGCCTAATTAGTTATCACCAAAGCTCACTCAATTTTGTTGTAGATCATTACCTGATGTTATGTCCGAAATCAGTTTGACAATACTGTTGGGGAATTTACAGTGAAGACCTGTGGATCAGATATGATGAATGAAGACCAGGTGTCAGAGATGCAATCACTTGAAGATTTCTTTTTTACTGAAGAATAGTTAGCAATTTTACAGAAGTCAGCTTCAACACTCAGCAAGGAATTCGTAGGCCTCTCTGTACTCACTCAAGGTCACTAACGTCATTACATCAGGTTGAATGATTCTGATTTGTTAAGACATAGATAACTTCGAAAATCTCCATATGGACATATAGTTTGATGCATATCTGCATTGATTATCCAGATGACAACATGAATCCTTGGTTAGGCACGAAGTGACCCATCAATGTCACGTATCAGCGTTTCAAGGCTACAGTTTGCCTGAAAAATGGTCATTTCATTACTCCTGGGTGCCAGTTTTCACCTCACGAAAGTAAAACTGTAATAACGGATATAGAAACACACACACACACACACACACACACACACACACACACACACACACACACACACACACACACACACACACACACACACACACACACACAGCTTCTTTGAGGTTAGAGTTGGTTAAGCATTGGCTCTGATCAGGAAACTTTCTCAATACTGGGAAATACATACTGATAAGATGTCCTTATTCTCAGTAAGAGTTTCAGACAATATTTTTCATTATTCTCTAGTGCCGACCAAGCACCACGGTTCGGCACGCATGTGATTCGCAGATTAACTGCAAAGTTTAACCATCATAATACAAAATACCCGTCTCTGCAAGAATCTCTCGGTTATGTCATAAGTGAACAGTTGAGAAAGAAACCGTATGTGTATGTTATATTAATACTAGTGTAGAACATTGCATAGAAACTGTGTCTATTCCTCGTTTACTGAGATCAAATAATAAACCTACTGCGGGATCTAGAAAAAATCTAATTGTTATTAAAACAGAAAAACACGCTATTAGTGAACAAAAACAATTTCTAAAGCTAGGTCTTCTAAACATTAGATCGCTCACACCTAAGGCGGTTATTGTAAATGAAATGGTCACAGATAATAATTTCGATGTACTGTGCCTTACTGAAACCTGGCTTAAACCAAATGATTATTTCGGTCTAAATGAGTCTACTCCGCCAGGATACTGTTATAAGCATGAGCCCCGTCTAATCGGTCGTGGCGGGGGTGTTGCAACAATCTACAGGGATATCCTTAATGTTACTCAGAAAACTCGTCATAGGTTTAATTCGTTTGAAGTACTTGTGCTAAATGTTACGCTCTTAGATGTAAGAAAAAAATCCCTATTATCTCTAGCCTTGGCTACCATATATAGACCTCCAGGGCCTTACACTGTTTTCCTAAAAGAGTTTGCAGATTTTCTCTCAGATCTATTGGTCAACGTCGATAAAGCACTAATTGTTGGAGATTTTAACATACACATAGATCATTCAAATGATGCGTTAGGGGCTGCGTTTACAGATTTATTAAACTCCTTCGGGGTCAAGCAAAACGTCACCAGACCAACTCATCGTCTTAATCATACACTCGATTTAATTATATCATATGGAACCGATCCAACCGATATAGATATCATTCCACAAAGTGATGATGTCACTGACCATTACATGGTAACTTGCATATTACGTACGTCTGTAATATGTCATGCTGCGCCGCGTTATCGACCAGGCAGAACAATCCTTCCATCCACCATAGATAATTTCTCAAATAGCTTATCTGATCTGTCTCAGCTGCTGCCTGAACCCAAACGAACAGATGAACTAGACGAACTAACTAGCACTATGAGCACCATTCTCTCTAGAACATTGGATATTGTTGCACCCATTAGATTAAAAAAGGTCAGAGAGAAAAGTATAGCACCATGGTACAATAATACTACGCATGCTCTAAAGAGAGAAACCCGTAATTTAGAGCGTAAATGGAAACAAACTAATTTAGAGGTCTTTAGAATCGCGTGGAAAGACAGTATGTCACGTTATAAAAAGGCCCTAAAAGCGGCCAGGGCTGAGCACCTCAGCAAACTAATAGGAAACAACCAAAACAATCCAAGGTTTTTATTTAACACCGTGGCTAGACTAACAAATAAACAGACGTCGTCTGAACAAAATACCTCGTTACAGTTTAGTAGTAATGATTTCATAAATTTCTTCAACGAGAAAATTGAAAGCATCAGAACCACAATTGTAAATGTTCAATCCTTGCTCCCGCCTTATAATTCAGCCACAATTATCACCCCGCAAGAACAATTACAATGCTTTACAACTATAGAACAAAAAGAGTTAAACAAACTTATCACTTCATCTAAAACAACAACATGTTTATTAGATCCTATACCAACTAAACTACTGAAAGAAGTGTTACCTATAGTGGAAGAGCCTCTTCTCAATATTATTAACTCATCTTTATCTTTAGGTCATGTTCCAAGAACGTTCAAGCTGGCAGTTATAAAACCTCTTATTAAGAAACCACAATTAGATCCAAATAACCTAGCAAATTACAGACCCATTTCAAATCTTCCATTAATGTCTAAAATATTAGAAAAAGTTGTGTCCGCTCAACTCGGCTCTTTCTTACAAGAAAACGACATCTATGAAAAGTTTCAGTCTGGATTCAGACCGCATCATAGCACTGAAACTGCGCTGGTTAGAATAACAAATGATTTACTTTTAGCTTCGGACAAAGGCTGTATCTCAATACTAGTTTTACTTGATCTTAGTGCAGCATTCGATACTATAGATCACACAATACTCCTAGATCGACTACAAAATTATACTGGTATTCAAGGACAAGCATTAAGCTGGTTCAGGTCATACTTATCTGACCGCTACCATTTTGTCTACTTAAATGGAGAAAAATCTATCATAACTTCGGCAAACTATGGAGTGCCGCAGGGATCTGTGTTAGGCCCTCTATTATTCTCAATATATATGCTGCCACTTGGTAATATTATAAGGAAACATGGAATTAGTTTCCATTGTTATGCAGATGACACTCAAATATATATTTCATCACGGCCAGATGAATATGCTAAATTATCCAAATTGACAGATTGTGTTAAAGATATAAAAGATTGGATGACGCGTAATTTTCTTTTATTAAATCCAGACAAGACAGAAGTAATACTTATCGGTTCTAAAAACCGTCCACAAAACCTCTCACAACACTACTTTAACATAGTAGGATGCCCTGTTACTTTATCCTCTACTGTAAAAGACCTGGGTGTTATATTAGACTGCAACCTGTCTTTTGAAAAGCATATTTCATATGTTACAAAAACAGCCTTTTTCCACCTTAGAAACATTGCTAAACTACGTAATATGCTATCAGTCTCTGATGCAGAAAAGTTAGTTCATGCATTCATGACCTCGAGACTAGATTATTGTAATGCTTTATTAGCTGGTTGTCCTGCATCCTCAATAAACAAGCTACAGTTAGTCCAAAATGCAGCCGCTAGAGTTCTTACTAGATCAAGAAAATATGATCATATAGCACCGATTTTATCATCACTTCATTGGTTACCTATAAAGTTCCGTATTAATTACAAGGTATTGCTACTGACCTATAAAGCCCTAAATGGTTTAGCTCCAGTCTATTTAACGGATCTTCTATCGCCCTATAATCCATCGCGCTCTTTAAGATCACTAAACTTGAGGCTTCTGGTCATACCTAGGATATCCAGATCCACCAAAGGAGGGAGAGCATTTTCACATTTAGCTCCGAAGCTCTGGAATAGCCTTCCTGATATTGTTCGTTGCTCAGACTCGCTCTCCCAGTTTAAAACTAGACTAAAGACGCATCTCTTCAGCCAGGCATTCATATAAAATTTTTTAAATTACAGTTACTGTAAATCCGGCCTCTAGTTCATAAAAGCCAGAGGAGAACTGGCCCCCGACTGAGCCTGGGTTCTCCCAAGGTTTTTTTTTTTCTCCATTGGGTCACTTGATGGAGTTCCAGGACACCATTGGGTCACTTGATGGAGTTTTTCGGTTCCTTGCCACTGTTGCCTTTGGCTTGCTCAGTTGGGGATATTCAAATTAATTAACCAATCATTAATACCATTGATCAGCCCTTCCAAACTTGGATGTCTTTTTTTATTTTTTATTGTTTTCCACTAATAAACAAACATTGTTATGTTGTTTTTGATTGATACTGTGAAGCTGCTTTGATGCAATCTGTATTGTGAAAAGCGCTATATAAATATATTTGACTTGACTATCATATTCGGTACATGTATTCGGTCTTAAAGTGACAGCAGCCTACTATTCCTGCTGTTGTGTTATAATTTAATAATAATAATAAAAAATCATCATCTACCCTGTTCGAGAGAAAAGAAGAAAGTGAGGAGAGCAGTCAGGAGGAAAGTGATGACAACAGCTTCTCAAGCAGCATCTCCAGCTGCTCCCTTGAGAACCAGACCAAAAAAGCTTTGTGCACCCATGTCTATAATGGTGGTGTTGGTAATTTGGTGGTGGCTTTAGTGAAGGTGGAGGGAATCATGGATAGCTCGAAGTACCATTCGAATTTGGAACAGAACCTTCTTGTATCTGCTGAAAATTAAGAGAACTTTCCCCTTTCAGCATTACAATGATCCAAAACAGACATCTAAATCAAGAAAAGAATGTCTTCAGCAAAGAAAGATGAATATTTTGGAATGGCCCAGCCAGAGCTCAGATCTGAATCCCATAGAAAAGCTGCGAGGGGACCAGAAGAGGGCCGTGCACAGGAGATACCCTGGCATTTTAACAGATCTGGAATGTTTTTGCAAAGAAGAGTGGGAATAATTTCCGAAGTCAAGATGTGCTTAGATAATTGACTCCTATCCAAACAAATGCTGCAATTCAATAATAAGGTGTTTAAACAATTCACTTCAGTTTTCAGTTGCATTGCAGGTTGTAATTTTTACATTAAAGGTGCAAGATTTCGTTTTTTACATTTATGTTTTAACAGGGGTGTGTAGACTTTTTTATGTAGGCTATATATATTTATTTGATAAGATTTTCTTATCAAAGTGATAAAATGTTGTGTTGCAAAATACACACTCTTGAAAAGTTGCACAATAAAACTAAATAAAAAAATGTTCTGGTGCAAGTTAAAATCATTCAAATAAAAGTAATTTCCCGACAATTAAAAGTGTTACAGTATATAGCCCCCTGGAACTATCTGAGACTTAATGCTGATAACAATGAAACCAATTGGGAGAGAATTGTCAAAAGACTTATTTCTATGCGCAAAACAGGGCAATGTTAAAGAGGGTCAACAAAGTGTAAAAATAAAGCAAAAGTAACACAAAAACAAAAAAAGATTGGACTTGTGACAAACTCCCCGAAACAACCAGCCCCCACTTTAAGCTTTAATTTTGTGATTGTTTGCTAAGTAAAGAGCAGGAGAAATTACAAGCAAGTGTATGAGAGCTGGCAAAAGCTGTGAGAAGAGTGACTGTTTCGAAAAATACATTGTTATTGTCCACACAGAAACTACTGCAGCCAAAGCACAAGAAACTCATTTAGTCTTTTCCAAGGCCCATATTAACAAAATATCTTCTGGTAATCCATACTCTGGTCTCATGAAACCGAATCAATACGTTTGGATCTAACAGCATCCAAAATAAATGGCAATGCCAGGTGATTTGGTGGCAGGAAAATCCATATGCTGTGTTTAATTATTCAGGCTCATTCGAATCCGTTCGCAATTAAGGAAATAACAATAATTAAAAAGAAAAAATGCAGATGGTATTTTTGTAAAGCATACTGCTTGCTAATGTACTGTACCTCAACCTTTGTATTGTCTAGTCTGCATTTATATTGTGCAAATCTGTTTGACACAGGTCTCCATCATGCTGAAGGTGCAATCTCAGTTTACGCTGACTTCAAGAAGGGCTCTTTAACCTCATTTAATCATTTCATCCTTGCATTCCCGTGATGGCTCTGATCTGTCTCTGCGACTCTATGAATGGATCAGACCAGGCTCATGTGTTCTGCAACAGCACTACATTCAACTTCACCGGGGATGAGAGTGGGGGCTGTCACCTTCAGACCGTGGATGAAGTTCTGTTTAGTTTCCTGGGCCCAAGACGATCTCCTTTCTTCTTCCCCGTAACCTTTACGTACGTCCTCATCTTCATCACAGGGGTCTTGGGAAACCTTCTCACTTGCACTGTGATCACTAAAGACAGGAAGATGCGGACACCCAGCAACCTATATCTCTTTAGCCTGGCCATCTCGGACCTGCTGGTTCTGCTCTTCGGGATGCCGCTGGAAATCTACGAGCTGTGGCAGAACTACCCTTTCCCCTTCAGCGAAAGCATGTGCTGCTTTAAGGTCTTCTTATTTGAGATGGTTTGTTTTGCTTCCGTGCTCAACGTCACAGTGCTGAGCGTGGAGCGCTACATAGCTGTGATTCACCCTCTCAAAACCCGCTGCTTCATAACCAACAAGCACGCTCAAAGGGTCATCGCCAGCGTTTGGGCTCTGTCGCTGCTCTGTGCCATCCCAAACACCTCGCTTCACGGCCTGCAGTACCAGTACCTGCCAGAGAGGGTGCTGGAGTCAGCTACCTGCAACCTGCTCAAGCCCAAATGGGTGTACAATTTGGTGATCCAGGTCACCACCGTGCTCTTTTACGTTGTTCCCATGATGATGATAAGTGTGCTGTATTTGATGATTGGTCTGACACTGGGCAGGGGACAGAAGCAGAGGAAGGACAAGCTGGGCAACCACAGCAACGACAGCTGGAAAATCCACCTGGACAGTAGTCGGAGGAGGCAGGTGATCAAAATGCACTGTGAGTGATTTTACAATTAAAATAAATTGCAAAACTGTACAAAGCAGTGTTCTTTTAGTATTATTTAAATGTAGTTTTTATTAATATTTTAAAGATATTTTATTTAGTTTTTATTTGAATCTATTTGAGTAGTTTTGTTATATTATTTAGGTTTCATTTATATTCATTTCAGTTTTAGTTTTAGTTGTAGGCCTAAGCTTACTATTTTGTTTGGGCTTTATCTCAAGTAAAACAAAATGTAATCGTTTTATTTTTAGCAACTCCACCATTATTTCACAATCAAAATGGTGCTTTAGACTAAATAAATAGATAAAGATTAAAAGAGAGATTAAAATCTTCAGTGCACATGGCATGATTTTTATTTCAAAAGTTTGTTCATTTAATTATGCATAAAACTTTCTTTTAATAATAAAAGCCAAGCAACGTAATGGCTGCAACATTTATATTTAAGATATGCAAGTTCTTTGTCATTTCAAAATACAGTCTTATTTTCTTTTGTTTACTTTTGCACATCATTATGGCAAATCCAAATTAGTTGCATCCCTAATCCACTGGCATGGCAAATTAAAATCCCACAGTAGAAGCCTGCTGAGCATCACAGATGTCTGAAAACATCCATCTGGATGGGTTTCCTTTTTGGAGTGATAAAATCTTTAGACAAACAATTTAAACCATCCTCCCTCCCTCCCTCCCCACAGTGTTCGACATCTTCTGAATGCCTCTCCTTAATGGCGATGATGCTATTCCCAGAGAGTCTCCCACTTGTCATAATGACTGTGAACCTACACAATGAAAGGGACCTAGACACTTTTATTTGCATTTATTGAGCATGTCTCTATACAATTACACACTGTAATGGGACAAATGACTCTAATGACACCATTAAAGCTACTCACTTATCGACTAAAATAAGCTAAGCTCATCAAGTGCAAATAGGGTTTACTTGAGTGTTTTGAAATATTTGCATTTTGACTAAACATTCTCTTTCATAGAAGAGAAAAAACATTTATTTACTGATAACATACTGATAACGTACTGATAATGATTTAAAAACTTTTTTTTTAATTTTCTGAATAATGCCTTGTATGACCCACTACTTCAGTTTTACTGTAACTGAATATTTTCATTCTTACGAACTGGTCAGTGGATGAGGCTGAATATTTATTGAATATTTGCTTTAAAAAATGCGGTACCCCACGGTATTATTGCGGTGGCTTTCCACAGTTCTGACCGTGGTGACTGGGTAGACTACTACGCATGCTCAGAATTTTTATTTGGAATATATGTAATGCACATGTAAACTAATATGTGAATCGGATTGCAACGTTTAGTGAATTTTCAGAAGTCCGATTTTTCTGAAATCGGATTGGATTCATTCTGATTGATGAAAATGAGTGAGTGTAAACATACCTATTCTGGAAAGCAAAGAGTGCAAAATCCATCTTAGAATGCTAGACACTAAAAATATGTAGTAAAACTATTACATATTTGTGTAAAGTACGTTTCTGGCCAAAATAAATATCTGACTGCGACTGACCAATGAGAATTAAGTAGAGAGACTGAGATGCCAGTGGATTTCTGGGCATGATGCCCATATAGTCTTTGGATCTGAGGGCTCACTATCATATATTTCCATGCTTTCTTCTCTCTCTCTTCCTATAGTCGTGGTGGTTTTAGTGTTTGCCATCTGCTGGGCTCCGTTTCACATCGACCGACTGTTGTGGAGCTTCATCACAAGTTGGACGGACCACATGCATAACATATTTGAATATGTGCACATAATCTCGGGAGTGCTCTTCTACCTCAGCTCTGCTGTTAACCCCATTATCTACAACCTGCTCTCCAGTCGTTTCCGAGAACGGTTTCAAGCGCTGGTGTTCAGTCGCCTGTCGACGAGCTCTTCAATGCCTTTCTATGTCATCCCCAAAGACCAACCCACTGATCTCCAAAAGCAGGAGCGTGGGCAGCCCACTTCCTTTTGTCATTATCATCATCAGGCGGGAACAGGAGAATGAGTGCTTTCATGTGAGAAAACATGATCTGTGATTTAACCTTACCTCTCACTAAGAAAATAATATGATAGGAAACGTGTCAATAAAAACCTGTAAATAAAAGGCAATTCCTTAAAACCACATGTAAATAGACACATAATAGGTTTGGATTGATATGGATTGATAAGTCCATATTTGGATTGGTATTATCCAAATAGTGCTATTAGTAGCCTATACTTCTTTTAAACTAAAAATCAAAGTATCATTTCAAAGTCTACCCTTTATACTTCTCAGAAATGTACTTTATGTACTCCTCGGAAATGTACTTAAAAGTATTTGACTTGTACTAACAGAAAAGTCTAAGTATATTTGACCTATAGGAATTCAGCTTGATTTAGGGACACTTTTTCCCAGTCATCTCAATGAAGTGTCCCAACTTGTACTCAATCTTTTGATCAAGACAAAGGTAATTAAGTATTCTACTTTGCTTGTAGTTGTGTTTACTCTTTTGTAGGCCTATATAATTATTTTGATTGTATTAAAGCACAAAAAATTTATAATTTGTTTGTAGAGATGGGAAACATGCTAAATTCACATACTTCTCAGAAGAAGAAAAAATGCTACAGCCAGTTATTCCACTTGTGCGTTCTGTGTCGGAATGTCTGTTTTTGTTTGTGTGACCTGTTCTACCTGACCTAAAACTCCTCAGCATCCAGCTTAAATACTCCAGAGGCATATTAAAATGTGGATAAATCAATTCATCAACTTACAGTGTAAGGCTTGTCGCTTTCCACTGTCCATTGAGCTCCTTCCTGTTGTGTCCTCATCCTCAATAGTATAGTCTTAGTGTATAAGTATTGCTGATTTGTTTTAATGTATTTTATCTGACATCACCTGCCCAGGGACTACAGTTGAAAATTAGCCAAGTTGGCTAAACTGGCACATTGTCATAAATGTGCACTGTGCCTGTAACTTTAAACTGTATAAATAAAAAAAGAAAATCTGAACGAAAATAATACGCTGTACAATTCTGCAGAAAAAACACTTGTTATCAAGCCATTATGGTTGTGAACATTAGAGACAACAAGGTCATTGTTTTATTAATGACAAAATTGCTGCCATGCATCTGTTTCAAATGCTTCAAATTCAGATTGTGTCATATTGTATGAATGCATAACTATTCTTCTTTGTTTATTCAAAGCTTTTAGGCTTTATCCCTTTAGATGAGCTATTGATAAGTGGTAAGATGTGGTAACCAAACTGTGGGCAGATGTAGCTTATTTTAAAAATCTATCTATCTATCTATCATCTATCTATCTATCTATCTATCTATCTAGATATCTAGATATCTAGAGATAGATAGAGACTAGAGAGAAGAGAAAGTACTTGTGCCAGAAGAGTCATAGAAAAAATAGTGAAAATAGAACAAGAGCTGCATGGAACATTAATCTTTAAAGACAATTAGGGAAAAGTATGTCTTTTATGTTTCTGCAGGGGCTTGTCATAATGCTGTGTGTAGGGGTTCTGGCTTAACTGTTGCAATCATGGTGTTTTATTGGTGGTTTATATAAATGTTTGCGCCAAAAGTGCTCCACTAGAATTCAATATCATGAGAAATAGAATATTTCTTGTGTTGTTTGATTGTTACTTGATTACATTGGAGAACTGTGGCTTTACTTTTTAAAAGAAACAAATAATGCTCATTATTTGTTTATTTTTCCATTTTAGTGACCTTGTCTGTTGACAGTTTAATCTAGCACCTTCATCTTGCTATGACATAAACGAGAGATGAATGGGTATAGCTGTCTCGGGGGAGACTTTGATATCTGTAATTTATAGAACATTTATAGAATTTATAGAATAGAGAGAGAGAGAGAGAGAGAAAGAGAGAGAAAGAAAGAGAGAGAGAGGGAAAAAAATATTAACACCAACTTCATATGACAAAAATAATTTGCGAGTATATTCATTTTGCACACTATGTTATATATATTTTTAATTTGTTCTGTTATAAATTCAGTTTCAGGGGCGTGTCTTTCCAAATCGTCTGTTTTCCCCTATGCCACAGAATTAAGTTCCAATGGCAGACACCATGGTTTATTTTGGTATGTTAAGCGTTATGTATTCTTCTGAATGTTGCTTGTTTTATTTTTTGTAAATAAATTGTATTCAATTGCCACTGTACAAACTAAGCCTAAGCAAATTATGGACACAAACTAATTTGCATTCTCATAATTCCATTCTTGTCTTAAATTAATAGTATTGTCTTAAAAGTTAATATATTGTGTATATCAAGTCTAAAAGTTAAAGCATTTTTAAGAATTTATAATGATCTTATGAATTTTGGTTTTACCACAGTCTATAATTCCTAATCAAAATGATTGTCATGCTGACCTTTTGATGATTAAATAGTCTATACATTAACATTCATTCATAGAATGGGACAAGGCTTATTTTTCATAAAAGACTGTTTTAAGCATTGGAAACTGAATTTATTTCTGCATATTTAGTTGCAATGGCATAGAAAATTAAAATGTGACAGTGATTTAGTAAGACCAATTTAGTGAAGTCTCAATAAGAGCTCATTGTTTGTATAATGTTATTTTGCTTGAAAATTATTATTCATAATGTTAGATTCAGAAAATAGCATTAATAATGTATGTACAAAGGGCTTTTATATACAGTACCTGCCAAGGTCTTGAAAGGAGTTTAAAAAACTCAGCTTTGCCATCACAGGAATAAATTACATTTTAAAATAGAATCACATAGTAAACAGTTCTCTAAATTTGCCTTAATGTTTTGCAATATTACTGCTTTGACTGTATTTTTGATTAAATAAATGCAACCTCGATTAAACTTATTCAAAAACATAAATTGTAATGATTCCAAACTTTTGACAGGAACTGTAAAATTACAAGTTATATAATAAGGAAGAACATGAAAATATAAGGACATCTTTATGTACAAGGACATGAACGCATTTGCAAAAATAGGTTATGCTGAAATCTCCTCATAGGTTAAACAAACTATACAGGAAAAACAATGACAGTGGTAACCCTCCTCTGTTTTAATTTGACCCAATCGCTTATATATAATGCCCCAATGTCTCAGATCACAGTTTTTCGGAAACCATTTCATCCTTAGTTAGAGAACGTGGGTCTGCGAGATATTCGAATCACATTATATGTGTTGAGCCCTGGAGCGTCAAATCCGGGAGACAGACCCTTCTTGTCAAAGACATAAAAGTTAAAAAGCTGTCCATCTTGCGCTTCGAGGGACACGGATGCGGTGTTGACACGCAGAACACAGGGATATTCTTTCTCGAACACAACTCTAAAGACTCGGTCCACTAAGTAATTCAATTTTATGGTCCGGTATCGCTCAGGGATGAGATCCTCAATCTGAGGCCCAAACTGCTGCATGATCAAGACACCATCAGGCCCCGCTTTAATCTCGTAAAACGTGATGTTGCCGTAAGTGTAAAAGCCCACATAGGGAGCAGGATTGGGGGGAGGAATGAGAAACCGCTTGGCCTCCCTAAAGGCCCTTTGCATGGCGGGAATGATATAAGAGTATGCCTTTGACACTACATCCTGGTTTTGCGGTCGTGTGCCGGCCATTAGCACCACCAAGCCTAGCTTAAGCCGAGGAACCAGAGAGAATGTAGCGGAAAAGCCATCCAGATCACCATCCTTGCGTAGCACCTCATATCCCATCTGTTCATTCACTTCCCACGGCGTTCCGGTGCGATTGGCAAAGTAGTCTTTGTCGCAGCGGAACAGAGGGGTTAGCATAATTTTTAAGGTGTCAGGCTCCAATAGCTTGCGGTGATAGGCTCCCAGCAACATCATGGATAACTTAGCCATGTCAGCAGCCGTCGAATACATCTGGCCTGAGGGGCGGTACCACCCCAAGTCATAAAGAGGCGCCATTTGGCCACTGCCGTACACACCGACAGCCATTTGACTTTGGATAGCAGGGTTGATGTCAAACCCTGTGTCCTCCATTCCCAACCTGCCCAGAATGTTATCTGTGACCCATCGCTGGTAATTGATGCCCACAACTCTCTCAGACAGGACATGGGCGAGCAAAGAGAAGGCCAAATTGCTGTAGTGACATCTAAAAGAGAAAAGTGAAGAGAAGAGTATGTTACGACTCCTTTTTTTTTTTACCTCAAAGGCAAGTTATTAGGAGACAACAGAAAAGTTATTATCATGGTCCATAACCTTTCCACACACACACAAAAAAGCTATTGAGATGTACACAAAATGAGGTTTGTTTAAAGCTGCAGTCCGCAACTTTTCCTCTTTGTCACCATCTCTGTTCGAAATCTGTAACTGCAGTTATTCGCGGAATTATCATCTTTACGTGGGTTGTAAATCGGCATGAAACAGCGCGGATGAACACAATGTTTTGAGGCGAGTGCTGCTGTCAATCACCGCGCTGTGTGGATACTGTCATTCAGAATCACAGATTCACTTTTTGAAAGTTTGACCAACATAAGAATTTTTAACAGAAAATGTCTTCCAAAACAAGTAAGTAACATCCATTTTTGTTCTGATCAACTAAGGGGGAAAAAGCATTGAACATGACAAGCGATCGTTGGATTTAATCAGCGCGATTTAAGTTACAGCAACCGTGCAAATTATACATTGTTCTCAAATTGTTCATGTTAACAACATCAGCATTGCGTGACTAACGTTACATTTAATGTGTTTTATGATTACCTGTGTAGGTCAGAATTCATATTCTCCATAATAGCTAAACGAGAAAGGCACAACAAAGGAAACTCCTTAACTGTGTGAATTAAGAAAACGTACTGTTACACGATTGAACTATTGAAATGTCTTGCTCAGCAGAAAAAAGCCGTCCCTTCTTCCGTTTCGAACCCCTTCAAAACACGGAGTTCACGCACCTTTCAAAAGTCCGGCTGATGTTTATCCTTGTGTTCGCATGAGACGGTTTCTTTATCTTTCTCTTGCCACCTTAAAATCCGAAGTACGAAGTCTTTTGGGTTCTATAACTGGTGAATCTCCAGTTGACACTGATGATTGTCGTTTGGATCTTTCTGGATCCGCCATAAGTTTAATTATGTAAAGTGCTGCGAGAAAAGCCTATCTCAACATCTCCTCACGGGCAGTATAGCCGGCTAGCCGAAACTCCTTCTTTATGTGTACGGGTGTGACGTAATGACGCAAAGACATGCTCGAATTTCCCGCCGAAACCCACCAGTACCACTGGAATTAAAATCATTATTACAAGCTAACCGTTTTGAATCTAGCTATGGCAAGCAGATAGTTTTGAACACTGGCTGAAGATGTTTTTTTTTAAATCATTTTGGATTATTTTTAACTTAAAAAAAGTTACGGACAGCAGCTTTAAAGTAGCTGACAGGATCAAATATGGTTAAATCAGCAAGATTAATGTAGTGGAACTTACTTGGTCCCTGGATCTGCGACGAGCACGTCATCTTGCAGGAGATTGATTGCAGTCTTTGTCTTCCCTTTCCACAGCAAGTTAGTTCCACGGAGTCTTCGGGGTAGACCTGCAGAAAAAATAAAAATACAGTATGGAGAATAATGCTTAATTGTGTTGTTTTAATGTCTTGTATGTGATTTAAAGATATAGTGTTATAGTTATAGTGTGAGTTATATTATAGTGTGATTTATGATTTGTCGTGAGAACAGTAATCACACACATCAAGTGAAGGCCAAACAGCGGGCCCAACGCTGAGTTCAAAGAAACATTCATTTTGTCCTGCTGCTACAGGTGTTAAAATGCTGTAAACATACACTTGTGTTTTTTTCACATCTCAGTGATTGTGCAACCATGGAATTGCTTCTTGGCTCAAAACTGGAAGCTGGAAACTCACCAGAAAGCTGGCTGGCCATTCTCCTTAATGTTACAGAGGACGATCTGATTTGAACCTCACCACTGTCAAGAAAGATCAGCCCGTCCGTTACGTATTTCAGCTCAGAGTCTCTGCTTTTGCCCAGGGGGTTTTTAATGGTGAAGTTGTCCACATACTTCTCCAAGGGGTCATCCAGGGAGCCCACCTTGCCATCTTCCCACAATCGATACAGCATCAGGGTGGGAAAGATCTTGGATACACTGGCAATCCTACAGAAGGGGCGACAACACAGCAGATTCAAATGTGCTCAAAATAAGATTTTTATTATTTATGGAAAAAGTCAAGCTATGAGAAAATAACATCTCATATTACAGCTTTTGTATTGGTGCTGGAAGTTCAGCAATGAAATTTAATTATTAATCATGAAAATGCAATCAAATAGTTAGACATCAAGTGAAGTATAACGCTACTTTGAACATTGAAGCATGTCATCAAAAAAAAACCTTGACTTTATTTCTAGCCAGTCGAGATTTCATTTTTTTGTGTATATTTCAATAAAAATTTCATAATTTCAAATGATTTTGCGGTCTTATTATGCCTTGCTGGCTTTGTACTCTCCTGACTTTTTGTTTTTCTTTTTGTCAAACTTTTTGTTTGCATTGTGTGCCATTGATTGACTGGCCAACCCAGAGTGCGTCAGAACTCGACACTGAGACTGGCCTTGAGTATTTTATGAGCTCAATTTCAGCCTTTTGAACTATGCCCTCATAAATCCTACATTCTCATCCATGCGAGTAAAACAGACCAAGACACCTCGCAACTCAAAGATGGATTATATAGCATTTGTGAACACCCTTGACACTGAAAAATGTCATAAAACCAGTCAATCCATTACAAAAGTTTGAGCCTTTAAAACAGTAGGAGTTATGTACAAGAAGATCTTTACACATCTAGAACTGAAGAGAAACAGCTTAGTAGCATTAACAGGACGTAGAAATGACTACTTCTTAAAAAATAGAGGAAATGCCTATATATTTTCAAGATCTGACTAAACCAGCAGCATTGTCATCATTGTCGTGTAATTGATACGCGAAAATGAGTTTTTACGTGCATATGAGACGCAGTTTTTTGCGTGCATTTGATACGCAGTTCATTTGCGTGTAATACACACGCACCCCACACCACTAATCCTACCCAAGCGTATAATACACACGCACCCCACACACACCTAAACCTACCCTAACCAACCAATGCGTATCCTATGCACGTAAAAACTCAATTTAGCGTATAAATTACACGACAATGCACATGCGTGCAATAAAGACGCATTTAGTGAGATCGGGTTGGTATTCAAGACCATCATGCAACTGCAAACCCTCAGAACCTTAAGAAATAATCTGGCCTAAACACAGCACAGCACTATACAGTCCATGGATAGTTTTATAAACAAAAAAAGAAATGATGTGACAGCAAATATAGATATTTGCCTTTGTGCGTAAACTGTCTAAATGTGGACTTGGTGGTCTAAAGTTTAGATAGAAAAAAAGGTATATTATTATGATCCATAGAGTATGTAAGATACTTTTGAATATATAATGCACAATAGCATGATATTAATTAGCAAAACACACCCAGTCCTCAGTCAGTTGGAAACAAAAACATAATTCTGGAAATAGGGATGCAGATCATAAATAACCCATGAATAATTTATCATGCAAGTATTTAGATAATTGAGCACAAATAATTCATTCCTTTTAAATGTTACATTCATTGCTTTATTCTGCAAAAAGGAAAAAGTAGTGCTGGTATTCATTTGGTTCGGTTTCATAATCCGAATCAGAATGTGCTTTAATGGCAATTATGTTTGCATACGAGGAATTTATCTTGGTGAAAGGAGCGTTCAGAAAAAATTACAGACATACATAGGGATAAAGCAGTAAAAAAGGAATATAACACAAAAGTGTATATGTGCCTATATATATATATATATATAAAAATCTACTTCATTAGTATATATACATTATATATAGGCTATATAATATATATATAATTTATATTTTTTACTGCTTTATACCTATGCACGTCTGTACTTTATTTCCTGGACTGGAAGCTCCTATACATAGTATGTTTTTTTTTTTATTTGTTTTTTTTTTTATAAAAACATTGAGTTCATGGCTTTCAACATAAACAAGCTTGATTTTGTCCACTTTGAAATTACAACACAATTAAGCTGTATTGCTTGAAATGACAGCTCCACGCACAAATTAGAAGTGAGCAAATTAGAATTAGAAATTAGCAAATTACAAGTGGATTCGGACTGATTAAATCAATCTAGTCACACAGTTGGCAATGTTGAAATGTGTGCTTCATCAATGAAAAAGAATGGCATAGCTCTTATGTCATGATGCTTGAATAATTGCAGCAATGGGGTCCGAATGAAGGACCCTCGAGAGCGGGATTGAGTACACAGACACTTAATTGGCATTTGGTGATAATGTCACCCCTCTCCATGCCAGACTCCTTCATATGAGGGTGATCTGTGTGCTATGCAGAGGAAAGTTGATCAAAGTTCTCTCAACCAGTAGAAGCAAGTATTTTGAATGCAAGTCCAAATAATGTATCAAATAAACATAAACATGTATTTTTAAAATATTTAATACATATATTTTATAAAATATATTATATAATGAGATATGATGTACCTGTAAATGGTGTATTCATTTGGTGGTGCAGAGTTAGGGTCACTACCATTTCTCTTGCCGAAGTTCCCTGTCCATAGCACTGTGTCATTGTAAGTAACAATAGCTGACATTGAGGGCAGACTGACGGGGTTGATGTTATTGCGCAGCAGTGCGTCAACCTAGACGAATGACAATACATTATTCAATTCATTTAAACGGTAGCAATGATTTGTTGGAAAACACAACTGTTCAAAAATATCTTATGCTTACCAAGGCTGCATTTATTTGATAAAATGCATAGTAATATTGTAAAATATTATTCCAATTTAAAAATAGCTGTTTTCTATTTTAATATTTTAAAAAATATAATTTATTCATGTGATGTTAAAGCTGTATTTTCAGCATCATTACTCCAGTCTATTATCAATGTTAAAAACAGTTGTGAGCAATTATAGAGCACAGCGTCTCCTCGACATGCAATAAGTGGGCGGGCTAATGTTTCGTCTTGACGTCACGACGAAACGGCTTATGAATCGTTTAAAAAACAATTCATTTCATTGACTCAGAGTCGACTCTTACTTTTGAAAGACAATAACTTTATATGCGGTGCACTTTCAGATTTAAATCTTTGCAGGATGTTTTCATTCACTATATTACACACTACATGAAAGGTCATTTTCATAAATCCATGATAGCCCTTTAAATAAAATAAAAATACATTTTGTTTTGTGCTATATATAGTTTGAAAAGATATATATAAACGATTGGATTATGTTTGATGTAAATAAACTGGGTTGACCATTTCAAACACATGTGAAATAAACAGCAAATGACTGACTTTCAGAATAATAAAATCATCGCACAAAAGGACAAAAATAATGATTAAGATGTGATTTTTGAGAAGTGAAGTGTTTAATGTTCGATCTTCACATGCTTACTTTCTCAAGCGCCTCCTTCAAACTGGGGATGGGGTGTTCCAGAAGTGTGGGCTCCGGGAACCGAGGGCACATTCGCAAAGATTTGGATCTTCCCCCAGCATTTTCATCTTAAGAATAAGCACACAGTTATACATACATATATATATATATATATATATATATATAAAATGAGAGAAAGTAAACTGCTACATGTTCTCTGTTTGTTTGGACTTTTATGTTGTATTTTCAGAAACAATGAAACAATAGGACTACAAAGGGACGACAAAACTAGACATAGGAAACGGAGAACATGTAACATATCGGTGCAAAGGAAAATGTTTAGAGGAGTGCTGAAATTTTTTGAACATAGCACATTCATTTCCTGATTAAACAGCATCGAAATAGATTATAATCTTGTGCCCGAACAGTGTATTAAAACCTTTACTGATTATTTTTGAACACACTTACAAATAATAAGCTTCACTTTAATTTCCAAAACAGAATGAACGTTAACAGAGACAAATGTTTGAATTAATACATTTTGTTATTGTTCTGTGCTAAATATATGTTTCAGTGGTTTGAAATGATTTAGCTACAGATTTGATTACGCATGTAAATAATCCGGGTTGACCATTTAAACACACGTTAAATAAATTGCGAATAAAATTTTTTGAGGATAAAATTCAAGCCATCATGTGGGTTGAAGAAATGTATCGTTATAAAGGGAGTGAAGTTAAAGCGGCGCTATGCAGTTTTGGCAATTTCTTTGCTGTATTCTCGCATTTTGCTAGCAGGATTCTCTATAGAGCTCCCCCTACAGCTTCGGAATAGATATTTGACAACACTCTCGTAAAAACTTGATACAGCGAACCGCCGGTCCAAAGTTGCAAGGGTGGTTTTTCCGCGAGACGGCCACAATTCAACCCGAAAAAAGTCATATAACCATTCCAAGGACTCAGAAGCTGTTCAGTTAAGGTGAATTAAGCTAAAAAACTAAAAAAAAAAAACTGCATAGTTCCCCTTTAAAGCTACAATATGTAATTTGTTTCGCTGCTAGGGGTCGCTAACCTCTTATAATAACAAAGGCGTAAGTTGATGCGGAATTTTGGAACTTGTCGTCATGCTGATGGATCTAATAATGTTTATGGATGAGTGAATACATTGATGTTTTTAACATGACTGTGATATGAAGCAGTGCACAATTGCCAATGAGAGACAGATATTAGCGCCACTCGCGAGTCCTGCGGATATAAAGAAATAAGGACATTTAATTCAACCGAACTACCCGCAAGTGCTGAATTAATACTCACACAGGTCCGTTTATTAGATGAATGAAACTTGTGAGACTTGGTCTACACTATTACACTAAACTACATTTGAGTGTGTTGAAAGTTATAATGTTATTCTGTGTTAGTTTGTCTGTATGAGACTAGCAGTAAACTAGATCAACATTAGAATAACATACTGATCATATTCTAACATTTCATCATGTTGAGCTATATAACATTGATTAGTTTTATGTACATTTGCTCACCTGTCTAATAAAGTATATAGAAGAGTTGCGTCTCTGTGAAGTTTGTCACGGATGTGGAGCTCGGCGTGAAACACAACGGCGATATTGATCCTCGTTTTAGTTCTCCTTTTGTCCCAAAGGCTGCTTGCCATGGTCCATAATGTTTGAACGAAACAACAACAGCGTGAGCGTGCAGCTAGACGTAACGCAGATATCCACGTCTGTCGGCATGGTAACTATGGCAGTACAAGCGAAAACCAGGGATAACGTGGATATTACGTCATTTACAGGCGACAAGTGAATACGGACGAGCCGCCATTTCAAATTTAAATTTTTATATTTTATTACAAAAATCTTACATATTGTAGCTTTAACCCTTAAATGCGTGAATGTTTCGCCAATATTTATTACATTTTCGGGTCACAGCCTGGTTAGAGTGTGGTTTAGTGAATTCGCCTCATTACTTAATGGACAGTGGACTGTAGATTAAGAAGCAGAAAACTGAGCACAAAACTGCTTTAAATATGCAGCTCCACTGCACCTTCACCTGACAAGAAGACAGTCTTCCATCTTTAGAGTCCTAAATCAATCCCCACTCAGAGACAGCTTATAATAGGATCTTGTAATCACACCTCGAGTAACCTCTAGTCTAAGACAACATGTCTGACACTAAACCAGACATATTTTGGACACACTTTAGATTAGGGTCCAGTTCCAACTATTAACTAACTATTAACTACAACTTTTGCCTATATAAACTCATAATTACTTTTTATTAAGGTAGTTGTTAAGTTGGGTAGCATTAAGGGATGTAGAATATGGTCATGCAGAATAAGGCATTACTTGTGTTACTAATAAACCGCCACATTCTAGTACCGGTAGTATGCATGATAGTAAGCAACTTAATAGTGAGAATTGGACTCTAAACTAAAGTGTTACCCATTGCTTTGTAATTATAAATATTTAGTAGTAAGTATTTATATAAAAAAAAAAAATGTGAAAGAGATTTCTTGCTTTCATACAGAAGAAGTATTGCACATGACCTGTGGACAACTCACTCACCTGACACTAACTTGGGCAGCTGGTACTGCCAAATGAAGCAAGCAGTCATGATGATGGACAGCAGCAAGAAAAAGACCAGGCCCAGTTGTGTCCATTTCACCTTCATTTTGCGGGTTTTGGTTAAACCGTCAATGGCAATTGCTGGATCTGGCTTTAAAGATGTAAGAAAAAATAAACAAATAAATGCTGTTCTTTTGAACTTTCCATTCATCAAAGAACCCGGAAAAAAATTGTATCAAAGTTTCCAAAAAAAAAAAAAAAAGTTTAAATTCAACATTAATGATAATAATAAGAACAATAATTAATAATTGAGCAACTTAGCACTAAATCAGCAATGATTTCTAAAGGATCATGTGACTCTGAAGTAATGGCTGCTGAAAATTCAGCTTTGCCATCAAAGGAATTAATTACATATTAAAACATATTCAAATCGAAAACAGTCATTTTAAAATGCTTCACAAAGCTGTGAAACATGTATAAATCAAAATTCCACAATAAATGAGAAAATGAAGCACAGTGTGCCTCTGAGGCAGCTCCATTCTTCATGCTGAGTCGTTCAAAATATTATAATTTATGACTGCAAGATCCAAACAATCATAATAAAATTGAGAGACTAAGCCAAGGAGAACAAATTATGATGTAAAACCTGCAAGTGGTTGCTGACCAACACTCTTTACAACCAGAATAAACAATCTAAGAACACTCACCACATGTAAAGCTCCATTTGTTCAATTGTGCATATATACACAGTTCTGTTTCAACTAGTTGTCCCAATCCGAAAGTGCGAAGATTTTGTATGGAATTCCGCCTCTTCTAAAGTAGAAAACCCCATTCCATGGCAATTACAACCGAGGTATCACTGGGTAAACACAGACCCGACTCCTGCCATCTCCACTCTGACTGCGGCATAATCCTGGCCTTTGACAATTAAATTTCCTATTCCACCACAGCGCCTGACATCATAATCCCAAGATTTACCCCTCTAAACCCCATCAGACCAGGGCGGTTCTTTATCTTAATCCCAGTAAATCAGTTCACTTGGCTGCTGTTTCCCGCTATCAGTGCTTGTGTGGCGTTCCCTGCTCCAAACTACCACACTTCTCACGTAAGGAGAATCAAACTTCAAATCTCATGAGAATTTTTCCATGTCTCAAGACTACAGATGACAAGAGATGTCAGACATCATTTTGCAAGAGCATTTAATCCCATAAAGTGAATGTCGACAAGAAGACATGCTCAAGGGGACCGCAGGATATGTTATATAAGGGACACAAGGATATATGTACTGTTGTTTGAATGCACAACAGTTTGGTCACATATAATGTACATAGCACTAGACTCATCTTTTGGCAGACTCATCTAGACTCTCACTAGACTCTTTTGGCAGATATTCTCTAACACCAATCTTATCAGACCATTAGCAGGTGCTAAATCTACACTGCTGTTAGTACTCCACTCATCTAAAGACCCTGACATGTGACCCTTACAGCAGTCCGTGATTGGACCATCTGACCTGGAGCTAAACATTGGGATTAACAGGAGCAGCAGGGTTTGCCAGCAGAATGAAATAAACCATCATCACTTATAAATCCTCAGATGTGAGATTACTGGAGTTTTAGTATAGCACTGACATTAACAAAAAAACAACAACAAAAAAATTACTACCTTTGCCAAATGGGCAATTTCTCTAAACAATAAAATTAGATTAAAAAAAAAAAACAATTACAAAGAAATTATTAAATCCTGTGAGAAATATCTCTTATAAATAAATAAATATAATAAAACAAAACAAATAAAAATGAAAGTGAAAAAAAATAATAATAAAAAATAATACAATCATTTAATATAATAAAATAAATAAAAATAAAGCTCAATTAGGACCTCATTCTTAAATTAGTGAAAATACAGCGAAAACAGCACCTGAACAATGTGTAAATAAAAATAATATAAATATATAATAAATGAATGTGTGTGTGTGATTTGAATATGTTTCAATATTTTATTCCTTTGATGGCAAAGCTGAATTTTCAGCAGCCATTACTTCAGTCTTCAGAGTCACATGATCCTTTAGAAATCATTGCTGATTTAGTGCTAAGTTATTATTGGTGCTCAATTATTAATTATTGTTCTTATTATTATCATTAATGTTGAATTTAAACTTTTTTTTTTTTTTTTTACTTTGATGTATAAATCAAAATAAATAAATGTGTAAATAAAAATAATATAAATAAAATAAAACAAAACAAATAAAAATGAAAGTGAAAAAATAAATAAATAGTACAATCATTTAATATAATAAAATAAATAAAAATAAAGCTCAATTAGGACCTCATTCTTCTAAATTGCCTATAAAACTTTCAACTTTTCATCAACAGGTATTGTTACAGTGGAAACTGACGTTCAAACATAACTTCAGTCCCCACAATGTTCCATTATGGAACAACAGAGTTATATTGTGTAGAAGGAAATCTATGTTTCTGAAAGACTGGTGGGAAAAGCAAATATGGTCAATTGTTCATATATTGGATGAAAATGGTAATATTCTTGAACTGGAGGAATTTAATTCTAAATATAATATTAACTGCTCAATTGTGGATTACAACAAAGTAACACAGAACATTCCAAATTATGAACATTGCATCACCAAGACTACACAAAATTAAAATCGATTATGTGGACCTGGTAGATACAAAATGTAATAATAAATTCCTTAAGCAAACTCTTGTTAACTTGTTGTACCTGGGTAGAACAAGGAGCACTCTTCTTTCTTGGTTATAACAAATATGAAATATCTTCAATTAGAGCAAAATTCCTAAGATATCAAATTCCTCCTAAATTTAAGAAAGTACATTTTAAAACAATAAATAATATATATCCCTCTAATGAGTTTGTAAAGAAAAGATTCAAGTTTGAGGTAGACAATTGTCATATCTGCAACATTAATGTTGAAACAACTGAACACCTGTTTTATGAATGTCAAATGGCTCAGAATTTATGGAAATCTCTTCACAGCATGTTGTCCTCCAGATCTATAAACATATATCAAATATTTATAAAAACACATCAAAATATTCAGATGGGTGTAATTCTACAAAATAAAAATGATGATTTTTTGGTCAATAATCTAATTATAGCTACAAAATATTATATATACATAAATGTCGATTTGCTAAGTCCTCCCCCACATGGTCTGCATTTAAAAATGAACTTTTGCTGTTTCATAAAGGTTGAGAATGCCCAGGCGAAAAAACTGTATAATCGTTTAATAACACTTCAGATGAGCTGAGTCCCTCTTTTTGGTTTGTTTATGTTATTATTTTGTTTTAGTTTATTTCTATTGTTTTGAGTTCTTTCAACCTAGTTTGTTCTCCCTTGTCATGTGGACAATATAGAAAATGTCTTTTCAGATGATTTGCAGGAGGTGTGAATCTTAGTTTATAATACAATAAGATTTATATTGTACATTTTGAGGATGTCATATTTTTCTTTTTGTCAGACGTCTTTGTTTATTGTGATAAGAACAATTTCAATAAAAAAAATAAAATAAAAAAAAGGACCTCATTCTTAAATTAGTGAAAATACAGCGAAAACAGCACTTGAACAATGTGCTTTAAATGTGCTTAACAGTAAAGAGGGTAGTCCCATGAGGTTTACCATGTAAATCTCTGAGTGTTCCAGTTAAGGCTACAAAAAACTAGTTCTGGCACATCATGCAATAATGTAAAGCACGAACATTCATATTCTGAGGAATAATAGGAGAGACTATGCAACTTGATCACTGCAGCATCACATCTAATGAGTTTGAGTAAATCAAAAGGGATTGCTAATGGGATGACCGTGAAACACATTGTGAGCCTCATACGCACATTCGCATGAAAATATAAGCACAGATGGTCATGAACTAAACAATGATGCATCAAAGGATTAGTACATAGCTTGTGACTCAACAAGAGAAGCCATAATCTAATTGTTTAGTCTTTGCTGTTTACTTTTTAGAGAAGGATTTGTGTTTGTATTCAGTCATGCATAATTTCTCTGCAGAGTAAATTATGCTTGGGCTGTGAAACTGAAGTCTTTATGGAAATTACCTGGGGCTGGACTCCATCCACAGATGTCTCCCTCAGGACCACCTTGCTCCCAGTCTCTCCCATCTTTACTCTACCAAAGTGGAAAATACAAGACAATTCACTGGTTCAGTCGAATTACATGGAAAAAGAGGCATAGATCTCATTTCAGTTTAGGGTGGGAGTAAAAGCAGGTTTTCTCTATAGCCCAATGATTTGATGCAAATTTTTTGTCCTATCTTAATTTATTCGGAAATACATAAAAACACAGTTGCATACAATGGCGTGAATACATCTCTTCTACGATGAGCATATTGTTCATTTCAAAATTAAAAATGATTTCTGATATGTTTGGGAGACATAAAGTGAAAAATAAACATTAATATTGTAAAAACGTTTGTCAGGCATATCAAAGATATGTGTTTAACATGTAGAAACATGTAGACAAAGTACATCTAAATAAATAACACAACCAACAAACAAAGTTTGTCAAATATGCAGTGCAATTGAAATGTGAATATAGAACTGACATTTACAAAAAAAAAACAAAAAAAAAAATTCAACCATGACAAAGGTTGAAATGTTTTTGGTTTTTTGGCCAATTTCTCAACAACAATAAAAAAAAAATTATAGACCTTATGTAGCCCCGCCCCCTTTCAGCGCTGCGCTCGTCTTTTGACTTCCGGTCTGTATTTTCACAGCAATCTTGCATAAATGAATGAACGGCTCGTTTGAAAAAAATCTGCGTTACAATGCTTATGATAAACATTACAATGCTCATGATAACTTTCGTTAACGCTAACGTTACAATAAGTAAATCCACTTCACCAGCTAATTACTCCTGGACAGCGATGCCATAGAGATATACAGAGCGACCGCAAAAACGGAAGTTCAAAGACAATATTCTAAAGATGACGGCGCCCTCGTTTCTCTGGTGCATAAGGTCTATACATTAAAATAAAATAAATATGTTTAGTTTAGTTTAGTGTCCACAAAGACACATTTACATTCTGCACTTTGAAATAAATAGTTTGCATGTGCTCCTCACTCTTGTGTAATTCAGCTGAAAGCTTGTAATTTTTTCACAATTCTTTCAATTATCTGCCGCTCCGTTGTGAATAAATGCTTCGCTAACGGATCTCATGCTGTATTTAACTTAGTACAAGAAAGACACAGAATATCATCTCATCTGCTCATTCCTTTTAGCCCTGAAGGGTAGGGGACATTATGGGCTCTGACCGATAGACTAGACTGTATACTCGGCCTACTGAGGGAGTAATAGCACATATTTGATGAGCCTTCACCTCTTAAGAGTCATATGTGAACAACTGCTATTAAAATTCAGAATACGTCTCACACGCAGGGTCCAGAGGGCTCAACATGCCCACCAAAGACCTGTTATTTTCTCACATTCATAAATTCAGGGTGAAATCTGAACAAAACCTGTTGTTCTGCAGATGAGTCATTGTCCTGAGAGGATATCGGTCTAGCACATAGAAAGGACATTTTTCAGTGAATCACTATTGTTCACAAGATGAATCACGCAACACAACATGCACTGAAGTATTACTTAACATTTAGTGGGAAAGGTAATATTTCCAAAGACACACAGCAATTAAAAAAGGATTTGCTTCTTCGCACATCCATTTCCAATTAAAACCCAATGCAAGTGACGCTGAAATGATGACACGATTTCATGAATTGCAGCATAATGGACCAGTGCTATTTTAGTCCCTAAGATCTGTATGGCTCACTGACGTATGGACATTTCAATTACTGTGAATTCAATATGAAACAAGGCTACTATAACATGGTTGTCACAAGAGAGGTTTGAATTTAAGATCATTAAACAGTTTTTCTCGATTACTTAAACACAAAAACTGGTTCCTGTAGCATAAGTATATATATATATATATATATATATATATATATATATATATATATATATATATATATATGTATATATAAATATGCAGGGATATAAAATATGCACGCTCTGTTGTACTGATCATTTTGGCAAGTAAAATATCATCTGGGTATTTTACAGAAAAATGCATGCAATACTGCAGCAATATTGCACCTGGAGAAAGTCATGCTGTTTGAGTTTAGCTTGTGACGACTTGAGTTAATTACAGTAGTCAACATTTGAAGTGGATCAAAAAAGTTAACCAAAGTTGTCCTAAGACAAGAACGGGTATTGTTCAAAATTCACGTATAACTTTGATGAAAGGTTTTGATCCACTTCACATTGACTGTATATTTAGAGCATTTGTTTGCTGAATGAACATATAGAGCTATTAATGTAAACTTTATTTGGTCACTTTTGTGTAAGTTTTTACAGAAAGAGGTATGTGGAAACAGGTGAGTGTTTACGTTTATAGTAAATGTGTGTGTTTGGGGATAACATAAGGGAATGGGTTTTCATAAAATATATAAAATTCCATATGCATAAACTTTTTGGACTTCCATTCCAAACATTGTTACTTTATTTAAACATAAAATAAACTATTCCCCTCCTTGCATGGCCATTTTGAATTATGCATTTGTAAATGCCTTTATACAATTCTCTAGAGAGCAGAGTTTTAGTAATGATGTGTTTTGTGTTTCGTCCTTTCTTACTATACAGATAAAGCTGATTAAAATCTATAGGGAAAGCCTGCGCATGTGAAATATGATTACAAATATTATGTACATGTATACCCCCCCCCCCCCCCCCCCAATAACGTACTTTATACTTTCAAGTATGCTTTATTCTTTATAACGTACTTTATAGAAAATATGAAAATATGCTAAAGTGAATGCAAATAAACCATTTTCAATGCAAAATTCATTCAGGTAGCAAGCATTTTACATAAACCCAGGGTATTAGTGAGATTAAATATGATTTGCTTTTTCCTACTGGCTTCAGTTATGTCTATCTGGTCCACTTCTTCTATCTGTATCACGTTTTGTTCTGTCAATTAAAATTGTACACTGAGAAAAAAGTCAAGCGTAAGCAAAGAAAATACTTAAAAGCTATATTCTGCTACATGTAAAAATCTCCGAATACACATTAAAATAAGCATGATCTGCCCTTATTTATAAAGAAAATATTTTGGTCACACTCAACATCAACATCTGTCATTTTTTTCCACTCTGGAAAGGAACTGCTATTGAAAATGGTTGTTATGTCCATTGCATTAGCATAATTCTGAATAGCACAACTGACGCCCTTACATTTTCTTCTATAGCTGCAAACCAAAATGCAATAAACACATTTATTTGAACATGAACTTACCCCTAAATGAGGTTCAAGAACTCTCTTATTCTTTGACGATGAAGGAGTATTCACACTCAACGGTCTCTCGTGTTCAGCTAGCTTACTGTGAAGTCACGACAGATGTTGGAATCATGGTCATGAATAAATCCAGCTTGCACCAGACCCAAGATTCTGGATTATCTGCCATCTGCAACATCTGCCAACACTGGAGAACAGGCAGCACAAATATTGAGCTGTAGTGTTACACAGCAAACCATGTCACTAGATGGCCTAGCAGGCAATGCTGCTTAATTAGTATGGACACTTAAGCCAAATTAAAAGAGTATTAAATGCATTGCATGACAAAATATCAAACCAAGACCTATTTGTATCTAGGCAATTACACTATATTAACATTAAATGTTCTCAAACATATTGAGTAATTCATTCACTTGACTTTGTTTTCCATTAGATAGAGATTTCAGATGTAATATAAATGATTTTTTTTTTATTGTAAAAGGGATTCACCATAGTTGTTGGAGAGATACGTTGAGCCTCACAACCGGAAAACCTTCAAGATTTGTGATTGAAACATAAAGAATTACAATTGGTTATACACTGTTCATGAAAGGAACAGTTCTGTCATCATATCACCACCATGTCATTTCAAACCTACTTCTGCAGAACACAAAAGAAAATATTTCTGTGCACTATACTTTGATAAAGGAAAGCTAAATGAAACTACTACATTGTGGAATAAAATGATCAAGCTGAATACTTATTTTATAACAATCATAAAATGCGTCCGTAAAAGAAAAGTTGCTGCCCTAAATTTTTTAAGTACAATCAACTTGGAAATTTATAGTCATTTCAACTTCAATTACATTAAATTGACTTAAAAATTTGTTGAATCTTGAATTACTAAGATAAAAAAAAAAAAAAATGCTTAACTTATTTTGATGAGTTAAAGCAATGTATGCGTGCGTGCAATTTGACTGGTTACGGCAAAGCTGAAAGCAGGTGACAGCACAAAACTCAAACTCATTCAGTCTGAAACCACTTTTCCAAGTATGTTTCCTTTGGCAAGAGAGCAAAAAGCTCTCTGCAGCTAGAGATATGAAACCCTATAATGCAGCCTAACATGTACACACACTCTAGAGAAATAATGTAATATTCTGTTGACTGTCGAATGTTCTTCTTTTTAGTTTGACTGAATAAAAGGAAATGCTTTTTTAAATTTGCAAACAGAAAATAGTAACAACAAGAAAAATAAGGACTTCTGAGAACTTGAGAAGTGCATCACAGCTCACTATATGCGATTTTTTTATTTTTTTCATATATAGCAAGATACCTTCAAAAGCATTTATGCTCTCTTTACAGACTTGAACCATGACAATTCATTCATAACAAGATAATCAAATTCACCTAAGGATTTCCAAGAATCACACAATCACTTTAACCAGCTTTTATAAATAGAAAGATCACTTAAACAGAGGCTTTGATAGGCTACATAAATTAATTCAAAGGCAATGTGGGATACAAGATGGGAAATTAATTTCATATTACAAAAGCTACCAAGACAATAACCTTGCACATTATCCAAGGGGTGTCACACAGTTCTCCTGTATCCCTCATGACATGACTGTTCAATTCAATTATGATTTTCATCCCCAAGTCACATGGATGGGTTTATGCATTCCTATCATTGTCCTCATTGATTTAATCGTCTTGCCAGAGAAGCATTTATGAAAATATAAAGAGTCCTAGTGAATGATTTGACAGTTTTCCTCTCCTGGCTCATTTTACAGCTGGACAGAGATGAAAACAAATTATAATGAATACTGCATGTTCGTGTGAAAATGGCAATCAATATATGAACACAATTACACAAAGATGGTCAGTTGGGCTCTTTGTTCCAAAGTATTGATATAGATGTAATATATGATATGCAAATGCATAATGTGCAATCTGCTATAGCCATTTGTAATTAACTAAAAGAGAAGCTGCAAATAGTCTGGTTATGTTAAAAGCAGATGACACATTCATGTGTGGTTGTGGCAGGTCATTTTCTTTAGTTTTTTTTGTTTTTTTACATTTGTGAGAAAAGAACTTTTCAAACCAAATAATGTTGATTCCAATTTTACAAGTAGGCTAATTATGAGATGCAATCTCTTTGGATTCTGGATTCTAAAAAGCTCAAGAGTAAAAAAGGCTTTTACCTCGTCCTTTACCGACTGGAATTAAAGAACGGTGGCTGTCAGATTTAAAGCAGCAATGAGGGGAAAAAGAAAAGAAACGGAACAAAAGGACCTTCGTAAATGAGAACAAAAATGCATAGGCTACCTCCTGTGAAATATAAAGGCATAAAATGAATACTCTCTGGATGTGCTTTGAAACTTAATGGGGTGTGTGAAATACATAAATGTGTTCACACACATGATGAAGTTGTCCAGAATAATCAGGTTATCTCAAGTGAATGTCAAATTTTTTTTTAGTATAGGCTATGAGGGTTGCATAAAGTTGTCATGTCAGTGATGCACAATTTACAGCCTCAAATAAAAATGATGGGCTATATCAGCATCAGACAGCACACCCACTGACCACTTACAGCCCTTTCAATGACTGATTCTTATAAAAATGGTTCCCATAGCTTCCCCCCCCCCCTCTCCACTACTTCCTTGACATCTTATTGAGTTTTCTTTTCTTTGCCATCAGTGACCCTTTGCTTGCTCACTGGAAGCTTTAAATCTTATAACATTAATGCATGACTCTGTTAAGATGTGTTGAAATTACATAGATTGTTAAAAGGACTATACAAATGGTTTGGGCAAAAAAGTATTTTTTTTAAGTTGGCTATCAAGCCCACCAATAGTTTAGCCTGCTAGCTTAGCATACTGTTAACTGATTAGACTGTAATAAAGTCATAAAACTGAATTGACAGATTTCATCAGGCATCAAAAGTCTTTTATAGAAGATTTTTTAAAAAATGGTTTGGCATAAATGGCAGACAATTCTGCATATCACAAATGATATAAACATAAAATATGCAAATGAAATAAACTGTTGAATGCAGTAGGCTACACTTTATATTGCACATAGGCATTTTAAATGTGTGTGTGTGTGTGTGTACTTCTTATGGGGACCAATCACGAGGAAAATAAATGAATAAACATACTAATTTAATATGATTTTAAATTTTAAATAATTTCCGGGCATCAGAGAGCCGCTATCAACATGCGGGAGATTTCCTTTACTGTCTATGGGAGATTTCCGGAGCTTCCGGGAGACTTGGGATGTCTGAATATTACACAACGCTACTACCAGAGAATGTCTAATATGGCGAGAACTCCCATCTCAGTAAACTTCCGGGTTCTGAACTGGTTGCAGTTCCACTCTGATTCCATATGAGGGCGCTCACAGGACGAGTGCAGAATGAATGGAGCTCTATAATGGAGCTATATAATTTTTTGTCTAGTAATTTGAATGTTGTTTTCGAAAGGAAATGCAAAGAACTTACAGATTGCTGGGTGTTAGATTTTTTAGAATCACTTATTTGCTTTAAAAAGTCTTTTAAAATGTCAATGACGTCATACATTCAGCGTCCATTAGCAGAATGCTAGCGTGTTATGGGCAACAACAACTCATCCTGTAAGAAATCGAAAGGACATAAGTACTCATTCATTCAACTTTCGACCTATAACCCATGTTGAACTTGCAAAACCTACATTCAAATCTGAGATTTCTCAACGGCAATCGGGTAAAAGAGACAAATTTAGCCGTTTAGCTCCATAGACTCCCATTCATTCTGCACTCGGACGATCGCCCCCAGTGGAACTCTGGTGGAACTACAACCAAAATTCGGTACAATAGGACTTAAAGGTAGGGTAGGCAGAATTTTCAAAAAAAATAACAATTCCCAAAATTGTTTAAACTGTCTTTATATACCGATACATAATTAAAATGTAAGTACTCTGAAAAAGAGATTTTAAAAATCGAGTGTCTGTAGTCCTCTCAGAGCTGCAATAAACACAGCTACTTATTCCATTGACACCCACCACCTCCCGTCTGGGCTCCTTCCAAAGCCACGCCTCCAAAACACATGACCGCGCAATGCCGCCCGCGCTCAGCTGGAGGACGCGTTTACCAGCGCCGAGCGGAGACGAGCAGTGCACGGAGTAACATCATGTCAGAATCACATATAATAAAATACCTAACTTTATCATTATGAATATAAACAACTAACATGGCTGTTAGTACTCACTATCAAGCCAGCATATCAATAGGCCTACTGGTAAAGTTTAAAATATATTGAGTTTGATTCGGTAACAAGCTAGTAACATAAGGCAAACTCAAAGCTAAAAACAGGTTGCATTGATACACGTTTTTCCTGTTACCATCAGTTACACTGTGATGAAGGGGAATTTCGTGTAAGATTCATAACATATGCGGTGTTTTGCATGTAAGAGCTTCCACGATGAAAGCACTGTTACCGTCACTTTTCAGCCCCTTGATGTCCCTCAGTTGTCCACCGCTGAAAAGCCCTGATATTGCTTGCTTTATCCAAAGACTTTTTGGGCATAGCCTTTTCAAATACTGTCTTCCTTTTCTTGCCTGGTTTGCCTTCGCTGACTGTATATGCAGGTACTGGGATTTTTGACTGCTAAATTCGCGGCCATAATTGTGATTCTTTAGGGTCCATGCTTCTTCCCCTCCTCGATTCAAACGGGCACGCGCGCGTGTGGGCGGCTCGTGTAGCTGCAGGGTTGGTTGCCATGGTAGCGAGGGAGAGTGACAGTCGCTCCAGCCAATCATTTCATCCAGCCAATCATTTCAATCGTCCCGAATGGAGATAAGTAGCTGTGTTTATTACAGCACTGAGAGGACTAGAGACACTCGATTTTTATACTTTCTTTTTCAGAGTACTTACATTTTAATTATGTGTTGGTATATATAGAAAGTTCATACATATTTTGTAAGAAAAATTCTACCTACCCTACCTTTAATAGGGAGTGGCCAGGCTTTCCGTAGACGGGCTTTGCTACTACATTTGCTGGTGGTAATGCCGTAAATGAGTCCAAGATCAACCTTTCGCGACATTCCCCACTCTGCCTTATCTTAAAAAAAAAATAATAATTAAAACATATAGTTCCCAAAGTATTGTTTAGTATAAATCATGTTGGAGATTAGCAACCAGGCTGTCGATTCATTAAATGATAAGCTATTTTCCTCACAAAAGCTGTTTATTTCTAATTCATTGTGGTGCACATGTGGGAACTGTATCATTACTGTATCAATAACAGCGCATACGTTAACCGAGCACTAACGTGAATGACTGATATTCCCCCGAATTCGCCATCATAGCAGGTTTAACCATAGATATCTATATAAAGGCTAGATGTCTTACGGCGGAGTCTCTATCGTCATCACCGGCGGCCATCTTGTCACAGGCAGGGTTTAATGTAAGGTGAGTTATCTGCACAAACACAAATACTCTTATCTCGCTGAAATCTGGACGGATTTACAAACGGTTTGGTTTCTTACTAACGTTATTAACGTGGCTATAATACTAGCATATAATGGATGTTTACATAATTAATACATAATTATCCATAAGTGTGCAATGTCATAACTACACAAGGGTGTAACTTTGGTTTGAGAAGTGGGGGGGACACAAAATGGGGGAAAATATTTTCGATTTGAATCTCATTTCCTGCATTTACATAGCTACATTTAGGGATAATGGTGACATAAAATCCAGGAAATAATTAGATTATAATCTAGGAATAGGCTGTATAAGAAAAATGTCTGTCTTTCTTTATTGTTTAATAGGTGCCGAAAGCCAAGACTTCAGATCATTTTATAAAGTAAATAAATGTTAGCTATTAATGTTTTGTGTGTAAATAGAATTTAAATAATGTGAGACTCAATTTTCACTGTAATGTAGAAACAATATGAAGACAATTTTAAATAATTGTTTAATGGCATCTTTTTATGAATGAAGGCCAGTATCACTGATTTTTATAGTTACTGATGTATCGATGAAAAATCATTTCCCCCCCAAATTTTAAACATTTATTAGGCTTCAAAAAATATAACAACTTTTAATTTAAGTGAACTTAAAACAAACCTCACATAAACCCATAATAAATGTCGGCTATGTTGGCTTTCTGTCTACAGCTGTGCCCTTCCTGTCGGACAGGTAGGCTATGACATATACAGAAATTGAATAAGGTTATCAAACACTCAACACTGCATAAATTATAAATGAATAAAAATGCAATTTAAAATATCATTTTATTTGATTAACCCGTTCTTTAGTCAAGAGCAGTTAGTAATTCTCTGTTCTTTTTGTTCTTTGGTTAACTTTACTGACAGAGAGAATTAGTGGCTGCTGTCACTTTAAGATCTGCTGACAGGATCTCACGCGTCTCATTCTCTCACTAGCTTTACTTTCATTTAAGATTTTATTTAACTCATTTAAGACTGTTCTTGTGGGATACTCGAAAAAACGGACATTTGGGCATAAATGTGTGTGTTATTGTTAATTCAAGCGCGATAGAGAACTTGATACTGGCACCCTGTCTGTGCGATACTGAGCGTCTTTCTGTGCGGTGTGTGTGTGTGTGTGTGTCTGTGTCAGGAGGACATTCACTGAGCGCGTTCTCCTTTGTCTTGTCGCGCATTAAAGCTGGACAAAAGTTAGTCGCATGGGTCAACGTTGACAGCACTATCGTAGCTGACAGAAAATGCTGCGGTTTAAAGTGGACTCGTTTTCATGGCCCATAATGTTTTTCTTTTAGTAGGCTACACAATGTGCTTCTACATTACATATTTAACAGTCTGAAGTTACCTAGCAGCAGCAGCGTAGGCTATGTTGAAGTTAGCTCAGTCAACGTAAGGCTATCAACAGGTGTAGAAAGAAAATATGATTATCCTGACGTGAGCTAATTTACTGAATCAACCAACTCGCATCTTCTTTCTTTCTTTTCATCCATGATGACATTATAGTCACCCGTTGTTGTTTCTGGCGTTTCATCGCTGTCTGTGCAGCAACCGCTATACCTGCTCATTCGTTCAGTGCGCTAGAGTGTGTACGCGAAGTTCCTGGACATTGACACGCGCATCGACACAGGCTCGATCCTGCTCCTCCGTGGCAATGACGGCGTTCGGTTTAAAATAACTACAAACGAATTTGAAAGTGGGGGGGACACAAACGGGATTTTGAAAAGTGGGGGGGACATGTCCCCCCTGTCCCCATAGGAAATTACGCCCGTGTAACTACATCTCTGACGTTTATAACGAACCAACCCATTTGAAAATCGGTAGAAAATTGAGCAAGTTATGGTTATTTAAAAATTACATGCACCATAAACACAATGTTACGAGTGAGCGAGCAGCCTGTGACAAGATGGCCGCTAGGGCGCTGACGTCGACTACCATTGGCCAGCAGCGCGGACGAGACATCTATCGTCTTTATATAGATATCTATGGGTTTAACGACTGAGCAACAGTGAAGACGTCAGCTGATGACAATGCTGTGGTGTTCTGAGAATATCAGCTCAAATGGATAGTAACTCCACTGTTGCTTAGTTACCAATGATCGCGCGCGCGAACTCGACAATCGACTACTGTGGACTTCGACCGAAAACAGGAAGTAAATACAGGTATGTGAGCTGGCTGAATTAACATAGCTTTTTATTCATATATTTCACATCTACTGCAGTCAGATTCACTCTGAATAAAATCACTCACACGGCTGTGCACTTGTAATGATGACACATCGAGGATGTTAAGAGGCTAAAGGCAGGTTTAAATCTTACCCCATTTAAGTCAACAGGGTGCACATTTAAAAAAAGAGGATAACACGGTGTAGACAACACCAATTTTTGTCGTTGTTCTCTGTACTGACAGCACTCCAAATTTACAAAAAAAATGTAATTCAGCTGGTCAACATATAAAGCGATCGAGTCTCCTCAGAAAATTTGGACTGAACCGCTAAATTCATAAAGATTAGTTTCACGATCTCATCTCATTATGAACTTTTCGAAGCTTCAAAGTTTCAGTTGTAGGCTATAACTGTCTATAATAGGGAACGAAAGCTAGATTTAATTAAAATCTTCATGTGTTCTGAATGAGGTTTGGAACGATCGCGAGGGCGAGTAGCCATGTCAGAATTTGCATTTTTGGGTGAACTATTATTATCGTGCAGTTTCGACTTCACCGATTACATTCACACACTGCATGACTATGCAATATATTTTTATTAAAAAAAAACCGGTTAGCCAATCTTATTAGGTCAAATGTTTAACCAAACAAACACAGGTCTGAAACTCTTGATTAAAAGCTTTATTCCGAGTTTTACGACAGTGTATGTGTATCTGTTGGCAGAGAGTAGCGCCTTAAACAAGTCATACCTGTTGCACAATTCCTGTGACCTCTCTCATAAAAACGGACATTTTGTCGTAGTAAACTCCCCCCCCCCAAAAAATATACACTCACCGGCCACTTTATTAGGTACACCTGTCCAACTGCTCCTTAACACTTAATTTCTAAGCAGCCAATCACATGGCGGCAACTCAGTGCATTTAGGCATGTAGACATGGTCAAGACAATCTCCTGCAGTTCAAACCGAGCATCAGTATGGGGAAGAAAGGTGATTTGAGTGACTTTGAACGTGGCATGATTGTTGGTGCCAGAAGGGCTGGTCTGAGTATTTCAGAAACTGCTAATCTACTGGGATTTTCACGCACAACCATCTCTAGGGTTTACAGAGAATGGTCCGAAAAAGAAAAAACATCCAGTGAGCGGCAGTTCTGTGGGCAGAAATGCCTTGTTGATGCCAGAGGTCAGAGGAGAATGGCCAGACTGGTTCGAGCTGATAGAAGGGCAACAGTGACTCAAATAACCACCCGTTACAACCAAGGTGGGCAGAAGAGCATCTCTGAACGCACAGTACGTCGAACTTTGAGGCAGATGGGCTACAGCAGCAGAAGACCACACCGGGTGCCACTCCTTTCAGCTAAGAACAGGAAACTGAGGCTACAATTTGCACAAGCTCATCGAAATTGGACAATAGAAGATTGGAAAAACGTTGCCTGGTCTGATGAGTCTCGATTTCTGCTGCGACATTCGGATGGTAGGGTCAGAATTTGGCGTCTACAACATGAAAGCATGGATCCATCCTGCCTTGTATCAACGGTTCAGGCTGGTGGTGGTGGTGTCATGGTGTGGGGAATATTTTCTTGGCACTCTTTGGGCCCCTTGGTACCAATTGAGCATCGTTGCAACGCCACAGCCTACCTGAGTATTGTTGCTGACCATGTCCATCCCTTTATGACCACAATGTACCCAACTTCTGATGGCTACTTTCAGCAGGATAATGCGCCATGTCATAAAGCTGGAATCATCTCAGACTGGTTTCTTGAACATGACAATGAGTTCGCTGTACTCAAATGGCCTCCACAGTCACCAGATCTCAATCCAATAGAGCATCTTTGGGATGTGGTGGAACGGGAGATTCGCATCATGGATGTGCAGCCGACAAATCTGCGGCAACTGTGTGATGCCATCATGTCAATATGGACCAAACTCCCTGAGGAATGCTTCCAGCACCTTGTTGAATCTATGCCACGAAGAATTGAGGCAGTTCTGAAGGCAAAAGGGGGTCCAACCCGTTACTAGCATGGGGTACCTAATAAAGTGGCCGGTGAGTGTATATGTTTCCATTTGAACAGGTGCCTGCGCTCATAGCGACCCATGTAGGCTACACGGAGCAGATGCATGCCATGGCCCAATGGCCCACATAGGCTACTACAGTGAAGATTCTTGTTAGACAGCACGTAAACATAATTATTTATTTTATTTAAATACTGTTTATTGCGTACAATTCATACTTATTACATTTTGACGTTCAAAAATCATATTAATATTCCTTACAGATTAATCAAGGGCAGACTATAGAAATAATTGCTAACTTAAGCTATATTAAAGTTACCAAAGAGAATATAGTGAGATACAGGGATAAACAAAAGATCGAGCATTTATCTGAAATCAGAAACAGAATGAAAACCACAGGTCTAGGGCATATATTATCTAATAAGTAGCCTAGCTGTCTGTGGCTTTTTGCAAAACGATGTGATGTTGCCTACCACCAGCAGATGGCGTTCAAAATATACATTGTAATAAAAAGTAGGATCTAAATGGAAAACCTGGTGATGTGCTGCCCCTTAGAGGGAACATTCTGCATCAACCTTTAATATTACACCAAATTATAATTCTCATCATAGCTCTTTTGAACTTGGTTTGACGCACCCAAATTACCTCTAATGTAACCCTACTTTTTCAATTTGCACAAAATTGCTTTACTTAATTAGACTTCACCTCTGTGAAATTGTGGTTGTGCATGATGCAAGAGAAAATTAACTTGTGTTTGGGAGTATCCATACTTACGGTGGTCAAAGAAACAGAATAATATGAATTCCACAGAAAATTGCAGAGTTCAAAATGTCCTGCAGAGTTCAGCTCCAACTTGCATCAACACACTTGCCTGAAAGTTTCTATTATGCCTAGTAAGATCTTGATTAGCTGGTTCAGGTGTGTAGTTAGACTTTGCAGGACAGTGGCACTTCAGGAACAGGATTGGACACCCCTGGTCTTAGGCAAAGATTATTAGACATCTCAAATTTCAATGAATGTGAGAATATTTGCAATGAGTGTTTAATCTGGCTTTTTTCCAAAACAGGCTTAAAGAAAGGAGGCCAAGACAAGCCTATGGGAACCATAAAGAACAGCACTCCACAGAGCTGGGAGGAAATAGAAAAGAGACAATGGTATCATGCATGTTTCAAAAATCTAGTTTTTTTTAGGGTGACAACAAAGCAGAAAAGATTGACCAATGACTTTGTTTTTCATATTTATTTGGTTTCATCTCCCCTGCTTTTAACTGCTTTTTTTAAACCATGTAGTATCCTTTTTCTTTTGTGACCAGTTCCAAAACCCGTTGTCTAAAACCTTATTTTTTTCCCCCAGTCTATTGCACATTTCTATTTATATCATTCTGACACTTTTGACATACTGTTCAAAAGTCTAGGGTCAGTAAGACATTTTTTTTATTAAAAAAAAGAAATATTCAGCAAGGATGCATTAAATTGATCAAAAGTGTTAAGACATTTATAATGTTACATTTATTTATTTTTTTAACATTGATAATAATAAGAAATGTTTCTTGAGCAGCAAATCAGCATATTAGAATGATTTCTGAAGGATCACGTGACACTGAAGTAATGATGTTGAAAATTAAGCTTTGCCATCACAGGAATAAAGTACAAGAGTAATTAAAAAAGTTATTTAAGGGGTATAATATTTCACAGTATTGCTGTTTTTACTTTCTTTTTTCTGTCTTTCAAAAACATTTAAAAATCTTACCGACCTCAATCTTTAGAATGGTAGTGTACTTACATTGTGCGGCTGAAATCCAGAGAAACAGTTGTAGGTTATGCAAACAAATACAGTTGTTTTTGAACCTTTAGGGAATGCTGCACTTTAATACGCATTATAAAGCAGATGTCATATGATATTATTGATAATACATAACAAACGAATATCCCTAGTGTAAGAAGTAAAAGAAAGCCAACGGTCAGAGACTGACTAGGACAGTTCATACCCTGAAGTGACCAGGAAAAGTCTAGACATTAATCCAACGTAGCATGTTTGATTTAGGCATTTGCCCAAAACCATTTTGTTGCAATAAAAACATGTGACTCAATGATGCCATATTATAATAACTCAAGCAATGCAAAATATTTCAAGATTCTCACGATATCATGATGAATAGAATCTAAACAGAATATATAGTACCGTATCAGTATATGAAGTATGAAATGAACATCAATTTATCTGAGGGAAGTATGTTATGGAATGCAGAGCACATAATCCCAACGAGTTGAACAAAAATAAATGTGTTTTGTCATTTCAAGTAATAAGCATTCTGTCTGTAAAGATTCCCAGCCATTTGGGTTATAGCAGAATGTCTCATAGTATTTATTTTCAAGTGTTTTTGGAGAGCAGTCTGGGTCGATGTGCCGTTTGAACATCCCCGAGGGTGACCTATCCACCAGAGAATGCATGCAGAGTCAGCCTCTTCTCAAACGAGCGCCTTGTGGTTTTCCACCAATGTCACTTCTCCAGTCAACAAATGCATGCCTGACATTTTCCCCTTGAGTCCAGAAGAAGTTGTCTTTTGGATGAAAACAGAGCTGGCTGCTTTGCATTTCCTTAGTCATGTTTCAAATGTTTTATTTGGCATTTATGCACCAGGGCTTGGCCACAGCTGTCCTCTGAATTTTCCATCACTAATCAAATATTTACAATCGAGATGTAACCTTAGGGCTGAGGTGAGTGAATAAAACATTTACATTTTGTGGAACTATTTGTATTGCATTTTTGCACTAGATATTCCATCACTTCAGAATCGTTTAATCGTTGAGACTTGTAGTTTCGTGTGGGAGTTTTAGTGTTGTGCGAGAATGCCTAAACATTCAGTGTGATCTTTTTAGAACTACTGAAGCAGAAAAAAACACTCAAAACACCATTGGCCACTTGTCTTTCAATAGTACACAATGTTTTCACCCATGTTGGCCTCCCGCCTCATGCCTCAGTAGGTTATTGTGAATGCCGTGTTTGTCGCCCGCAGTGTCTGCTGCCACAGATTCTAAAATAACGAGAGGGCCTCTGCCTCTCGCTTTTCGTTCTTGGGGCAAACAGAACAGACCACCTTTGCTTTTGAGTGTTCCTCACGCTGATTGCCTGCGCCTCTTGTTTTCATCCGGTCGCCTCGACCTCCAACCCGTTTTCAGCCCTCCGTCAAGAGTGGCATTTTGACACGGCGGGGCCTGTAGGAACCCACAAAGCAGCATGACCCGATAAGTCTAGGTCAGATGACGGCCACCAAGACTCCTTTACATGTGTGTGCGCGCGTGTTTGAGAGCTAGAGAAATAGCAGAGAACAGGCCCTGTGCGTCTGTTTTTGTGTAACGTCCATCATACTATTTGCATGGCATGCAAAGGGGTGGAAATTCCATCTGTTGTGAGTGCCTCTTCAGGCTTCATGCCTATTTCGCTGCTGATGGTTGTGCAGATTCATTTACTGATTTGACCCAGAGTGTCTCAAACCCTTTCATACACACTGTGTAGCGCACTGATTTATTCCTGTTATGCAGTCCCTGTTCATCTGTTTTACTTTTAAATTTTAATTAAAGCTTATTCATTTAAGGAATTGGTTTTTATGAAAAGAAGCTTTGGCACTTAATGTATTTTATTATAACCTGATTATTTATGCAATAAAGCATTATGTTTAATTTTGAAATATATGACAGTCTTAATTATCAGAGCTATGCGTGTAATTTTAGGATATTTGTTTGAAATACCTGGTTGGAGATTATTTTATGTAGTAAAATAATAAAAAAATTCACATAATTGTGATAAAACGAATTAAATTGTGTATGATAATTATGTAATATATATAGACATATTTGAGTCATAAAAATGTATTGCACGGTAGGAATGACTTCTTGAACACAAATCTTAAGCCCAAAGTGCACAACTTCTTTTCTGACTTGGAAAAAACTAATTACACCTAGGGAATGAATAGTACTTTTGACAAATGTTTAGAATGACTCTAACATGAAATGAAGAGTCAATGGCATGGAAAAGCTGTTTTATGCAGGCCGTACCACGTGGCGTGGCAGCGCTTCTCTACTTGCTCCTTTCACACCGTGTAACCGGGCAGAGCAGCTAGAGGGGGTAAGAGAATCAACAGGGGCCAACTAATATCCCAGAGTTCATAAGGCCAGCTCTCACCAGTCAGTCACCCCTGATTCGCGCCCGTTATCCAGTCTGGCATTGGGCCAGCGGGAGGGCATCATCAGAGCTGCCTCCTCTTTTGCAGAGAACACTGCAGCCTAGAGCAAACATTAGTTACATACATGCACTCACGTACAGGCGTGCAAGCATGCATATGATGAGGAAGCGTATGGATATTCCCTAATGCATATTTGCACTCTTGCACTCATTTTTTTTATTTTTTTTACCAAGGATATTTGCATCAATGCACACATGTTGATTAAACACATATGGCAAAGCCTTTTTTTTTTTTTTTTTAGGAATGGCCAGCATATGTAATCGAAGTAGACAGAAAATGATAGACATTAAGAATTTCAATACAGATTCAAAAGGAAATTACAGCAGGCTGTTCTGAGAGCTTTTCAAAACTAAGTGAGTGTGAATCAAAACATGGTCGGGGTGAACTGGTTCGTCTCTGTTTCTTATTTATAAAACTCTTTGAAATGCCAGCTCTATCGTACTAGTTATCAAATTTTTTGTTTGTTTAATGAAGGACCCCTGTTAAAACCCCCACAAAGCATTTATTAAATATTTTGTAATGTACCAGTAGTTATTTTTATCCAATGTATTTTTTTATTTTGTAGTTTATATCATTGTCCAGGAATAAATGAAAAAAAATACTACTATTAGTTGAAATAACAATATTTTATTATTATTATTATTATCTGTAGACATGCAAAACACTCACCACCACCTCAAAGATCAACTAGTTGTGGGTGTGTCCCATTAGTTCTGACCTGTGATTAGTTTGGCAGGAACTAATAATGATTAAGGCTGAGGTTTAAGGATGGGCTTTGATCAGTGCTCAGGATAAAAAGGGCAACAGCTGCTTCCAGGAGCGGGGATTGACCAATTGCGCGTCCAGGAGAACTATGTTGTGCTGTTATGCTGTTATCTGATGACCTGTGCATTTTGCCGCAGGGCAATGGAGGCAACAGACTGAACAACAATGTTAAGACAGGGTTCACATACCTTTTAAAATGGCTTCAGCAGAAGATACGTATTTAGAAATGTATTATTTTTTTGTGATTTTTGTAGCAGGGGTTTTGAATGTTGGTTTCAGATCCTATGCCATAAATGAAGATGTTGAATATTTAATTTTAGCCTCCAAACTAAAAAAAATCCAGTATCTTCCTATTTTTGTTATTCCAAATGTATGTACAGTGCAATACAATATAATATGACTTTATATTAGGCTATATAATTTGTGTATTTATTTATGAAGTTTTTATGCGTTTTCTAAATACATAATATAAAGTTAGAATAATGATGTAAAAATGTTTTGACCAAGAGATTGAAATATATATATATATATATATATATATATATATATATATATATATATATATATATATATATATATATATATATATATATAATATTATATTTATAGTTGTGACAAAATATTCACAGCTAAATATTATTCTGTATAACAGTCAGTTTTATTTACATTCTTATATATCATGAATTCACAACTATATTTAGGATATATATTTGTCTTTGGACATTGGTTTTAGAGGTGCTTTATGTGGTGCTAAAACTGGTAATCAAAAGCTATTATATGTAAAAAATGTCACTTATCCCCACATAATTAATGTTATTGCTGTGCGATGCCTTATAGTTTTAAGTCTCGCTTAATATGTGTGCTTACAAGCACTAACATCATTTCACAGAGTGTGGTGGCAGTTTTTTCCTAGGAATTTCTCAAACATTCATGAGCTTCCATAACAGATTCTGCATATCAGAGTTGCCCTTACACGCATATCTTGAACTAGTTTCACCTAGATAGATAAAAAAAAATTGAAGAAAGAGGTTTGTGTGAATGAATAATACATAGAAGAAAGAGGTTTGTGTGAATGAATAATTAACTTATTTAACACCGTCACAAGGGACTTTTGCCCGTTTGAGAACTCTTGACTCCAATTAAAAAATTAGACAAGGATAACGATAAATAATGCCATCCTCAAAGTCATGTATTCACTGGCCGCACTGAGAATAATTACAGATAATGTAGTGATGTGTAGGCATGCTTTGAATTTAGATCACTCCTGCGGTTGACCTTCAGCAAGTGTTGCTAATTTGCATGATGTCCTTGGTTTCCTCCTAATGATATACTGATGCATTATGCTTGGGGAAACTGTTGTTGTTCTGTCATTCTGCTCCCTAGTTCATGATGATGTGAATCGGTATGTATTGTACATGAATGTGAACATTAGCAATGGCCTTGATTCACTAAACTTTTATAAAGTACAATGTAATAGTGGGAATCGTTGTTACTGAGAGCCATTCCTACCTCATTTAACTCTTCAATTTAGTTTTTGTCAGTGTAACCTTATGTTTTTAAGTTGACTTCAGTCCTTTAAAATAAATAAAATCAATTGTGTTGAGTTGATCAATGCGCTTTTATGCAAGATGTACACTACTGTTCAATAGTTCGGTATGTTATTTTTGTTATGTTAAGTCTCAAATGGTCACCAATGTTGCATTTATTTGATTAATATAATAAAAACAGTAATACTATAATTAGTTTTCTATTTTAAATGTAGTTTATTCATGTGATGGCAAAGTTGAATTTTCATCATCATTATTCCAGTCTTCAGTGTCACATGATCCTTCAGAAATAATTCTGCTGATGCTGATTTGCTGCTCAAAAAACTCTTCTTCTAACAGTTTTAAAAACAGTTGTGCTGCATATTATTTTTGTTTTAAATGTTTTAATTGAATTTTAATTAAACAGTTTAGTGCATCTTTGCAAAATAAAAGCAATTTCATTAAATAAGTAAAACTTATACGGAGCTCAATAAAAACCCTGCTGAAATCTTATAAACCTTTTTAAAAATAGTTTACGAAACAAAGTGCTGAAAATGCATAAATGAACAGAAAAACAAAACAAATATTTATTTCTGTTGTTCTATAATTAATTTTTTTTTTAAGATTATATAATGTCTAAATTCCTTTTCCTTTTTACTTACGACACGAGATGTTTTACCCTATACCTTTATTTAACAAATAAAAAAATACTTGTTTCCCTTTTATGCATGCAAGGGATGAAAGCCAATTAAAGACAAAAAACTAATAATAATAAGATTCCAATTATGTACATTTTGCATTTTGGACTTTTTTTGGGAAGACTTTTCTATAGGACAGCCCTACAATACGGTTGTCTTATGAAGTGTGATCATTACTGAACTAGGGAGCTGATTAAGACACACCCTGCGGCCGTTGTGGAGCTGCTTGTCATTTTAGTGACCCAACTTCAACAAATATACCCTTAGAAAATATTTAGCTGTCTCTAATTTACCCATTGACGATAGCATGCGATGTTTACCCTGCAATTCGTTCGATTCAGCCGTACATTCAAGGTAGACAAGAGTTCATGAATCCAAAGGGTAAAATACTAGATCCATGGTTTTATTTTAATGGCTACTCATTACACATCATCGGTCTCTGAAGTTACAGAGGGAGGACCCTGCGGGATGACAAGGCAAAACTCCCGCTGATAGGTTGCGTGAGTCTGCCGTTGGCCCCACCGTATGCAGGCATGCCGTTCAAGGCGCATTAGGCCAAGACAGATTGAGTCCATGCAATGACCCAGAGCAGGAGGGTAGCATAGTATGGCGGGTATTCTCAACCCTTAACTGGCCCTTAGAAACGTTCATGCACACATTTCTTGTCCCCTCCTCTCAGTCTCCGTCTTGTTCCTTCCGCCTGACTCTCTCTCCCAGATCGCTGGCTGTCTGTGCTCCCGCAACCCATGATAGGGGGGAAGTGTTCATGTTCCAGATATTAAATTACTCATGAAATATTTTCTTGTGCTCCAGGCTTTGCTGCTGCCTGCTCAGAACACTCCACTTAGCCCTTTTCCGGCTTCTCAGAGTGCTGGCGTGTGGCACCTCTCCTCAGAAAGTCAATTTTTCCCATTTGGAGCAATGGCATTAGAGGAGCGCTTCGGCTCACATTAGCATCAAACCTCAAAATCTTGCCACCTCGTCCTCTACACCCTCATTTTTTCTTTTTCCTTTCTGTCCTCGACTTCTATTCACTGACACCTTCACACTTCAGATAAGATGCTTCCCTAAAACAAGACACTCGGGAGGTGACCTCTGCGTGATTCTGAAATGAAATCCTTCATGCTCCCGTGCACATGAAAGCACCAGAGAGTTCCATCTCTGCTCAGTGAACCTGAACAATTCTTTAAAGACTCAGCGCATGAGAGCTGTGAGAGGGAACACATTCGGTTTCTGCTGCCTTAATTTCATTAGTGCTCTCAAACCCAATCTCTGCATTTCTGTCAGACTGTGTATGCCCGGGTGAATGAAGAGGCAAGAAAAGCTGTAAGCATTAAAAGGTTTTGCAGGACTGTAAATAAATCAGAACTTTACTGATTTACACAAAACGTCTTTTTGGCTATAAAAGCTTATATTTTATATATACTACAGGTCAAAGGTTTGGGGTCAGATTTTTTGATGTTTTTGAAGAATGTCTCTTATGCTCACTAAGTCTGCAATTAAAATTTACAATAAAATATAGCTGCATATTTTAATATACAGTAGTCAACATTTGAAGTGGATCAAAACCTTTCATCAAAGTTATACATGAATTTTGAACAATACCCATTCTTGTCTTATACCCAAACTTGATTAACTTTTTTTATCAACTTGTTGACTACTGTATTAAAAAACAACAACAACAACAACAAAACTTTTATTCCTGCAAAGCTGAATTTTCAGCATCATTACTCCAGTCTTCAGTGTCATATGATCCTTCAGAAATCATTCTAATATGCTGATTTGCTTCTCAAGAAACATTTATTATAATTTTTATTATTATTATCACTTTAAAAAATGTGCTGCTCAATATTTTTGTGGAAACCGTGATTTTATTTTTCTTTCCAGGATTCTTTGACGAATAGAAAATAAATTCAAACAAACAGTACATTTTTACAAAACATTTGTCAACAAATGAAAGCCTTTACTATTACTTTTAATCAAATGCACCATTGCTGAATCCAATAATTAAATTCTTTAAACAAAGCTTACTGAACCTAAATTTTTAAATAATAGTATCAATCAATATTTGATTGAATTGTTCTCGTTTGCTCAAATTTTACATTTTAGATTACATTTGCCTTTGCTGTCATAATCACTTTAGTGAATCTGTAAAAATACATTATTATATTAATAATATAAATATATTATTATTATTATTATATCATATTTTATAAATAATTTATCTGTTAAAGATCTCTTAAACATCTTAAGCAAGTCTCAAAATGAATATTCATTTTCATAGTGTTCATTATAATGTCTTGATGCTTAAAGTCACTTGCAGCATTTACAATGATTGATTTTTGTTATTGTTTTTAATATAAGCTATTTATCGATTAACAGGCATAACATGAAAATAATCAGCTTATCGGTATAAAAAAATCATTTTAATATTGGTACAACCCTAAATGAAAGCAATTTACAGCAAAGTAGAAATAACTAAGCAATAGGTAACTATTGCATACTGCTAATTTTACAGTAACTTAAAGTAATTCTGAATAAAAGCATCGGCTAAATGCATGTCATCGAAGTCTGAAATGCTTCGATTGCTATTAATGCATATCTGTAAGCAATCAAAGCATAACTTGCATAACATTAATGCATTTCCCCTTTAATTGAAGTTGTTAGTGAAAATATATCTGGACTCTGAGCGCGCAGTAATACAAGTGTTCCTGTATTTTGACTTGACATGGTGCTGCTGACACCAAGGTCGTGGGTTCATTTCCCAAGGAAAACATTATGATTCAAATATAACTTGAATGCAGTATAAGTTACGTTTTGCAGACACTTTTCCAGATGCGTAAATTAAATGTAATGAGATCTTAACACAGTCAAATGTGAAGAAAACCTTGTCCTTTAGCACTATTGTGGTGCCTGTGGAATGCATACAGGATGTTAAACAAGAAATGATACTCTATTGCTCTAAGAAAAATTAGAAAATTGTAGAAAAATACTCTGTAACATTAAAATGGACCCTAAGTGTAGTTTAAACAGCTGTCAGATTTCAAGACATACTTAGAGAACAAAACTAATTTGTTCAGATGGGATGCCAAATTTCTGAATGACATCTCTCTAAATTTTGAGAGTTGATCGATGGTCTCCAGAAGCGGCTATCCCGTGTGAAAAATCAAATTACTGCTAATGACAAAATCAGATTAGCTTAGTTCTGCACCTGCAAGCCTTTACCTCCCATCTAAAAAATATGAGTTATCCCACGTCTGGTTTTGGAATATTATTTCTGATTGCTTCCACCCTGTCAGCACGGCAGAGAGGCTAAATGGGGTCTCGGTGCTCAGTGTTCTCTGCAGACCTCATCCGCTCGTGCTTGCCAACTTCCAAGTCTCATCCAGACATTCGCATCTGTCCATTAAAAACTGCTGTGTGGCTGCCCTCTCTCTCTATGTTTCTATATTCCCTTTTGGCCCTCGTTCACTGAAGGTGGCAATCCGTTCACCCATGATTATTACCAGCTCATTCATGAAATCTCCAACCAGAGGGCAGAGATAGGAAGTGTAGTTAGTTGGACCTTTCTTTAAGCAGGCGTTTTGAACTCAGGCTGCCCTCTACATTTGAAGTTCGAGTGCAGGGCGAGTGGACTTCACAGATGTTTATTTCATTGCTCGGGAATGGAAAGTGCAGCTTCTTTACATGAACCGATTCCTAATCGTTGACCTTTGCCGCTTATATGTGTGTCGCTTTAAAATTTAACATCTGCTCATTTCTAAGAGCTCCATTTCTTTCTTGGCCCTTTTTTTTTCTAGTGATTACTTGTGGATTAGTGCACGCCTGTTTATATAACCATGTAAGTTGTTTTGTTTAGTGGATGTTTAGTTAAGTGTGTGTGTGTGTGTGTGTGTGTGTGTGTGTGTGTGTGTGTGCATGGTTTGGTGACAAATAAGTGTTTCCACCAGTGCCTTTGACCCCTATGGAAAAATAATTCTCTTTTTATAAACAAATCACAGACATTCTCAGATGCAGACCATAAACCAAAAGCTAATGTTTCAACATATATATTAAAAACAGAGTACGTTAAACGTCATCCTTAAATTTCTCTACCATCTTCAAATAAAATCAAGCCCCTTCGGTGGTTGTATCTTCTCTGTTGTGCGGTTCCAAAGACATGACAAATAAATCATACTTATCTGTTCTCCTGCTGATCTGGTCGTCCTCTGTGACTCTGAGAGCAGTCGACCAGACACCAGAAAAAATAAGAAACCTTTAATGAAAAAGAATTATGGCATAGAAATCTACACAGGGTCTCTGGAGAAAGGCAGTACGTGGACACAAGTGTGCAGTATTTATAATGCTCATGTATTCTGGACTATTTCTTAAAAATAGGTTTGTTTTTTTTGTTTTGTTTTCCAAGATGAATTCCACATAAATGCAAATCAGTCACAAAAATTGTATTTAGTATACATTATCTTGTTTTCCAGGAAAAATATATTTAAATGTCCTAGATTTAGTTGTGTAATTTGTATTCTATACTTTCTCATTCTATACTCTAATAATCTTTCTCACCAGTTTTGCATTTATTTGATAAAAAAATACAGAAAAACAGTAATATTGTGAAATATGATTACAATTTAAAATAACTTTATTTTATTTTAATATATTTTAAATGTAATTTATTCCTGTGATAGCAGTGTCTTCAGTGTCACATGATCCTTCAGAAATCATTCTAATATGCTGATTTGCTGCTTAAGAGACATTTCTTACTATTATCACTATTAAAAAAGTTGTGCTGCTTAATATTTTTGTGTAAAGCGTGAATTGTTTTTTTCTTTCCAGGATTCTTTGACGAATAGAAAGTTAAAAAGAGCTGCATTTATTTGAAATACAAATTTTTTGTAACATTATGAATATCTTTACTGTTAGTGTCCTTGCTTAATAAAAATATTAATTTCTTTAAAAAAAAGAACTCTTATACTGACTTATATCAGAAACGGAGGGATACAAATGGGCCAAACTGAGAAATTTGAGTCCAAAAGATTCCCTTTCATGTGCATAAAGTACCAGTCACTGACTGCGTCTTGGTTCACGTATTTAGACACAAAAAGAGAGATTAACAGCCCCCCCCCCCCCCCCATGCCTCCACAGATGGGATGCAGGCAAAATCTGATTGATTGATTGATTGATTGATTGTGCCTAATGTCCAGATGTTTATGTCACCATGGTAGCAAACATATTGTCACTATTCAATGTTATTGATCAGTTTTGGTTGTTCCTCTGATGTTAGTGCAAAAAGGAATGCCATTGATTTACAATTTTTATGAATATGTATTTTTTCCCCTCCCATGAGAAATGTATTTAAAAAAAAAAAAAAAAAAAAACTTTTTTAATGATTTTGTTTATTTTCTTCTTAAGAATGTTTTTAACAAACACAGGCCAACAGAAAAGCATCACGCTAACAAGTGTTTACTCTGATGCAGGGTTCCTTTGTGCGTATTGTTTTCATAAACACTCACATTAATGTGGCCCTGACCTGTCCAGCACGATAAGCCTGGGTAGAAGCCAGCTTTGCAGTGTAATTTATGACCCGAGTCAAGCCAGATTAGTCCTGATTGGATCGTCTGTGCCATATGTGACCTACAATCTGTACTATGCTTGTATTGGCAGGCTGAAGGGGTCAGCAAACTCCATGGGCAAAGGTTGTCATGGGAACGACCCCTGGATCATTCAGTCTGCTGTTTCGCTGCCCCCGCTCATCTAGAGGCAGAATGATCCAGATTCTTGAATGTCAGTCTTCTATTCTTCTGCTCTATTTCCCAACTGCACCGCACACACACACACACACACACACACACACACACACACACACTGATTCTAGATACACAATTAATAATTGGTTACAATTTAAAAACAAATTTGGTTTGTATGAAGCTCTTTTGGCCTGACAAACAGTAAATGTTTCAATCTATAAAGGATGCTGATTTGTTAATTGTATTAAGATTTGTATTTTATTTTAGTATGATTTTAATATTTGCAAAAAAGGTGCATAACAGTTTTTTCATATAATCTATATTATAAAGTACTTTTTTAGTGCAATGGACAATACTGGGAAAGCGTCAGAACATCAAAGGACAGAAACAAAATACAAGACAGACATATTTTATTTTAGGTATTACAGAAAAATTACCTCATTTTAAAATGAAACAGGGAGTTAAATCCTGAAAGAGGAATTTTCTATTATATAGTACAATCCAGTAAGTATTGTTTTTGGAAATGACATGTAATATTTATTATTAAAGTTACATTTACTCAGATATTTGGATTTTTAGAAATCATGTTATAGATCAAAAAACATGTTTATTTTCCCAAAAGTTTCAAATATGTTGTAATTAATTGTGACTTTTGTATTAATAATATTTAAGCACAAATTCAATGTTAAAAACAATTCATCTAAATTGTGTTCCAAGATAGAGTAACTTTAATAATAAAAACTATTATAAATTCTTTTGAAGTATGACAGCTGGGGTGAAGGGTAACAGGAGAAAATCTGGACAGTAATTCATGTCTAGGCACCACCTAAACACCTTGAAATTATTCTGAAAAAGCAATTGCTGCGGTTTTAAAGGGTCCGATCTCTGGCCTGGCCATAACACTGTCATCCCCATCCATTAATAAAACATCCTCTGAGAGCTCCCCATAGCCCAGCGCTGAATTTCTTTACAGTCAGTGTGGTACTGAGGAGCCCAGTAAGAAATGGGTGCACCCAGCCGCCCTCAGACCACGAAACAGTGATTAAAAATGAGAGTGTTCCACAGGCCTGATGGTAAATCGGGAAAATATCTTCCAGATGTAGTGCAGTAATAATCGTCTGAAGAAGAACAACGCTGAATGAATATTTACTGAATTTGCTGAGAGTTAGCATACTGGGACTTAGGAATCTGTTTGAAAGCGGTGAGCTCTTTGCATTAGCAAATGAATTGCACCACTGAGACAGTCAGCATACTGATCAGCCAAATTGTGTATTTGCTTAATGTAATTTTTAAGGATTAAACGCATTGTCATTAAACACTTTTTATCTATATATAGGAAGATGTTAAATGTTGCACATCGTGGGCTGTTGGTGTCAGTCATGGTAAGTTTATGGAAATGTACTGGAAATTAATGGTTTGACTGACACACAGAGTTTAATCTTTTAGTTCACTGAGCTGCCGTACTGCACTTGCTATAAATAAAGGATTTTTACTTTGCGGGATGGAGATTATGTCAGAAATGGTAAATGCAGTTGGGTAGGGTGGGAAACTGCGTCCTCGTATACACTTAAAAAGTTCACAATCACAGTGGCAAATCCTATTAGCCACTGAATTGTTTCATCTGGTGTTTTAGGTGTGTGGACAGAATTATACATAGAGAAAAATAGTAAAAATCAGCAAATTGAGATTAATGCTAAACAATGTATGTACGTATTTATTTACTTATTTTGGATAAAGATCCATAAGTAAAACATTACAGTTGTATAATAATAATCATCATTACAATAATAATTGTTGTAATAATCATTATAATTTATTTTATTATTTAAGTTTATCTATACAGCCTTCTAAATACCTAAAAGTAAAAATACTGCAGTTGTTCAATAACTTTTTAGCATTAAAGGTGCTATATGTAGAATTCAGAAACCCTTGTTGTTAGTGCCACTGGTGGCCGTTAAGGGAACTGCAGCCTGCCCCGATTTTTACGTTTCAATCTTTTTCGTTCTTCATTTAGAAGGAAAAAAAGTTGGAGATACTTTGCAGCGATATAACGAACATCCCGACGCCATACACACTGCTGAGAGTGACGTTTCCCAGCGAGCAATTTTGGATTTAAAACACGCCTTTGATTACATGATGGAATATCATACATCTCGGAAGTTATTTTGGCAAAAACGACATGTGACCAAATTTAAGGTTATTTTTTGGTGGGTTACTCATAGACGGTCTATAGTTAATCTAGACGGTGAAATGGCGGCTATTGCTTGCTGGGTTAGATAATTATGTAAATATGTGCTGCATGCTTTCCTTTTAAGAGCAAAATAAACACACAAACACAAAAAAAAGGACAGCTGTGAGAAAGCAGCAGTTAAGAAAGCATCGGATAATAGTGATGTGTATATATATATTATGCACAAGTTCTGCAATACACCGGCTTCATGTCGACAGATAATAAAAATTACACTGTTGTGATAGTTTGATTATAAAGTAGGCCTATATTTGAGACTATAGACTAGATCATCTCATCTGGCTGTGTGAAACTAGTTTGAATGAATCGCTTTTCTTTTCTTTGCATTGACATTACATACAGAATAGCTCTTTCAGCAGTATCCTGAACATTGTAGAAGCATTTGTTTTGTGTATCATTGAGCAGAAGAAACGTTTTCGGGAGTGTAAACGTCACATCCCTTTAATTTTCCCTGCAAAAGCGTCCAGAGTCCTTCACATAAAATCTGTAAACTGTAATCTGTCTACATCCTTTAGACAGATATAGGAAGTCGAGGAAAGTCTTGTCTTGTTTGATGCAAGCTGTTCAATAAAAAGGCAGTTAATACATGAAAATTCTTTCACAGAGTGAAACACACACATTTTCACACAATTTCTCAGGGCCACTTGGGCTACAAATTAACAATATTTAAAATGCTGCATTTTTTTGATGCTTTTAAAGAACAATAGGATAAATGTTTATTGATTTTTTTCTTTTTCTTTTTCTTTTTTCTGCTCATGAAGGATTGTTGAGAATAAAAGTTAATGGGAATTATCTGTGTAGTTTTTCCAATCTTTTGGCTTTTAACAAAACAATCTGCAGCAAATGTGTATACTGTAGGAAACTTGAAGCATCCTCCACAAAATCAACATATGCTTTGGCTTTTCACAGAAACAAACGCACATGTTTTGTCTAGAATTACATATGGAATTTGACATGCGCACACAGGTGCACATGAGAAAATCCCCTTCTTGGGATTATATTTTTTGGCTACAAGAAATCTGACAGGACGCACAGGAGCTTTGCAAGGGAATTCTGGCTAATCTGCATTTGGAAAGTGAACAAAGCTGGGGACAGGGAGCTTGTGTTTCATGCCGTTAATGAAAGCCACTCTTCTTTAGGGCTGCATACGTCCACCTGAGGAACATTACAGGAGGTCTGGCTGGCTCTAAAGTCACCCCCACCCTCCTCCAAAGTGTTTCAGCATGGCTGCTGAAGCGATCTTAGCTTTATATGAAGAGAGCTCTATCAATTAGGATAAGGTTTATTTGGGGTTCATGTGGCCCAGACCATATGATTGACGACAAACGTTGAAAGATGCACTTTGCCTTTCTACGGCCTTCATTTGAATCATTTCAGCAGAGGCTGTGCTTTTCCCGTAACAGAAAATGGATTTATTTTGGTGATAAAACCCATGTCCTGGATTGCAGTGGCTGATTTGTGAGGTTTAGTTAGGTCTCCGAGACTGTTTAACACAGGCTTGTCTCCCTCATAAACGGATAAAGATGCAATGCTACAAGATGACACACTGACTGAGCACTTCAACAAAGCATTCTTGTGTCGAAACTACCCAAAAGTGAGGTAATGCGGTATGAGAAATGGCTAAAACTACTTTATAAGAATGACTTTCCTCCAATTTAAAACTCTGATCACACAAAAATAGATTTCGTGCATTTTTTCCGCTGTCTTTTATAGGAACTCTGATCACACGTTACACTTTGAATAGTAAAATCCTCCATAAGTTAATTAAAGAGGGACAGGACTTCTGGCCTTTTGATTAAATCTGCACAGCCTAATTGAGGTTAAATTCACGTTTTGGCAGCGAGTCACTGAAACACTAATAGGATGACTTAAGTGAATAGGATAAGCAGTAACTAAACCTGACCACAGAGGAAGTACAGAGAACTGGCGTTGTATATCAATGGATTTGATTATTGTGCTCACTTTGAAGAATAGAATTCATTAACTTTCAAATGCGCATATTATATTCACCCCTTATCGCTGGAAAGGCTCATTTGTCACCTTAAAAAAATAAAGAAAGTTGTAACTGCAAAAGAAACCCCAAGTGGAATACCATCCTTGAGTCAAGCCCAAGTTTAATTTTAAGCCTTGAATGTGAAGTGCCGGTATAAAAGCCTTATCTTTTTTCTCTGACCTGTGAGGCGGTGTCCCTTGAGGGTTAATTCACATCTGAAGAGTCTTCTCAGATTTTAGAGCAGCCAGGATCTGCCACAAGGGTCAGAGATCAAGCACACATACTTAACAGATAGCAGAGCACTTTAAAGTCTACCTTCATTAAGTTCTGCAGACTACCATGCAAATTACAAAATACAGATAAGGGTGTCTTGAACACTGGCTAAATGGTTGTTTAATGGCTCTGCTTGTGAATGGATACAGGGAAAACATTGATTTTGAAGAGTACCATGCTTTAAAATGTGTGATTCTGTGTAGCTTATGTAGCTACTCTCGTGGGTTGATTTACAAGTGATTTATATGAGATACTCGAGATGCATTTTTTTCCATGAATTGATTTTTTTCTCAAATTCAATTTGAATAGACACCAATGTTATGTAGTATAGCCCAAAGTTTAAGTTTTTATACTTAGAGTCTACAGAAATTGTTTTTTTTTTATTCTACATGTTAAAAACTAGAAGGCAAGAATGAGAATGAAGAGAGAAGTGCAACTCCCCGCCTCTAGGTGGCGCTGTTGAAGCAATTTGGTACTTTATTTGTTCAGTAGTCAAATTGAAGTTACACATCACACATTTAGTCAGATACCATTATTTATTTGACTGATGTGTTGAACTTTTAGGCCTAACTTTCAGCATAATTATAATTAATTATTTATTTTTAGATATGTAATTAGCAAAAATCTATGACAAAACAAGATAAATGGATTTAGTTTGGTTTGGAAGAATTCATAAGTTTTGCTTTGTGTTAATTATGATTATTATATATTGTGTATATATATGTTTTACAGTTACAATTAAAACTTTTTACAATGAAATGTATGTGGTATACGCTTATTAATCGAGATTCCAATAAGCAAAGCAAAACAGCAAAACTTGAATTTAAATATGGCTAGTGCTATGTTTTTGTACTGGCTCCAGTGTTGAGCATAATATATATATATATATATATATATATATATATATATATATATATATATATATATATATATATTTTTTTTTTTTTTCATAAAAGTATAAATTATAGGATCCCTTCAAAATGTAATCCATATGTTGAACTTTCAAACCGCTCTCTTATCCTGTGTGTTGCCTTGCGAGTGTGTGCGTTTCTATAATTTTATTTTATTAAATTTTTTATACATGGTTTTGCATAAAAAATTTACAAGAAAGCGCAGAGCCAAAACAAAATCTGTTTGGTGCTTTTAACATTATTATGCAGTTAAAAATATTTATCCATGACACAGTCCAAAAACTCAAAGCTGAAACTATATAAATAAATGAAATCCTTGATTTTAATGTTATAACGTGAAGGTTTTGGTTCAGGCTAAAAAAAACTCCACCGGAAACTAATTCACACACACAGTAGTTTTCTCTTTGATACTATGATATTAGAGAATGGTATCAATTCACAATACACATTCTTTTTCATACGGAAATGATAAAAATAATTTAAAACATTTCTTACTTGATATTCCAGCAGACATAAGTCAAAGTATTAAAGTCCAGTCTCCCATGGTTAGTCTAGTTTTATATCCTTTGATATTTCTCCACAGACTGACTGGTATTTTCAAGTAAAATACTGCCAGTTCTTTATATTACAATAACAGCTTTGTTCCATGAGAGCATGGACTAACAAAACACAGATTCCAAATTCAATAACAGGGAATAGAATAACTTAATCCCGTCATTGCCCGCAAGTCTCGGGTTATTTAGACAGACACCTTATAGGTCTATATCTGTGTTCTGATATATTGTGATCCTCTAAGTCGGCCGTGATTTACTCGATCAAATTCGGTGACCTCGCAGGGAATGGTAAAAGCAGTCTCAGCTGCCATTAATCTGAAGTCCGTGCCCCATACTGTCGTTCAGAACAACTCATTTTATTCCATCTGTGTAGAGAATCATCTTGTGGGCTTCTCCGAAATGTACCTTCTGCCCGTGTCCACCTCCGCCTGTGGGGCAGTACCTCATTTTTTGGTTATTATGCTATAGCATTATTTGGATTAGACTACCAGCTGCTGAAACAGGAAATCAGTCGTATATTGCTTTAAGGAATATTTCAAAATTCTGTTTGTGGCTTGGCACACAATGGTACATAAATTCAGCTGTCGCTTCTTACAAACTACAACCGACAGGTCAAAAAGCTTATCCATTATCAATCTGTTTGAGGGATTTTATTCTGTCCTAAATTTTTTCTTCTTTGGCTGCCTGAGATGTAAAGTCAAATTATTATTTTTAAACAGTACCTCTGTCACCAGTGACTGTCACTTATTAATGCGCCAATAAAACTGCTTAGTTGCTTTAAAGTAAGAGGAGGTGATTAATCAAATCTGGTTTTCAGGCCACATTCTAGGGTCTTATTTTAGGGTAAATTCACTCATAAAATAGATTTCAAACCAAAAAGCCAAATTGCATTTGAAATTTCTGCATAGATTTTTTGAAAAGATCAATTTACTGAAACACTAGTGGGCAAGTAAATAATCAATACAACTTGCATTGTACCTAGTGACCTTTTTTTTGTAAAGCTTTATTTAACAAACTCCACAAATTACTTAGGAAAGATGCACATTCTAGTGATTTGAAGATGTGTAGTACACAACCAGCTGGGTTTAGGTAACTCTCCAGACTTTCGAGAGATTTTCAAGCAAGAGTCAACTGCAAGAATAAAACAAAAAGCTTCGCATATAGAGAGCACAGGTCTTTCTTTTTTGTTTGTTTCTTCTTTCTTTATTTCTTCACAAAGTCTGCTACTTTTACATTATCAAATTTCAAATGAGTTTAATCTGTAAGCGAGGAGTAGAAAAGAAAGAGCAGGTGCATATTTTATAGCCTGCATGATCCTGTTATATTCAGCATAACAAATATAACCTCCATCTCTTGCCAAGACACTTTTCAGTTGAATGATTGGAAAATAACGTGATTCACTCATCACATTTTTTTTTTATCACTCGGGAGCTGGAAGGAAATGGTGTAAATTATGGTGACAATTTGAATTTATACTAAAAGAGTCTTGTTTGAACAATGGAGCAAGACTGCTACAATTTCTTAAAAAATTTTTTAGCATCATTTGAGGGACAAATTATCTTTTTATTATATTTTTGTTGCATAAACTTTGCCTTTCTGTTGTGTTTTTTGCTGCTTATTCTCGCTAACCTATTTACATTGCACTTGTTGTTATAGGCACCTACACAAACACATTGAAAATATTGTTAGTCCATGGACACACATTTAATTGCAAATGAGGCTTAGTGGGTTTGTCACAGCTGCCAGACACAGACACATTGTATCTAATTGATTTTGCTTTAGTGTGTACACATAGAACATCTGTGTATCTAAAACTAAGTTAAAATTGCCCACAATGCTTGTAAAAAAAAAAGTTTTTTTTTAAAAAACTTTTATATTTTTTACATAGGCTATTGTTTAAAGCAATGTAATAAAGTAGGGCCTATACGTTAGACACATATAAACAGTAAGCATATATCTACTTTTTTACGCTTTCCGATATTTATGTGTCCCCTCGTTTCACAGTAATTTTAAAAGCCGTCTTACCTTTACTTTTTTATGAAGAATAGCCTATGGGAAACAGAAAAAAAACGAGGCGACAGACTATTCCATTAGCTACCATAAGTGCAACTGCAACAAACATAAATTTCTATTATTCTTCATAAATAATCTCAGAGTCTGTCTAAATTCACATATCCCTCTATTTCCAATTGTCACAATTTTCTACCGAGCATCCGCTGATAAGGCTGAATAGTTACGCTCTTGCCTTGATTGACAGGTGGGACAGAAGAAATGAGCGCTTTCGGGTTGGATGGCTTCACGCTTTTGTAGTCTAACCGATGGGAATCCGCTCGGATAGATTCTTATCTATGAAATAATCTTTATTACGAGTTTTTGGTATTTATAAAGCGACGTTTCTTATGCACATTCATAATCTGCCGATCTAACGCGGTGCTTCTAACCTCCCTCCCCCCTCGTCTGACTCATTTGGTCTCGTCCATACTCGCTTTGGATTTTAGTTGTGTTTATGGCATCGTATTCATTCAACGGAAGGTGAAAGTCTGCCGGTCTGCGCCAGTGGCTGATATCAATGGCTTTCAGGGCACAATTTATTTGAATGTCTGGACTTTATACAATTTCACCCCTAAGAAACCAATGATGGATATCCTATGGATTTTATGGACACTACTACCCTCGGTCCTGGCTGTTGAAGGTAAGATGTTTCTCCCCGTGTTTTGCGAGTCCAGCATCTTGCCGACAGACTGAGAGTTTACGGTCACGGCACGTTAGTTTTGAATGCCATCCTAGAAATAAGATACGAAACCATTTTTTTCGCTAATTAACGAATGTGGAATGATACTGGGACAAATGTGAAAAATTTTTAACGGTTGCTTTCCCCCTGACAAGAACGTATCCCTTTGATAAGGCTTGTTCTGTCATGCGAACTATAGTTAAACATCACAGGTGGCTTATAAACGTATTTATTTGGACAGCATTAGAGCGAGTTTGAGAAATAATATATTTATCATCTTTTCATGTGCAATAGGAGCATTAAAACGCTTTTTTTTTATCCCCACGCGCTGGTGCGTGTGCGAACCCTGCACGAGATTCGCGCCCCTTAAATTGTACAATCATTTCAGAGGTGAAATATTAAACCCAAACCACTTCTATATATTAATCTTGTTTATTTTTCTTTATTAATATTTATTTATCTTGTAACGCATTCACGTGTTGTTTTACGCTCGTGTTCAGCGGGAATTCAGAGCTGAAATGGTGATGCTGGACTCAGCATGTTGGACAATGAAGCAGTTTTCCAGTGAGCATACAATAACAAAACAACCATACAGTCCTTTATTCTCACTTACTGACCACACATTCAATCCCATGCGATTTGAAGTGACTGTGTCCAGTGAATTATACTCAATGAATTTTAAGCAGGCACTGCTGGTAATACAGGAACCTCTTTAGTTCTCAAGTTTAATGATACTTGAGTTTATTGTCATGTAATGGATTAATATAGGCATACTCGATTCTGTAATTTTAGACTGGAGATTTTAATAGAAGATATTTATTTTCAAGGTTTTATCAAGTTTATCAAATTTAGTATGCTCAAAACACAGTAAGGCTAACAGTGTAGTTAAATGCATAATTGAATATGCATAATAAAATGAACAGATTTGCATACTCAGGCACAACTCTATTTTAATTAAATAAGAGTTCATTCAACAGTTCTGCATGACTGACTTTTTTTCTTTTGCTAATAAATCTTTCTTAAAACATTTTTTTATGAAGCAGTATGAACCATAACCACTTCAACATTATCATAACTTTTTAAATGTATGTTGTACAGGGATTTCCATTTCGGATAGTTCTTCTGACTATTAATTATTATACCAATCATGTCACTTGAACAAAGCGGGCAAATATTTTGGGGGTATTTTTCCCCCCAATACTCGCCAAAAATGTAGATTTTTTTTTTCTAGGACCAGTTTAATTTAATATAATTTAATTTAAACTGAAATATGCGTACACATTTAATATAAACTAGGCGAATATGTGCAGTAATTATGTTCAAATAAATTAGAAAAAGCCTGAGTGTTTATTAAAGGAATCAAAATTATTTTTCTGATTACCTTTAGAGGCCTAAAAGTATAAATGATGATTCCAACATTGCTTCTTGGAAAAGAGATTCTAACACACACACACACACACACACACACAAAATATGTATTAGTCTTAATGTTTTGAATGTTTATTTCAATTATTGATTTATTTTATATATATTTTTTGTCTCCTGTGGATCGCTTAATCACAAACCCTGGAGTGATTGGTCGATTTGCATTTTCCTCTGTCTATCACCCTAGTTTTTCAGCCAATGGTGTGAACGCGTGGCGCTTACACATAAAAAATTTGAGAGTTGAAAAAGAGGTCAACGCTGCCTCGACCTTAAAAACAAAGTGATGGCAGGCAGTAGATGAGATGGATAAGTGAGATTTGATGTCATCTTAAAGCCTTATACAACAGTGTTTATCCTCCTCGCTAACTGTAAATTATCTCAAGGAATTTTAGATGTTTTATTTCAGTTGTGAGGATGGAATAGTTCTCTTGTATTTAATTTGTGTGTACTTGTCTGTGTGAAATATTATCAGTATAATTTAATTAGGTTGTGTGGTGACCCTCAGGATATAAGATTCTGTTTCTCTTGAGTCTGAGACTCCTTTAGTGGAAGAATAAAGTACTTCAAGTGCTTTTTTTAAACCCACGTTGGATTTGCATATGTGAATTTAGACAGATTTTTCCCAGTAGGTGTCCATAAAATATGGTTTTGCTCTTTATTGTTTTTATTTTAAATGGATGCTGCCAGTCTAAGGGGCTTTAAAGAGTTTTTGTATGTCACCTTGCATTATGCAGCGGTTTGAACTAGTTACAGTGTAATTTAGTATTAGTCCTTGTGTCTGTGCGTCTTCAGTGATTAGTAATTGTTTTAGTTGTGTCATTCTTTTATTTCATTGTTCCTTTTTCATTTTTAGCTATTCTACTTTGCATCAGTTGGTTCACAGTGTAATCAAACAATATTCCATATCAGATTTTACATTTAGAAAATAGATTTGATAGAATATATAATCTATATCTGCTGGATTTGCATTGTGATTACAAATCACAATTACATCTTTCATGGTTTTAAAATGTTATTAAGCGGGATATATCATGGATAAGGCCACAGCCGAGCTGCATTTTGTTTTTACCACGTCAAGAGTTGGCATCTATTGTAAGTAGGACCCCAGGCGTTCAAAAGATTCCTCGCTATTTCAATATTCCCAGCATGCATTCTATTTTGCTGTCATAATGTCATGATACAATGCAAATTCTCTCTCATCTTGAGACATCCCATAAGCAGCTGCGTCTGTTCCCATACTGTAAATATCTGAACGCTGATTATATATTGATGTGCTCGTCTACATGATGGATGTTTGTCTTTAGGGTAAAGGGTAAAAATACGGGCCTTGGTGATAATGTAGTACCACAATACTATTTTCATGACTTGTTTTATCAGAATATTTTCCATATTTCTTTCAGCTTCTGCTTTGTGTACTTTTTGTTTACAAGAAATACATAGTGGCATAAGTTTGAAGAGATGATTTGTTTGTATAATTTATAATTCTTAATAACGTCAGTTGTTTCATCCGAGAATTTATTGGTCAGTTTATCGTTGTAAAGCTATCAAAATATTCCATTTGATCATACAGTATTTGTATTTCTGAAGTTATATAAATACTACCAAAATAAATTTTGCTTAGCATTTTGTACAAGTGCAAAGTTTGTTTCAGCCAAGCTTTTCATAATCTATTTCCATAATACTCTTAAACAACAGAGAGAGGGGATAATTAAAGCTATTGTTTGTTAACATAGCCGTTTTAGCCCTCATATCAACACTTCCACTTTGAAATGCCTGCTAAGTTTGAATAATCTGCTTTAACATGTAAATGTGTCACGTCCGTTTCCAACTATACACAGAGTGTGTGGACCACTTCAGCATAAGCAGATAGCTGTACAGTTTTTCAAGAAGGTAAAAAAACGCAGAGTGTGGGGTAGAGAGGTGGTGATTGGGGTTCAGTAGCGGGATTATATAAAGGTAAAGTGAGCGGCTGCTCGCAATTCTGTGTTTTCTCAGTATGCTGAATGAGCAGATGCAGGGAGCTCGTCTGCACACCAGCCTCCACAGTGGCGTTCACAAAGAATCCGCCTCCATTCAGCGCCTAATCCATGTTACCCAGGGCCTGGCTATTGTCACTTTGCATGCAAAATTTCAATTAGTGCTGGTACCAGTTGTTTCTCTAGTGAGACGAGTGTCACGTTTCGAGGGAACGGCCAAGGTCTACCTTAACCATGCAGAAAGTCTGGAATACCAGAGAGACTTTTCTTTTTTTTGTTGTAGAAATACAGCCGCTTTCAGCACAGCATGCTATCTTTGACAGTGTCAGACTTTAGTTTTTGTTTCACAAGTGTGTCAGTTCTGCACTTGCTGTGTATTTTAAGCAGATTCTTGTGTTTGGCGAGTGGCTGTGCACTTTAATAATAAACCTGCAATTTAAGGAATTCATAGTCTGTCAACTGGGGTGGGTGATATACCGGTAGACATGATTAACCGGTAGAGACTTTGGACTACATTTGTCTCTATCCAAGTTACGCTCACGTAACGTTTTCTACGCAGTCACGGAAGCTTATCTTTTGCATGCTTTTTAAGTATTGCGGTTTAAAAACAAGTGATTTTAAACAGCTGAAGCACAGCAAGCAGCAAAAGACAACTTATTTAGCTGCAAGTGCTGTCAGAGAGACTGTTTTGCAGCGCTATCTGAAAGACTCTAATGTTGTACTGAAATTTAAAAAATGTGATACCAGTATTTCCCTCTAGGGAAATTTGTGTGGAAAAAGATTCTTAAACACCTCTGATTGGCCATTGTGTTCATGTGCTCAACATATGTCTGTGATTGGCTACAATAATCTTTCAGAGGATCCGTCTATATCAGCAGATATATTACAGATCCGCTGATAGACACCTGCTTTCGAACGCTCTCCTGTGTTCTGTGTAAGTGCTTGGTGAAGAGCGTCAAAGACGTCTATTTACCACATGTTTTTGAAGTGTTGATCATTGTAGCCAATCACAGACATATGTTGAGCGCGTGAACACAATGGCTAATCAGAGGTGTTTAAGAATCCGCTCAACAGCGCCCAAAATGCTAGAGGGAAATGCTGGTTTCGTCACATTTTTTAAATTTCAGTTCCGACTTGGTACCAAAGTCTGTACTTTTGACAAAACTAGTGCATGAAGCTACTGCTCATAAAGCGCGTGATAACTGAACTGAGTGCTTTTTGCAGGCTAATTGAGCTTAAACGGTTAAATACGCATTATGTTTCAAAGTGATCATGTCTTTGCAAGTAAACAGTCATTTATGTCTTAAGTGAACGTAAACATTGGATCCGTGCAGTAGGTCTTAAAGTGACAGCATCCAAATGTACTTGCTGTTGTTATTGATGTTAATCAAACAACAAAAAAGAGGAAATCTCTCACTGCCCTTCACTGAATCAGTTTTGTAATTCAATTAAGAATAATTGTATAGCTTATGTAATTTACACAGTGAAGACTATGCAGTGTTTGATTACTTTATACAATTTATGCAGCCTAGGTTATTTCTTATTAATATTGCTTGATTGCTTTTTTCTGGTAGGTCTGTTTAATTTGTGTTTTTGATCTATTGTAGTTTATTTTCCTATATGCTTGTAATTAGTGTCTTTGTTCTTTTTATCACTGTTTATTTGTATTCAGTAAGCTTGAGTATTTTTTTTAGGCCATTAGGCTAGTTTTTTGTGATATTGAAAATGGGGATAAGAATTCTGACATTTCAATGGTATTCATTTTTATATCCTAAAAACCATATTTAAAGCAAAAATAACTATATTGGGATGTATATCGTTATCGTGAGATACAATTACTCATATTGTGATGTAAGATTTTGGTCATATATCGACCACCCATATTGTCAATAGTCACCATATCAAGGATCTTTACTTTTGTTTAAGTGGGGAAATCTATTAATTAAACAAAACATGCCAGTCAGAATTAACTCATCTTGCTATGTAATTATGACTGGCAATTTAGCAGAAATTGTAAAATAATTTTAGGGATGACTGCCAACCTTCATTACTCCTCTCTTCAACATTTGACCATGTCCGTGAGATCCACAACCACTGGATCTCAGTCTAACTATTTGACTGTAATATAGGGTTTCTATGGTCAGGTCCAGGCAGTTTCTTGTAAGTGCTTTGCGAGTGACTGAAGGGAGTATAAAGGGAGTTTCCAGTGAGCATCAGAGGCGGATCAGAGGCGCTCTCTACCACATTCCTCCCCTCTGGATCAGTCCGAAGAGTGATGTCAGTCTATCCATAGAGAGGCTCTCACACCCCCATTGGAATAGAAATCTATCTCCCTTCAAAGCTCAGACTGTGCCTTGCATCATAGTCTACATTCACAGTGAAATGTTAATGATCCAATATTTTGACATACAACCAATTTTTTTTCTTCCATTAATACTCCACCAAGATGTACTAGGCTGAATCATAATTATTGAAGACTACCACCGAAGAAGCTTACTAATGTTTTACATGAAGGCTACTGAATATGACATAATTTTTCGGGTTCTTGTGTAGTTTTCTCCTTCCTGGCAATTTTATGTTTTTTTTTTTCAAATTGAAGTTAACTTTGTCCTAAACAAACTTTAGCCTATTTACAATTGTAGGTTCACAAAAACATGAATGCATCTGTTGACAATCAATTAAAATCACTTGTATTTTTGTTTCATATTATGTTCTGTACATATATTTTGGTGATTCTATGCTTATTTACAGAGGGTCTTAAAGCTCAAGGACCGTATTCTTTACTCATTATAACAATAACATGTCATAGCAGTTTGACCATTACCTGAGCTTCGCTGACTCTAGTATGAGTGTAGCGAGTGGACAAATGAGGGTCTGTATGCTACAGAATACTCTACTACTTACAGAGGATCGGTTGAGTGTGTGGTTGAAGGTCATGTGGGTTTTTCTTGAAACAGCTAAATGATAGCTGTGTTTTTCTACCTTGAGGTGATAATTGTTTCAATCTGCCGTACAAGACAAGACTCAGGCTGCGGTTCAGGACAGAGCTAGAGAGACTTTACATAGAACATATTTAAATCATGGCATGATTAGATAATTTAATCTATGTTTGTGCATAGATTAATGCATCCTAATCAATCCATTTAATCATGTCTAAGTGCTTACTGGTGAATCAGAATGGCTCTCTCATTCCCATCTGCCTAGTCTGCGAGAACGTTTAGCTTTACTGTAACCAAATGCAGCGCAAACTGTCTCCTGCAATTTACTAAGCATTCTGCAAAACACATTGAAAATGAAATATGCAGGCAGTCCTTTACTCCTTAGAGCTGTGAGCAATGCGATTACTCATGCATATGTAAGCTCCCATTGTTCAATCTATGTTTATGTAGCCATAATAATACGCCCAGTTAAAAGGTGGTCTTAGGGGATGAACATCTGTCATGCATGTCATACTGCAAGTGATCCTAGACCTCAAATATGTTGTAAAATCACCTATGATGTTGGAATATTGATTTTTGCTCAGTTCATCTATGGACCCCTGAATGTGATTTTTACTGTACATTGAGCTTGTGACACTGTGAGCAGTTTAGCTAATTAAGTTTCAGTTGGCTGGTTGTCTTAAGGGGCTAATTAAAGCAGCCTAATTGCATAAAACCAGCCCTCGCTTTGTGCTTGCAGGCCACTTAACCACTGTTATAGGACCATTGGTATTTTCGGGACTCCGAAAGCTTTTTGACACTTTTAGTATCCACATTAACCACTTTTTAATAACATGTGTGATAGATGTAATCACATGAACTTGATACAGTTGATACTGAAATATTGGATCAGTGTCACAAGTGGCCAATTATAAAATTAGGGTGAGAGAACAAACAAACAAACAAATGAATTAATAATCCTGTGTCTGCACCTGTGAAGAAATGCAAATGATACTTGTCATGTGGTTTGTATTTTCTGAAAGAACAAACAAATTTCTCTGTCAATCTTAAAGGAATAGTTAATCTAAAAATGAAAGTCACTCATGTCATTTTAAACCTAGACTTTCTTCTGTGTAGGGCTGCGCGATAAAATGGTATCGGTATTTATCGACGGTACATTGTCGGTAACGATATAAAATGTTTTTCGATATATCGCCCGATATTTTCATTAAAATGTGCGCATATCGCCCGTAGCACGCATCGCTGTTGCGACCAGCACAACATTGCTCAACATCAAATGGCAAACGTAATGAAAGCAGAACAAAACTGCCCTACTCATTATTTTGTGCTTCACGGACCGTTTATTAGTTTGGACTACTGTCAGTGCAGCGCAAGCCGATCTTGATCAAGCGACACTACACAGCGCTAAGAGATCCAGTAAAGAAAGCATTTGAGCATTTGAATTCGCCACTGAAGTTATAGTATCGCATGCGAGATTCAGTGAGAAGCGTTCAAACTTCTACGTTATTAACAGATTAAACAGTGCTGACGTGGAAACCGAATGAACTAGTTATAGGTGTTAAGTCCACAGATCAGCAACATTCACCATGGATTTAATGTAGTAAAACTTGTTTGGCAGGACTAGTAAAATGCTTTCAAGTACGTCATAGGCCTAGGCCTACATCTTTTTCCAGCACTTCAAAACTAAAATATTATCATATTTAAATGTTATTTTTAATGTGATGACCAAAACATTATTTGCTCATCCTTCAAAGATTACCCCATTTATAAAACTAAAAGTTTCAAGATGTAGGAAAACTCACACTTATTTAAAAAAAATATATATTTTAATATATAGGTCCTTCTAAAAAAAATAGCATATTGTGATAAAGTTCATTATTTTCCATAATGTAATGATAAAATTAAACTTAACTTAACTTAAACCTAACTTTCATATATTTTAGATTCATTGCACACCAACTGAAATATTTCAGGTCTTTTATTGTTTTAATACTGATGATTTTGGCATACAGCTCATGAAAACCCAAAATTCCTATCTCAAAAAATTAGCTTAATATAAGACCCTTGATCCTCACCTGACTATGGCTTTGTAAACTTTATCCATGACGTGGTTAATAATGGACTGTGGTACAGAAACTTGGTTTATTTATTGGTTTATTCTGGCTATTCTCTGCTGTCTCAGACGACGATATTTTGTCCCGTTTTAGCCACCGTAACTTCTTCGAAAGGGAGGGGTGAGCAGTGGGCTGAGCCCTTAGTGTAAACTCGCAACCGAACCGCTAGATGCCGTTAAAAATCACACACTGGACCTTTAATATAAGACATAAAGAAGATATTTTTGTGTACATTTTATTTTTGACTGCTAAAACTAATATAATTAGTTGTTTGCCTTAAAGGTTGTATCAGTGATTTCAGGCCCAAAAATAAATGTCTAATCTTTCCTAACGATCCGCTAGCTGCCCGCCCCATAAGCAGGCTGTCAAAAAAAAACGCGTCTCTGTAGGCAGCCTAGGCTCTGAGATCTGCACACAAAAACAAATGGGTACACCACCACTCAAAACCAAAATAAACATTGTTCCAACCAATCACCGACAGGTGCGGGTGTTGTGAGGTTTTAAGCTCGTTCACGGCTGAACGCGAAGTCGGAACAAAATCCCAACATTTGGGACATTGTGTGCAGATCTCAGAGCCTAGGCTGCCTACAGAGACGCGGTTTTTTGACGGCATGCTTATGGGACGGGCAGCTAGCGAATCGTTAGGAAAGATTAGACATTTATTTTTGGGCCTGAAATCACTGATACAACCTTTAATAATGTGGATTAAAAAAACTGTGGTTTAAATTCAAACTTTTCAAAGGTCTTCAAACTAAATTCAAAGGTTGTAAAAAATTGCAATAATTATTGATACCGAACGATATGAAACATTAGGCCTATATTGTGATACATGTTTTAGCTACAGTATATCGCACAGCCCTACTTCTGTGGAGCACAAAGGCAGATATAAAAAATAAAAATAAACATTTGTCATAAAGTGAAAGTCAATAGGCTTTAATGTTTTTCATTTTATGGGCAAATGAGTTTTTCAAAATCTTTTAAAAAAAGTCATACATATTTGGAATGACATAAGGGTGGGTAAATTATGACAGAATTTTCATTCTTGGTTCAACTATCCCTCAAAGAACAATCCTCCTGAGCTGAAGTTAGTGACAGTTGTGTTCTTGCAGGAGGTCAGACCTTGTTCGCACACTATTAAACATCTGCCTTCCATCAAAGCATTCGACAAACACAATTCCTCTGAACTGGTGCAGTGCTGCTCTGTGTCTCCCAGAGTACAGTCTGTCTTCAGAGATAAAGGCAGGCTGATTGCATCCTCATCTGCATTACAAAGGGAAGCCGCGTTCACCTGAACTGCTGTTACCCAGCACGCACGTTTGACGTCTCCTGGCATTTCTACCACCGATGTCTGCCAGGCTTTGACTGCATACATCCTCTCTCTGAGGCTGGGGGGCTGACGGCTTGACTTATACCATCTCTTGGGGATGTGACCATTGGTCCTGTTATAACTCGGTCTGATATTATTGCTTTCATCCCTGTCAATGGCAAATGCAGCAATGGTCTCGGACCACTATGGCGCTGACTCTCCTATTGCTCAGGGCTGGGTCACAACATGCTCTCGCAACCAGAAAGCTTCCTCTTCCCAGAAAGGAGTGGAAAGGTCTCTGTTATCCACAGGATGCCTTTTTGTTGTTTCATTGCCTTTAGACCCTGAATCCTGTGATATTCCTGTTAGTTTTCATCCCTCAGTGGACTCTAATTGTTGAGAGGTGAATTCCCGCTATTTTCGTAATTAAACAAACTGTGAATTCTCTACATTCCGGGCAATCAAACTACTGGGCAAGGGAGTAAGCAGTCAACTTGGGTTAATTTGTTAAAGTATAAACATTCATTGATTGCCACCGCAGTATTTTTGCATTGATGCCTTTTCCTTCCACACTAGTGCTGAATTACACTTCTCACTTGGTTGTTTTCCACAAGAATCAGAATGGTTTGGCAGTGCAATGAGAACAAGCCTAGAACAAGCGCAGTTTTAGGCTATGTGTCAGCCTTCTCCTTACAGGATTAACACCCGGACTCCATTCCCAGGCCACCTGTGACTTTTTCATGGCTAATCTAAGTTTGCATGCTATGGCCCCTCTGGTGACAGAATTATGTTGAAATAATTTGTAGGGGGTCCAATTGCTCCTACTCCGCTTAATAAAGAACAATTTGAAATTAAATACAGCTATTTGACTTCCCTCCACTTGTGTTTAGAAATTCTCCACTAGTGGATGCCCAGGCTGTTTTTGACAGACCAAGCTAATCAAAATTACCTGTCGCTGAAAGGCGAAGTACGCCAAAGAGAAAAAGTGTTACCATGGAGCTATTTGTTTGCATATAATTGCATTAGCTTGGCACAGAGGGAATTAGCAGAGATAATTGAGCGATTTGGCCCATAGCTGTGACTTGACTGCACTCAGAAAGGGCGGGCGGGGACAGGGTAATAGTAATACTCTGTTGTATTCCTATTAATTCATAAGTAATTTGAACCCTTAAGAAAGTCTGTCTTTGTTGTTCTGACTTGAAGTTGAGATCATAGCATCATAATAGAAGGCATAATTAAATGTTTATGTTTGTTGGTGTTTCCATTAATTGTGTATAATTGTATGTTTACATTAGTAAGCTTCACATCAGCCATTAGAATAGAGTAGGCTATAATATAAACAGAATTAAATCAAAGCTGGAATTGAAGGTGGGGAGATATAAAGAATGTTTTTTTTTTTACCCAGGGGTCACAGTCACAGCAACAGAAGAGTAATGTTTTATTAGGGGTTAAGCAGCTGCAGTCCAGTTAGGACTGGCCCATGGTAGGACTGGCCCATGGTTAGGACTGGCCACCTTATTCTCTGAATTATCTCCGATAAGCACTGTGGGTGGGTTGAGCTTAGCAAGGGGCAGCAGGTGGGTGTGATGGTAAAGAGAATTAGTTAGGCTTCTTTTTTCTTAATAAATGTGTCTAGACATTGAAACCCTCTTTTGGAGGACTCAATTGTCTTATGTACAGTCAAAAAGTTGCTTGCAGTCAGGGTCGAAGTATCTTTTGTAAATGAAACTCGCCACTTGGCTATTAAGAATGGCAACATCTTTCAATTCGTCATATGATTTGTTCAACATTGATAATAATAAGAAATTCTTTAGCACCAATTCCGCATATTAGAATGATTTCTGAAGGATTACGCGGCACTTTAAGACTGGTGCAATGGCTGCAATTCAGCTTTGTCATCACAGGAATACATTAAATGTAATATATAAAATTTAATTAATTATAATTAATTTTATATTATGTAAGAATTTATGAAATAGGACTGCCAAGCGAAAATATGCGAGCAGAATCACTTGCATTCAGGTTTTTGTGACAGATGCGGTTTCATGACTCATCTTGAAATTACGCTAAATGCAGTTTGATGGCCTTAATTTAAGAAATATTTAGATTTTCTCAGTTCACCCTTTTACATATGCTTTGGGTGGCAAAAAGATACGTTTGAATCCATATCAGCATTCATTTATACAGAGAGCTTTATTTGACGTTTCAAACATTTGAGCTCAAGCTCATCAATTAGGATGCAACTGCAATTAATCAGTGGAAAATGTGATGCCTCAATAATGAGAGGTGGTTTTGTTTCCTTTTTCAAATTTAAAGGTCCAATATGTAAGAATTTTGTAATAAAATATCCAAAAATCACTTGCACAGTGTGATATATTTCCTGCAGTTGTGTACTTACAATATCCCAAAAGTCTCCAAAGTTTTTTTATTTCAGAGAAATTCCAATTTTAAATAAGCGTCCGTCCCGGAAAAATTTTTTGCCTGTCAATGACGCAATATCCGCGCTATTCTCGGTTTCCGCTCGTACCGCCATAGCCATGGCGTAACCATGGCGACAGACGTGGACAACTGCGTAGTGAGTAACGTTTAGCGGCACGCAGTTCTTGTTTCGTTCAAACATAGACCATGGCAAGCAGACTTTGGGACAAACAAGCAGAACTAAAATGAGGATTAATATCAGTGTGGCGTTTTCGAGATGCCGAGAGCTAGCGTCCGAGACTGACTTCCACTCGACAGAGAGCTAGCGTCCGTGACTAATTTGGACTTGACAGAGCTTCACAAGTCACGACTTTACAGCTTTATTAGACAGGTGAGCAAATGTACATAAAACAAATCAATGTTATAACGTTAGCTCGACATGATGAAATGTTAGAATATGGTCAGTATGTTATTCTTATGTTGATCTAGCTGCTAGTTTCGTATAGCAAACGAACTAACTCGTAGAATAACATTATAACTTTCAACACACATTTAAATGCCGCTTAGTGTGATAGTGTAACATCATACCAAGTGAAACAGCGCTGCGTTACCTCACAAGTTTAATTCGTCTAATTAACTGACCTGTGTGAGTAATCCAGCACTTGCGTGTAGTTCGAGGATGAAATGTCCTTATTCCTTTATATCAGCGGGACTCGCGTGTGATATCTTATTAGCAATCGCGACCTGCTTCATACCACTGTAATGTTAAAAAACATGAGTGTTTTCACTCATCCATAAACATTATTAGATCCATCAGCTTGACAGCAAGTCCCATCATTCAGCTCGTCACTGCGTCATAAACATACGCCTTTGTTATTGTTGGAAACTTCGCCCTCTTGTGGCCAAAAAAAGCTGCATATTGTAGCTTTAACTAAAAAAAAAAAAAAAAGCTCTTGGTATCAGCTGTTCAAAACTAAAAAGTGTTTTTATTATATTGAAGTGTGTCCCTCCAATAAAGATTTTTCTTATTAGCCAAGTTACTGGGGTATGCGTCCTTTGGGGTTGGTTAAACAATGTCTGGAACAACTAAGCCATGAAGTAACACTACTCGCTGAAACAGGACCACAATATATGGTATAGCAAAGAGTGATGACTATTTTCCATACCTTCCACCAGCTCTACCTTTCAGATAATAATCATCATGGATCATCCAGGCAGGCAGCTGGAAAATCTATACAGCCTCCTGAGGGAATAAATGTGAAGAGGAGGATGTGACTGAGGTGGTTCTATGAAAATGAATAAGTCATGTGATGGAGTTAATGTGCAGAATGTTATTTTTCATGCCGCGTATGCTGAATGCCGTTTTTATCTGACACTAACACAAGATGTCATGTGCATAGGTTTAGCTAGGATGTCAGTTCCAAGCATTACCCACAATCCATCAGCATCACGCTCAACCACAGTGGCTTTGCGAATACACTGCAGTGCGATGATTTTTGCGCTCAGGATCAGGTCCTATAGAATAATATGTAAATTGGATCGATTCTCTGTGGATATTATCAGTGTTTTCATAGTAAACATCTCTGCCACCTGTGCTGTTTATCATGAGTCATGTGAGCCTAATCAGTCTAGGGAAATAAACAATACCACCCAGCCAATTTCCCCTGTTTAAGAGACACCGTCCCAATAGGAGTGGCCTGGCATATCAATTACAACATTGTGTGGCCTGATTTCTTCTTTGTAACGAAACACTTTAGTGTCACGTATAGAGAAAACAAAGCTCTGCATTTGATGAACGAGACTTTCGCTGGCTCAACTGTCATATGTTTAAATCTTTTAAGCTTTGGCTCTCATTGTTAAGATCATTCTCACCCTTTAAAACTAATTTCTTTGATTTCTCGCCATGTGCCGTTTTACTGGTCCAAGTAAGTAATTTATATGAAACAGAGCTTTTGTCTGTGCTCCCTTTTGGCAAAGCACCTATGTGTTATATCAATCAGTCTGGGGGTATTTTTTATTATTAGCTAAATTAAACAGTAGCCGTTGATTAAGCGATAACATAAATCTGCATTTGATGTTTTTGGTGGGCTTAGAGTGAATTATTAAGAGCCGCTCCCAAAACTCAACACAGTGTGTGGAGTTGGTGACATTGAGGCGTTTTCCCGCTCCAGGCCTGTCTCTTGATACATTTGCTTTCTCTCTGCGGCCTGCGGTGATATGTGGCAGACACATTGCATGCATGTGGTAACTGTACGAGTCCCTCGACGGGCTCTCTCTCGTCAGAGGGGCCTGGCTCATATAGACTGATTGGAAAAACATGTTCTTGATTACACAGTTTGGGCACAGAACATGTTGGGTTTTTACCTAAATGTCCCTCTTTTCTGTATGGTGCTTGGGTCTTTTGAGTGATGGGGCTGGAAAGGCCACTTATCCCACCCCCCCACCCCCCCACCCCCCCTTTCCCCCCCGTCTGGGATGAAGAAAGGGCCCACGCTTCTTCTGATACATACCGTGCGAGGCCGCTCTTTGTGGGGACCATATGGCTCAGGCTGTTGCGTGGTGATATATGGCTGCCGAAGCACCTGCAGGATCAGGCTGGGAGAACGTGTCTTGCCTGAGCGCTTGGAAACGAGAGGCCTGAAGTTGGATTAGTGCAGGAGGTGTGAACACCGGGTCAAGGGCATGGCTAGCTTTTGAACTACAAGACCACACCTCGACTGCATGTTACATGGGGTCAGGTGACTCAAATTATTGTACAAATTATTGCTCATTATGCTTCCCTCTACATGTCCAGTATCAGAGTGTTGTAGTGGTGGTCAGATACGGATGTGGTCATTTTAATCTATGAAAATGGTTGAATAGCTAGCACCAGGCATGTAATATTTTTGACATTATATTTACATTTTGATATCGTTTAACACCTTTAAACTTTTTGGATTTGTATCCTCAGTGCTTTGCCAATATGGCTGGCGCACTGATGCCTGCCATGCTTTTCAAAGCTTTTAAAATGGTAGCTAACAGATTGTGCATCTGTCGTTTTCTACCGTGGTCTGCCAATTTGTCGCTGCCTCGTACAGACTGCTCATTTGATACAGTGGTCTAAACCTATTGCTTTACAAATCAATCTAAAAGCCTTACAGGAATTTTTCAATGAATAAAAAGCCTCTTATGGAAAGTGAAATGACAAAAGGCTTTCTTTTTGGTTTCAGAAGTGGTTTGTTTTTAGTGTATAGCCACAGATTTGTCTTGCACTATTACCTTTATGCTGATGAAGATTTTAAACTACAGTAATGACATCTAAAGCATAACTGCTATCTTTTACAGCCTGTAGATGAGTTCACACTCCCCTACACATTGGCTACTAAATGATAAACGTTTGTCAAACTCAGATCTTTAAGGGTTAGTTAAACCAAAAATGAAAATTCTGTCAATTTCTCACCCTCATGTCCAAACCTGTAAGACTTTCGTTCATCTTCAGAACACAAAAGATCGTTTTAATGAAATCTAAGAGCTTTTTTGTACTCTCAATTGACAGTCTATGCAACCACTTTGATGCTTCAAAAAGTTCATAAAGAAATAGTAAAACTAATCCATATGAATTGAGTGGTTTGTCAAATTTTCTGAAGAGACACTATTATTTTATATGATGAACCGATTAAATTGCGTTGCGCTGCCGTTTGAGCCGAGCTGATAAATGGTCCGTGTGGTGCGGCTTATATAGAACATTTATAAAACTTTTGTTATAATTTTAAGGAAAATTATATTGCAATATAATATTATTATATATGATTATACCCTTTAATCACCCAGCCCTAATTTTAAAGCAAAAATAACTATATCGTAATATCATTACCGTGAAATAAAATGACTCGATCGTATATGATTTTGGTCATATCGCCCACCCCCATTCGAGAGTGGGATGTTTTAGACAATATCAGCATACATTTTTATAATTTCTTGGTGAAAATTCATTAAACTAACTGGCAGTTACTGTTGAAAATCAGAAACAAATGCTTTTTAATTACATACAATAATGTGAAGTTTTGTCAGCTTTTATGCTAGTTTATTAGTGAATTAAGCGTGGCACAGTATTTTATCTTGAAGATTATTTAAAAACTAGGCAATTTTTTTTTACTCTCTCAAAAACACTGAAATTTGGCAAATGTTTTTGGTGCTTGTTGGTGCAGTTCAAACCATTTTTAAATTATTGCTGGAGCAACGTTTGACATGAGAAAGCCAATAACAGTAATAACAGTGTTCTTCAGCTACATTCAAGGTTTGTTTGTTTATTTTTATTATTTTACCACAAGCAGCCATTATCATTGTAGCATTAGCTGAATTTATAAATTTACTGACATTGACAAGCTGACATGCATTCACTTGCCAACTTGCCTTATGGTAGCTGCCCATCATTTTTAATTAAGTAATTAATATCACTCTTCATGTAGTATTTGCAGCCTTCTGGACACATGTCCCATCCGTCAGATTTACTATTCAGATACTGTTTTGCATGTGCTCAACATGTGTAGTATACAGCATCAGACACTGACTGCCTAAAATCATTAGAAGCTAATGAGCCCTTCTCGTACACGTTTTTAAAAGCAAACGTGCTTCACCACACAAATGTACTCAGTTTGTGTACTGGTGACTGTTTCCAAGATGCAATACTCTATAAAAAGCTTTTTCGTAGGAGAATCACTTATTGGGTCATTTTCGATTGTTATTAGCCACTTGTTACGTGCCAAGAGTAAATTGCATTTTTAGGTTGTTCCATCCAAGTCAACAGACTATTAAATAAAGGCGGTTTCAGACTAGACAAATGTTTGTTTCAATACTCTTTGTACAGATCAAAACAATTGGTTTCACATTGTTTTGATTGGTTGAGAAATACCAGTTAATGTCTGAACTCAGAAGCAAAATGTTAAAGTTCTCAGAAACTTGCATAATTTTTATAAAATTAGGGGTCGAATTAAGGAAGAAGCTATTTAGCACACAAAGTATCTTCATCTTGAGTCACAGATTGCTATGTGTGTCTGTGTGAAAGTTGCATGATACACATAAACACATCTGCTATTGTTTTATTGTTTGTTATTAAACTAATCACGATTACAACAGGCATTTTAAGAAGTAAATAAAGATGTTATTTAGCCCCTTTATGAAGTGTTTTTACTTTGTGGACATCCCCAAAAGCAGTTGGTTTTTCCAATACAACTAATTTCTTTAGGCACTATTTTGTCTTGGTCAGAAACATGTGAGTACACACAAAATACAAATTGATTTTCTTCAAACTCTTGCGGCATCACGTGGTTCAGATCACCCACTGGTTATTACAGAGCTTGATGATAAGCACATGTCGTTGGCATAGATCTGCTGCACATCATAAATAATGCCTGCTTTCAGGAAGGCCATGTTTTTTGAATAATGGATGGAGACCTTGGTTGGCAGCACCCCTGCTTCTCCTAATGGATCCACGTTTAACCTTTTTATCCTTTGGCAAGTTCAAAACACTTTAACAGAACATTCCGATGGGAAGCTGGCAGCCCAGGGAATCTAGCATAAGGTTGGTCTTTTCTAAATTCAGGGAGCAAACTATTGTTTAATGTCCTGATTTACACTCCACTCGAGAGGTGAAAACCGCTTCAGGTGTGAACACAAAGCATGTACTCATAAGATTTTTTTCTGAACTATTTTGGTTTGCTGCTGGCACCCTCTAGATGGCATCTTCAAATCCTTGAAACTTAGAGAAGAGAAGAGTCTTAAGCTGCCTCACTTGAGTTGTGTAGCTGGAGGGCAATGCTCAGTGACCTCTTAGACAACACAATCCACTACACTCAAAGATGGGCACTCAGCTGCCACCTCATTCTGCATTGTTGGGTCTCTATCCACTCTCTGTTCTTTGGAAATCGAGCTCTCTTCTGCCCTCTCTTTCTGTTTCTTTCACATACAGTCTTCCAGGGAGGGGAAACAGGAGACACATCTAAGTGAAAATGCTTCATTGCTTCTGTTTTTTTGTTCTCGTTCTGCTTATGTAAAGAGTGAAATATTAACAGGAATAGGCCAATGTGGCTGGATCAATGTGGAGGAAACATTACTTGTCACTCTGCTTTGTATTAAGACCTCATCAGTGCCAAAAGATTTAAGAGCTTTGGCTCAGGACGTCGGTTAGACACGATTTTGCCCAGGGCCATCACAGAACACGTGTTCTCTTTGAGGGACCAGGGCCAGATGTGAGTCTTAGTGCTTCGGGTTTCCTCTCACCTTCCATGTGTCAGAGCTGCCAGACAGGCGAATGAACCAGAGAGGCGATCGCACAAATCAAAGGAGAGAGAAAGAGGGGGGAAAAAAGGAGGGGACCAAAGAAATAAAGGAAAAAAGGCAGGCCTCGTCTGTCCTGGGGTTGCCACATTCCCAGTCGAAGCTGTAGAGAATTGTTTGCGCGTGTGTCGGGAAGGATTACAGGTGGAGAATGACAATCATCCAGGCTCCGCGGCAAACCTGTCTGCTCTCCCTTGTGTGTGTGTGTGTGTGTGTCAGGGAAAACAGCGGAGGGCCTCCCTGCCGAGAAGGTTTAGACGCAGGGTTGAAATCCTCCTCTAGGGAAGGGTGGTAAGAACATGCACTGTTCGATCAAAGCACCTCCGTGAATTAATTAACTCGCCATGCATTATTCAACACGTTTTCAACTGCTATACTCATAATAGTGTTTCTCCACTCCTCTGGGGAACAAAAGAACCCACATTATGTCATATAATGCAGAGGCATCCGTGGTCTCCAGAGGAAACTGGCCAAAGAATTTTTCATTTTCGCTAGTTATGATGTTATGATGTTATTATGAATGGGAAATATGAAAATGAACTATTAGCCTACCTCAAAAGCAAAGTCATTAGTTCTGGCCAGGCAGTGGCTATTTGTCTTTTTGTGTGTTATATTCAGTGTTTTATCAGAAGTATAGCTGCTATTGAATTATTGTCAGTAATTTATATGCACGTGTACTGTCAGTAGTTAAAAGTTAAATATTTAAAAAATATTGAATCCCACATTTTTCTGTAATTATTTGCTATTAACAACACAACACTATGTTTTTAAAAAATATATTTTTAGATTGTAATAATTTCACATTGAATCTCCAAATTATTGTAGAAACAACATAAAGACGATATATTTTTTTAATAATTTGTTCAATGGCATCTTTTTACTAAGTACATGGATGAAAAGCCAGTATCACCGATTCCAATACTGCTACTGCTTTTAATAAATATTACTTCTATACCTTTTCTCTATTTTACCCATTAATTATAGCCATGCAATGCAATATTAGTGTAATTGAAAGCCATCATTTTTAATGTTCATTAGGCTTTTTAAAATATGTAACAACTTTTAATTTATGTGAACTTAAAACAATCTTCACATAACCCATTATAATAAATGTCACATTTAGTTGTGCCTTTAATAGCAGATTTTCAATGGCCCTGACATACAAAACAAGTTACTGTATATTTGACCCTTGTAAACAGTGCTTTAAGATTTTCAGGTATTCAGGGAAGAAATATACATAACTTAAATAATCACATATTCAAAAATATAATCAAAATAACTCTGCACAGTCTTCAATGTATAAATTAAAGATAGATTAATTAAAGCTTCACAAGTGATCTAGTCTAGAGCAGTGAGTGATGTTTTTCTTTTTCTTTTGTTCTTTGATTAATATTAATGAGACAGACTGCAGCAGGTTTAAGACTTTAACACCTTACGCACATGATAAGAATCTTGATAACTTAATAACTCTTTACGTTCATTTAAGACTTTTTAATTAATTTAAGACTGTGCTTACAGTACGAGGGCTTACAGTACAAAAACTGGTGTGTTTTTGTCCGTTCAAACGCTCTTCACAGACAGCGAATTTAGTTATCTTGCGTCTTATTGTGCTATTATGTCCTCATATAATTCAGTGTTTCCTCTAGGATTTTTTCCAACTGTGGTGGCAGGCCCATTTCCCCAGGGGGAGGGGGCGTGGCCCATGAGGCCATATTCCCATGGGCCACGCCCCCTTGCCCCAGGTATTAAAACCTCCCCTTAAAGGGATAGTTGGACCCCATTGGACCCCATTGACTTCCATAGTAGGAAAAAAAGATACTATGGAAGTCAATGGGGTCCAGCAACTGTCTGTTCACCAACATTCTTCAAAATATCTTCTTTTGTGTTCAACAGAAGACAGAAACTCATACAGGTTTGAAACAACTTGAGGGTGAGTAAATTATGACAGAAATTTCATTTTTGGGTGAACTATCCCTTTAAGCATTATACATGGAAGGCTCCAAGAGCGGCAAGGCGATTATGCGCATCTCGTGTGCAGAATGATGCACTTGAAGCAACACAACGTCACAGCGCGCAGCGCTTCGCATTGAAAAGGTCAAAGCACAAAGCGAAGAGAAGAAATGTATATCTATCTGTGCTTAGTGTATTCTATCTATGCAACAGTTTATTGAGCCTTTTTATTTTTTTACAGTTTTAAATTTCAGTTACAGTGCGCATGAAAAACAATTCATAGCGCTCTACTCCAGTGCTGTAATCTAACAGACACCCGGGAGAAAGGAATATGATTTAGAAAGCGCAATAAACTCAAGCAAGATTAAGTCATTTTATGCAAAACCATAGACCTTTATCTACAAATAAAGCATAATAGTGGGAACATTGATCTTGAAGAGAGTGTTGTCGTGTTACTGTGGTAACCGAACACGACGCGCTATTTGAATGCTGAGAGATGAGTTTCCATTAACTTTAACTAACGACTTAAATATTCATTTTTACCTCACATTATGCTATTGAATGACTTTAGAAGTCTTGGAATATAGTGCGAAAACTTTATTGTGCTTTACAATGTTTTTTATGCCTTTAGTGGGGCTTAACAAACTACAATATCGGACCTCACTGAGAAGCTGCAGCCGTGGCGGGATGATTTTAGGTGTGGCGGCCCGCCACGGTGGAATGAATGTAGCGGAAACACTGTAATTTACATTATTGAAAGAGAAAACAATGTGTTTTGCACTCTCTCTCTCTCTCGTGCTTTGCATGATTTTAACGCATTTGCACAAAATGAACCCTAATGGCAGTTGTGTGACAGAAGTCAATAGCAGTCTAGTTTTTGTCTGTCTGGCTTTAATGGGCACACACAGACAGCATCTGGTTTCTGTTTCAGGCTCGCTGCCTTTGACACTGAGGTATAAAATAATATAAAACAGAACCAACAGGTTTCCTTCTCACCCTCGATTCCCTTTTGCCCCGCTGTCCATTGAAAATGAGACTCAGACATTACCCTGTCCATGTCCAGATAGCAATAGATTTATCAGCCAAGAAAATCTTTTGTAGAGGATATGAATACTGCATGAGAGCCCCTGACTCATTCATATAGCTCAGCACAGAAAGGATATTGGCATCTCGATTCATTTCTTAGAACACAATGCTCACAGCTTTTTGGTTCTTGTCCAAAAAAAAAAAAAAAAAAAAAAAAAAAAACGCACCTTCCTTTGTAAAGAGTAATTGAGAACCTTCTCCATGTGTGGCTGTGTTTTTCATTTGTGAGATATACGCTAAAAGCTTTTCTGTATTTTTCAGTGAGACAGTAAGCATTTTAAAACGTACAACTAATGCGTTTTGGCATCAGAATAAAGTTTGCCCATTTGTTTCACCTTTTGAGGGCTTAAAATTTGTCCTTGTCACTCTTCGTCCACTTCATTTGAAAAACCTATTGAAGCCTTTGAAAATATTTACAAATGAATTCCTCTTGTGTTTAGCCGCGTAAGACCTTGACGACAGCACTTTGTTTACATGACAAGTTTCGGTATGCTGTTGCTTGCATGTATTTGCAAGGAAAGTTGCATTTGCTTAGGTGAGGCAGTTGAGTTATTGTTCAGGTGATTTGAGTGTGTTCTAACACGGTTCATGTTTAACATTATTAAAGGACAAAACTATGTTTTGCTCTCTCTTTAGTGCATTGCACAATTTTTGACACTCTACTCAAACTTTAATGGTAGGTGTGTGACAGAAGTCAATCAGCAGGTTATAACTATCCTCAACGGTTTTTGCAATGTACAATGAGAGCAAGCCAAATATATATATTTTTTAAATCCGTTTTTATTTATCCATGTTTCTGACGGTGTATCCTAATGCATGTTTTTTTAGCATTGTACCAAAATGAAAATTCTTGGCAGCCAAAGTTTGCAGCCACTAAACCAAAGGCCAAAACTGATTTTTTTTTTCATTAGCCTTTCTTTGTTTTAATAAATATATTATAGCATTAACAGAACAGATTAAGTGATTAGTCCTTCAGTAGATGACTTTACAGTAACACATAGGCTCCAGCTATTTTTTTTAATTGTGTTTAAATAAATTGACAGCTGTATAGAGCAAAGTAGTTATGCATCAGTGTTAATCAATGTAAGACTGACTTTAAACAAACAGATTTTTTTTTACATTGTTATACTGTGCAGAAAAACACAACAAACTTAAATATTATACAAGGGACATCTCAGGCACTCTGTCTCCTAATCCGTAACGAGTTCACCTCGACCTCTGCCTTTCTCATTTTGTGGGCTCGGAGGAAGCTGTTTGAATTGAGATAGATTGTATATGCAGGACTCTGGTCTGGGAAATCGGGGGGACTCTCTGCAAACAATAATCAAATATTTTTGTTGGAAAGCGACGAGTTCTACACAAGCGTACAAAACTGCTTTCTCTGTCAGCAGTGCATTTAATATGCTCATTACTCAGGTCTGTCTTGGCATACCGGAGCAGGGCGATGCATTACACCGATCGAGTATGTTCAGAGCATTAGCAGCGTGCAGGAAAATCATTTCTAGTCTTTTAATTAAGACTGGAGTTGGAATGCATCTGATATTCTCTGAACCTTCCCCTACGGTGCCTGATGACGGATGGCAAAAGCAGTGATGGACTCTTCATAGATGTAGCCAAGCCAACCTTATATTACCTCCACATTAGGTAAGCCAAGACAACTGGAACCAGATGTGTTGTTTTTTAATTCACAAAGGACCATCTTATTTGTATGAATTAACAACTTCTCATTGATGTAAGCAGGTCAGTCTTGCACACTTTCTAATCATGCACCTTCACTCGATCCTCTCCTGGTTGAGCATTAATCTTTAAATCGAGCATGAAGGAATGTTGTGGCCATTGTTTTAGTGTGTTGTGCATTTTAGACCTCTGGCAACTCACTCTAGTTGGCACTCAACATCTTAGCTGGCACAAAAAAGTACTACAGAGCAAAAGTGGAATGGATACCAAAAAGTGAGTTCAGTCAGGACGGGGAGTTATACTTACTTGACTTTTCGCCTGAAGCGCTGGTAATGTTTCTGCTGGATCTATTCCAGCACTAGCGCTCTATGGCATTCTAGCCTACAAGGATTATATGTGTCTGCCTTGTTGTTGCAATGATCTGTTTTCCCATTGATTGAGAGGAGGGGGCGAGAGCTTAGGGTGCTATTCATAGTAAGTGTTTGAAGCATTGACAGAAATAGACGTAAAAACCAAGGCAGGGATTCTTCTTTTGTCTGTCCTTCCAGATTATTTTCTTAGTGTTTTTTTTAAGTGACGATTAAGGTGAACGATGACCCCGTTTTCGAGAATGGTGAGGCTCACACGTCCGCATCCTAAACTGATTGGCTGGTGAGCTGCTGGATCATTTCAGCCCCATTTTGTGTACAAACATGGATTCAGACGGTGAGAAGCTCTCTGGAATGAACTAGAATTGTAATCTGCTCTTTTCAAGTCATTATAGCTGTTTTGGACACTGATGGTTCCATGCGCTAAATGGATTGGAATGGATGTTGTTGGGCAGTGTAAGTCAAGCTACAGCTGGATTTCTGCCTGCTTTAGAGATTGGACTCTCTGCTTGACTAGCTTCCTCTCTGATGTCTTGCCGTGGCTCATCTGTACCCTGACAGTGTGGTCCATCTGCCCTGGACTGGCCTCAGAGGGCTGTCAGACTGTCAGACTGCTAGAAGAGGAAAGCTGTAGATAGTTGTCTGGACGATGCAACTCTCTCTCGCCATTCCCAGATTGTCCTCAGTATGGTTTATGATGCACTGCAGTGATTAATGAAGTCGCAATATCATGTCTGAGTCTTGGCTGAGCTTGGTTAGCTCACATGGTTCAGACATGTACTCAGTTGGTTGAGACAGGTTCAAATCTTGTCCCAAAAAAGTAATAAATAAATAAAAATGTGTCCTGCCATATTATTTGTTCGAAGTGAAGATTAAGTTGAATTTAATTTGCGTTAATTAATTTTTAACGTTATCACGTTATCACAGGTGTTAACCCTAACATCTAGGGTTAGACATCAGTATGATTGTTTTTTTATTATTAATTTAATTTTTTTAATAAAATTTTTTAAATACTTAAAATAATTTTTCTTTTAGATGTCGAGTTTGCTCTCACTCACCAAGGAAAAGTATATTGTAAAGCCTATTTTTTTGTTTTGCACTTCAAAGGAACTGAGCTGTGAGGTACAAGAAGCCCAAACCCATCTTTACATTCAGCACACCTCACAAGTAGCACCAGCCTAGATTAACCCTGTCCCCATCATTCACTCCCTGTGATTGTACCTTCGTCCGCAAAATCACACCAGGAATGGTCTGTTTTCATACAAGGCTAGAATGTGAAGTTTATCAAGGACTTCTCTGCATTAAGTAAAACCTTATGTTCACACATCAAACAAACGCCTAATCATCCGTGATTTGGAGACAGATACATAATACTCACACTCAGTCAAACCCAATTACATATTCTGTCCCAACAGAATTACATTCAAAGCTGTGACACAAACACCCCCCAATGAGAAATGGGAAGGGAAGTGACACCTTGACCTCACTTGTGCTGATTAGCAGAGCTTGTCTGAGGAATGCCTTGTGCTCTTAGCTTTGACAGAAAAAGCAAAGAGTTTTCCAGTGTAGCTGGAAAAAGTTTGGACTTTGCCGCATTAGTTTCCTCCATTAAAACATGGCGCTGTCCTGCATCATGCGGATTTAAAACAGATAGGATGTCTTGGACAGGTCATGCAAAAAATATAAAAAGAGTGGGTGTGACATGATGGTTCAGTGAGTCAGTAGTAGTGCACAGCAGTTTTCTTTTTTGTTGTCAAATTAATTAAATGCTTTACCCTTATTGAGACACAAATTATTTTTGTAAAAGATAACTAGGCTAAATAAAAATAATAATCTTAAAAACTGTATTTATTTCCTCCTCAGTGTTTAAAAATATAAAGAACTTAAATGTGTAGTTAACTACTTTTTGTTGGTATCTTTTCATTTTCATTGAGCTTGCTCACTGTAGCTTGTGAATTTTTTTTGATAAATAGCCAAATAGCTATTTAGATATTGTTCTAGCAAACTCATTGTCTATTGCGCTGTTTAACATCCACCTTTTCTGATCCAAAGTCTAATATTTTCCCCTCATTGAATACCTTGTTTCCCTAAGGAATTTATCAAATTATGAAAGTATGGAAATTCGATAGACTTTAAAAATGCTCTTTATAGCTTTGGAAGGATGGATGTCTGTTATATATGACACAAAACACAATGGGACATGATCTATTCGCTCAAATGAAGTGAACAGCAGCTGCAGGAGGATTACTCTGTAATTTGTTGGATTATTGACACGGCACTGGGCTGCATTCTAAAGCGAGGCAAGCCAACAGTGATCGATTTTTGGTCAGTGCCGATGCTAAATGTGTTATCTAAGAGAAGTGACCTACAGTAATTTGTGTGCCACAAAAAGAGACAGTTGGACTTAGGGTATTGATAAAGAGTGACTATTCAGTCTGAGCAGAAAATATTATCCATTAAGCCACACCTCATTGCTCCTTTCTGATCTTTACACCTCTAAAAGTGATGGAAAAGGCTGTGATCTACTTTTCAAAGGTATCAAATAGAGATTGCATTTTCATCCATGACCTTGTGCTTTGCTTTCTGGTGATTTTTTTTTTTTTTTTAAGCATCCTTGTTTATGGCAAAGGTGAAGTGAAAGAGGTTTTGAGAGAGCCTGTTCGGGGACAAAATTGATTTTTACATTGTCTCAAGAAAATAAATATGATGCTTTGACTTTTTTTTCTGCTCCATTGCATGTCACCTAGGCTTGATACATCACCTCTAGGCATTTATGCACTGGACAAAATACTAACCCAGTCTATTATATCCCCCTTTTTTTTGCCATTTCACAGCATAATGTGCCACGTCTGCTCTACAACCGTGCACACATAATAGAGGAATTTGATGTGCCAACATCTGAATTTATTCATATTCGAGGACTAATGTGTCTTTGCTCTCCATCTCCCTGTTTAATGCGAATGCTGCACTGGCACCGTTCCAGTCTGGATTCAGGCGAAAATGGTGTTCAGCTGAGTGTGATAAATAGGGTTCACCCTGTCTGCTACACCGCCTCAGCTCACACCGCTTTCCTCACCCTCCCTTCCTCCTGGTGCTGATCACTCCCAGATTAAGTCCAACTTCTATATTCACCTGGACAAGTATGCTTTTCAGTCCAACACAATGTAATCTGACATGCGGTCTGCCTATGCACAGCAGGCCAGACAAGTCCCGGCTGATTTACCCCTCAGTTTGCATAAGTGCATCTATCACCTCAGCGGGGAACATATCACCACACTCTCTCATCCCTCATTCACTTCTCTCTCTCCTGCTCTTTTCCTATCTCCTTCTCTCTTAATGCACATCCTTCACGCTAAAGAGCAGCGGTGCCTCTCAACCATCAGGTCCGGCGTTTGTGGAAGTTCGCTGAGAGCTTTTCTACTGATTAATCCACGTAAAACTGAACATTTGAAGAGGAGGAATTCTCGTCATGCTGTGCCTATTGTCACCTTTTCAATAGCCGCACTTGCGTTTAGAGAGGATACCAGACCGTAGAGAGTACCTGAGAAGATGGTGAGATTTGCGTTCTTCGCGCCAAAGATGGCAGCTTGTGTCTGAGAGGCACTGAGATACTTGACATTTTACTCAGAGAAAAATACAATATGAAATTCAATCTTTCTCTAGGAATGTTACTCAATTTAAGCCATAGACGTCACTACTTTGGACTGTAGAGTATTATTGCAAAATGAATTTATTCATCTAGACGTTTAAGTGTCATTGGCCGTTGATGGATTACAACCGAGGTCCGTTGGTAATGTGAACATCTCCAAATCACTTCTGTAGGATTCAGGTGGAAAGATTTTTTTTGATGAACCAATTTTTGGATTCAAGTAGCTTCTGAGAGGGCTACTTTACAACTGCATAAACCTCTTATGACACTATATTTGCAAGCATAGATTTTTTTATGTGTGCACTAATTTAGAAATGTGCTGTTCCCTCAATATGAAGGAATATAACATCTGAAAATGAAAAGTGCCATCCTTTCATTCTGTATTCATCCTCAGAATAGAAAGAAATTTAAGTCATTATTGGCTGAAAATTTTACTAGTTGTACTGGAACTCTCAGTAGTCATTCACATTTTGTACCTTGCTACGTTCCAGTTGGTCAGGTCATATTCAAAGTCAAAGTATTTTTATTTGTCTCCTCAAGGAGAAATTAGTTTTGGATATAAAGAGATTGATACAAAAAGATTACAACAGAGACAGACCACAAGTATAGGGTTAAAACAGTTAAAAGACAAAAGTACATAGAACATTAAGGCTACTCAAAGAGCTGTGCAAATAGCAAATCACCATTTTCTAAAATCTCCTTGTGCAAAAGTAATATCATATCATACATAACATTCAATCACAGACATCACAGATATACAGTATGTATAAGCTAGTCAAGAACCAGTAGTGTTCAGCTTCATTGGCTTACCTAAACCTGGTCTGACACATCCTCCACACCATATTTAAATATATTTGAATGATATTTTAGTGGTTTTGATTTAAAAAAAATTTTTTTTTAGAAAACGATTACCTACATTTCAGTCAGATCCTCAGAAAAATATTTATTTAATATCTATATATTAAGGCTTATACATATAGTGAAATATAGTGTGCAAATCACATGACACTTTATGACACTTTATGGGGCTTTTGTGTCCTTTTTGGAGCTTAATGGGACCAGCACTGTATGCTTTCATTATATGGAAAAGAGTGGCATGTGAACTCTTGTGAAAACATCTCTTTTTTGCATTCTGCAGAAGAAAGTAAGTCGTACAAAAACCATGAGAGTGAGTAAAAAATTACAGAATTGTAATTATCTTTGGTGAAGTATCCCTTGCATTGTATTTTCTGTTATATAATCAGTGACCACTGCCACACACCAAGGGAAAGTGACATTGTCTGCAAACCCACTATGCCATCAGCAGATTGTGTTCATTACAGTGAAAGGCTCCAGATCTTCTGTACTTGCATGTCAAGGTTTCCAGCTTGCCTTCTGTGTTGTTCATCCCTCTACTGCTCACTGCGGCCCTGATCGCAGCCTGAGGCACCATGACACAGACATGCACACACGCTGCTGCTTACTGACCTACGACCTTGTCAGTTGAGAACCAATCTAGAAATAAGAAACAGAGAGAGAGAGGGGGCAGAGAAGGGAAAAGAAAGATGCCTTTTAGTTGGACAGGGTTTGAAAACACCCCCCACCCCAAGTTGTCATTCTTGTGACATCTTTCAGATCTGATGCAGGGGAACTCCTCCCTTCTCCACCTTTGTTGAAATCTTATGGGCTAATGCCAGCTTAGAACAGCTGGCCAATTGTCGCAAAGTATGCAAATACTGACAGGCTCGCGGGCAGTACAAAATGCACGGGCATGACAATTGCATTAGAATCTAGGCTATTCCTTCACACTGCCATCGTGGAAGCTGCACCAGGAGGACTGGTGATCTTTTTCTCTAAGCATCCGATGGCTTCAACTTGCCAGATTTGTGCGGGCCCCATCGACCTGCCCGACGAAAATTAGTTCTCCGTCGCCTTCCAGGGCCTCGCCCATGCCGAGGCGGCCTTCACGGACTCCACGTGCTTCTACTAAGAGTAAGCTGGACTCGTGGTATCTTCCGTCGGGCTGCTTTGAGGAGGAGGACCCCAGTCTTCCCGGACATCCACGAAAACGTGGTGAACTCGTGGTCTGCACCCCAATCAGCGTGCCCCCACTCTCCCACGCAGGCTATGTTTGCTGTTAACTCTGTGTATATGGCTACTAGTGTTAATACAGCGTCACCGCTACCGCTGTTGACACTGTTTTTAACCCTCATGCTTGAGTGCTTATTGTGTTGTGTCTGCCCTGGATCAGTGCAGCCTTCGCTTTCATTGCTTTTGGATATGCAAATGTCGATAGGGTCGGAGCTGATGTCTCATTGGTCTAGTTCCACCTATCAGATGCGAGCACTCCTAGCGGGGTGGCTATTGGCTGACTGTCTCTTCAATGGCTGGTGTAGCTTGACTCCGTTTCTCAGGGCTTATCTTCACTACTCTCACGGTGGGATTTAATACAGTTCCCGCAGCATTGCTATACAATGTAGAGTTACCGCTCTCGAAAGGGAACGTCTCCGGGTTCTATCGTAACCTTGGTTCCCTGAGATGCGGGAACGAGACATTGCGTTAGCCGCCGTGTTCACTGTTTGATCAGCTGTGCAAGCGTTCAGTCGTGATTCTGACGCGATTGTTGCGTCTGTGTATTTTATACTGCCCGTGAGCCTGTCAGTATTTGCATATTTTGCAACAATTGGCCAGTTGTTCCAAGCTGGCGTTAGCCCATAAGATTTCAACAAAAGTGGAGAAGGGAGGAGTTCCTGCAGCGTTGCTACGCAATGTCTTAGGTTACGATAGTAACCGGAGATGTTTTGTTTATGTTGCACTGTATTGAGCGAATCATAGCATATCACTGTGTTTTCTCTCTGCCATTCTCACAGAATAAACAGCACTGTTGCGTAATACAACTAAAAGTAGGACAGATGCCTAAAGTCTCAGAAAAAGTCCAAATTAAAGCTTTGAGTACTTTAGTATTTGTGTTAGCTTTAAGTTGATTTGTATGTTAGTGTACTCATAAATATTTTCATTATTGTGACTCATCCTGCACTTTGGAGATATTTGTCCAATCAAATTCTCTTTAGAATATGACTGTCCCTCCCTCTCAGACAACTTGCAACCAGCTAGCAAGTAACAAACTAATCAAAGCAGCCTTTTTTACAAAAAACTTTCTGTTTTGGAAATATGGTCACAGGACAGAAAGCAGCACATGTCCAGTGATTTCATAAGGGGTTGTAAGTGGAAAACTATAAATTCAGGATTTTCTCTAAATTTGTTTGTGATAAGAGTGTATTCTAGAGCTTTAAGTTGTTATTCATCACCACTGCAACAGCCGTATTGTCATAAGTTTAAAGATTTCTGTGTCAGGCGGAAAGAGAACCTTGCATTTTATGACTCTGGTGGACAAACAGGAGAGTAGTTATTATTCAGTCCTTCCCATTTTTTTGTTGTTTAGACTTTTTGAAAAGAGTTAGCAATTTGAGGGGAGTCTATAGAGTGTGTTGAGGAGCTCATTTGCCTAATCTTGGGAACTAGAGTGGAAGCGGGCAGTATAATGAGGAGCATGGCTCGTCCGGGGCTGAGGGGGGCTGGAGCTCAGGCTAAAGTGGGCAAAGGGGGAAGGGGACACTCTGAAAGACATGAAGGTATTAATCGGACAAAAGGAGCAAGTCTGAACAGAGGAAGAACGCTAGTGGAATGGTCAAGCATTTTGCATTTTCATAGCTTTTGTCCAGATGGATAGAGAGTGAGTTTGATGGAGAAAGCAAGTGAGAGAGTGAGTGAGGTGCTGAAGAAAGAGGTGTCATTCTCTGCAGGCTTAGTGGCTCGTCACACAGCAAACATTTGTCCACTTTTTGGAGTGTCGGGGACAGGGCTGGAATGCACGCCATGCGCCGCATTTCATCGGGAGCGAATAGCCCAGAGCGCGGTTCTGCATCACTGAGCGTTAAAGGGCAAACAATTGAACCCCCAATAATGGAACACCAACCCAGAGTTTTAGTCACTCTAAAAATGCATCAGGGACCCTATGCTCCACGGAAAAATTTAACTACCACTTTTGTGTGCACAAACTGTTAGATGGCCCACTCACAGGTAGTTTAGTGTTTTTGAAACCAGATAGGCTTTTTGGCCAGCCGTGAATTAAGTGGACCGCATCAGGGCCAATGAGACAGGAAAACAGGCTGAAGTGCGCCTGCGCTTTGACGGCACATGCCAGGCTATGGATTAAGGAGCTGTTAGTGTATTTGATTGGATTTTTATGTTCTGTTTCACAGTAGACCACCTGCCCATGTATTTACATCTGATTGTTTAATTAACCCCCTTTTCCCCTTCACTCACAGTCCCTAGGGCCAAAACAAGCCATTCACACACACCTCCCTACTGAACGCATGCACACACACTAAACACCAAAATATCTGTATCTCAAAACTTAAATGGCTGTAATGTCATAATAGCATGGTCATTATCTTTTGTAATCTAGCAGCAAATGCATCATAATTAATTGGAAAAACAATTCTTTATTTCCTTCATTCTTTTCCCTCAAGAGCTGAGCTCAGTGTGGTTGGCTGCTTACTACAGCACTGAGCCTAGAGATTTGGCAGGACCGCAGACATAGATACCCTGTCTTCCATTCATTCTGCATGTAAATGAGTTTGCTGTAAATGTCATCAGTTCTTTTCACAATCTTTCAAGATATGTTAGTGGTGCTTGGCTTGCCCATGTTAAAGTCCTCACCACAATGCTTGGGTGGTTGTCAGGGTGTTTCTGTGCAGTTACTAAGCTGTTCTCAAGCCAAGCACGCCCATTTGATCGTTTGTCAGATCATTTAGTAAAAAAAAAGCACACCTCCCTCCAAGAAACCACATGATTTTGGTATAGTTTATTCCCCAACAAATAAAGAACCAGGGCAAAGTTAATATTTTTGGGTTAGATCTAGGGTTATTTAGTTTGCTCTAATCACTAGTCCCTTGGATGTGCTACAGTACTAATGACCTTAGTGAGCACTAGTAAATATGATTAATTGAATGAAATTGACAATGAGAAGGACTTCAGTATTTACAGTTTGCCAACTGTAAGTAAAAAATTTCGGGTCAACACATCTCGTCTAAAAGGCAGGGATCAGATTTCACGTTTTGGCATAGGCCTAACATTTGATTAGAGTAAACTTTTCAGTCACACTTGTCACAAGTGAATGATTAATTTGAAATTGATGACATGCAACTATAGCCTTGTTAAACAATCCCGCCCAACTCTGAATAGCTAATCTGGTTAACAGGTGTTAATGATAAATGCCGCCTGAAGCACTCACATCAAGTTACAAAGATTTAAAGTTAATCTGGTGTGAGAACGAGCCACTCACGTTACTCGTCAAGAGAAACTTTTGCATGTTTGGCGAGAAATTAGGTTTCTTTGACTAGTCTGTTCCCTCGACTGCAGCCTCTTAGATTGTCAAAGTGAGAGAAATGAGGTCAGCGTCACAATGAGGGAAATCTGAGCGGATTCCTGTTTGTTTTCTCTGGTTTCCATTTCTCTAGCAAAGACCTCCTGCATTAAATGCTGCCAAGATCTTCTCCTTGTACTAAATAAAAAAAGACAGAAGGAATCTGTTGTATTCTACTATAAAAAGTATATGCTAATTAAAGAATAAAAAATAAATAAAAAGGTTGGGAGCGAATGCACATGCAGATTTGCACACAAGGTTATAATGAGCCTGCTTGCAAATGCACACATCTTATGCAGGCACACACCCCTGTGAAGGGAACACGCTGGGAAATTGATGCACACACACACTCCCAGCGATAAGCCCAGTGAATTTGTTGCCAAGGGAATACGGCCAACCGTATCATAAAAGAATACACACACAGGCGAGCCGGTCGCAGGACAGAATCTTTTCCATTTTGTCACCTCGACTTTTAAATTAAAGTCAGCTGCAGAACCCATAACTTATTCAGCCATGAGACACATTTGTCATTCCTCTCTTTATATTCATCGGGGAAAGATAATGATAGTAGTGAATGGGCTTGGCAGACACAAAATTGAATTTGCACAGGTACTTCAGCTTTGAAAACTTAAACAGGTGCAGTTGAACAAAACAAAACAAAGAAAAACAACTCAGATCACATTTTATTTCCAACCGATTTCTTTGTCTAGCATTCGTCCTGTTATTTCTGACAATACAGAGAAACAGCTAAGAGAAACGTTGACAAGACGTGGACAGGAGAAGACTAACGTGAAACATGAAACATTCGCTCTGGAAATTTCATTGTTAGGCGGAAGGCCTTTTTGATGAGTCTGCTATGATCTGTGTGCCTTTGGAGATTTTCATTGAAGTAAAGTTTGAGCTGCCAGAGAAAGTTCCTGTGGAAAGTTTCAGCGGCTGCCGTTTTACTCAAGTTATGGTGAGGTTGCTGCCGGCCCTCTGACAGAAAAGATAGGCCTACAGCCGTCACTACCTCTTAAACCATCTACATGTGCTGTCTCATACTGTTTGCATTTACCTTCACAGATCTGAGGAATATTTTCAAGCTCCAGCTTCCTCTTGTCTCCCTTCTCAAAGATTGTACTCGAAGCATTAACTAACCATGCCCTTCTCTGTAATTTGCTTTAAAACCGGCTTTGCTACTATTTTACTGTAGCTATGCTTGGCACATCATGTTAAGCACGCACATCCAAAATGCAGCTTGTACAGGTGTGCAAGTAGCCTTGTAACAAAAATAGCAGTCTTTTATTAGTTTTGATTAACCAAAATGACATTTCTGCTGAAAAACTGATGTCTGTGTGCGAAATGTCTGTTTTTTGATGAGGACATCCACAGGAGTGACAGTGTGTTATCTACTTTGTTTGCTCTGGAAATGATTGTCATGTACCATGGTGCACATGTTGGGTGATGAGGGTTTGAGTTTGCCCTGAAACATGTAATTCTACCCTTTCTATCACTATTTCAATTTCTGCTCTTCAATGTACACCTGGCTAATGAGGTGACAAAAGCCCAGTTAGATGCAAAGACATTTATATTCCCATTGCAATTGTTGCAATCAGTTGCGCAAAGTACATTAATAGTGCACTCTAATTACTAATCTAATATACATGCATTCAAGTTAAGTAACTAAGTAAGTGTATTCAGTATAGATGCAGGCATCTGTTTCCTCAGCGACCCACTCCTCATGAACTACACTCAGAGCATCTCATGAAGAATGTGATGTGCAATTGCAATTATTTGTAAGACAATTCATCTTCGGGCAAATTTCTGGATTGTGATGTATTTTGTACAAGCTCTCTAGAAACATACGTGCTCTAACATGGCTAGAGCATGTAGTAGGCCTATGCATATATTTGAAGAGCTTATACAGTGCTCTTTATAATTAATTTCAAATGTTGAACAGGAACGCCATTAAATATGCGTCTCCTTTTCACTTGCATGAACAGTAAAAGAATATGTTTTGGCGAATCCGCATTTGCAGCTCTTCTGCAGCACTGCAGTTAATTACTGCGCTTTGGCCGATTTGTAAAAATGAGTCTGACAGAAACCTTGCTGCATTAATCACAGTAAATTACACAGAGGAAGGCACAGCACAGAGACTCAATTAACCTCTGAGCCTTCATCTCAATCCTGGGCTTGTCAGTGGTTATTCAGGACACCTTCTCTGGTCGCTAGGGAGAGGGTCCCACACATGGTCCCGCTCTCATGCTCTGTACCTAACTAACCCTATGCTGATTTTCTAGTTCGATGGACTTTTAGGATGGGGTGTTGCTTGATTTTTGAGAAACCAAAATAATGTAGTCAAGTACATTTTTGAAGGTTTTTTTATGGTTGTTTATGTGTTGGTTTGAAATACTGTCAACTTTTATTGCATGCAGGAGGGTCAAGATTTAGAGTTTGTTCCATTGTGTCATCATAACAAGAATGCATACAGTGAAAATAAACAGTACAGCAGTTTTTCTGTCTGAACCGTGACAGCGTCTAGCCACATGTGTCATACAGGAGCCGGGGCGTGTTTTATCATATCCTTTATTTGTTTTCTTTCACACACAATACACAATATTAATCAACTAGTAATAAACACAAAGCCCTATTCAGATGGGACTAGTTTTTCAGGATGTGTGCATGTACTGCATTTATTCAGTAGAATAATTTAGTAGAAACATTTATATTTTTACATTTATAGTTATTAGATTTATTAATAATTTATGCAAACATACATTTTAAAATCAACTTATGTTGAATTGTAATCCTATTGGATTATAATTTTTATCCTAATTTGCCGCTTTTATATTGTTTATAATTGGGTTTGTAAGGTGTCTTTGAGTGTTTTGAAAGGCATTTATACGTTTTGTTTTTAAGTGCTTCTTTTTTTGAATACTAAAGTTTTGGAATTAAAGTGCACCATCATAGTGCTCAAACCATGCATATGTTTTTGATGACCATACCAATATATATCTTTAAGAAAGACACTTAATTATTTGTTTTAGATTCCACGGTTTCCTGCTTTTTTTCAGTAGTTACTTATTGATTTTGGTGGTCAATAATAAGATGCCACTGAGCTGAGGCTGGAATGCGTGGCTGCTTCGGCGGCCCCTGGAGAATCTCACCCCTGTCAGTTTCCTTAAAGGGATACTTCACCTCTGGAAAGATGAATGTGTATTTAAAATGAGTCATTTATGTAGAAGAAATGTGAAATTATTTTTGAATCTGGAGCTTTCTAGACTGAGAAAAGCCAGAATTTTTTTTTTTGGCTTATGTGGATGAAAGACAACAACTCCCAGAATGCACTTGCTTCGCTGCCCTAGGAGGCCATGCCTACCGGTAACAGAGCGCACTAGTTAAACAACAAGTCTAGGCTACTAGTGAGTCTCCGTGATGAGTCTGCCCAGAGATCGCCCAAAATGTCCGGGATTTGGTTTTTGCGTTCTACAGTCGCCATTCATTATGTTTACTATGGCGAGCAGGACGAGACTGAGGGCCGCGAGAGAACGGCGCGAGGCCGGTGGCGTGATTACTGATGATGAGCGGCACCTGTGAGACGCACCGGTCTCGTATCTCACACGGAGGAGCGTGAATTTTCTTAGCAATGTTAAAACGCACATCAACCGATCACTTGTTTAGTGTTCATGTAACACTACATTCAGATTCACCAATCGGAATGAATTTAGTTAGATTGAAACAAAAGGTGTGCATGTAAACAATGAATGGTGACTGCAGAAAGCAAAATCTGAATCCCGGACATTTTGGACGATCTCGACCGTAACCCCTACTACTCAGCTTTCTCCACAGAACAAGAGCCTGCTAGCTTCTTAAAAAAGACACTATGTGTACATTCTGTGATTGAGATCCCACCCTCTATGGGCGGGTTGAGAACATGCGGAACAACCCCTACTTCTGGCTGTAGTCTTTAGCCTCTGGCCAAAAAATCCTCCAATGACGCAAAATGATGATTTTTGCGTCATCTGAGGATTTTTTCCAGACAAAAAATACATAAATCTCTCGTCTCAGGTATGAGGGTGAAAAGCATGGTAATTCGAAAATACTACAGGTTTTCTACTAATAAAAAGCTTAATGCTAAATCCTGAAGTATCCCTTTAAGGTTCAGATTCTCAACTTGTTATCCTGTCTCTTTAAGTATCTTGTCCTAAAGTTGGCACCAAAATTCTCATCTTGTATTCCAGCCGTGTGCACCCTGTCATGAAAGGAATGTGAGGGACTTGGCGATAGACCAAGGATGCTTGTTATAGGGGATATCAAATTAGTGTGTCTAAGCCTGGCAGTCCCATTTCAAGTTTTATGTAGCAGTTTTGTATTGTTATTTTGGATTTACAGCATACTTTATGGACTGCGGTCTAGTTAGCAGCACAGTAGAGACTGTAAATCGTCAAGCGTTTGATTATAAATGCAGTAAAGCAACACGGAAGACCTTGATGGACATTTTCTAAAATTGAATAAACATTTTCCTTTTTCATTGCGCCTTTAATGTGGACATGAACCTCAGATGGCCATGTTTCCTTCCTGGCCGCACAAGGATGTTGTATAATGCTTTATTATAGCCATTCATCCACTTTTTTCACATTCACCCATAAGAGAGACAAATAAATAGCATTGCTGTAAAAAAGCGTTTCCTGTGTGTTAGCTGTTACACCAAATGGGTGCAAGTTCATCTATGAGAAACGAATCACATGACTAGCCACATCACAGCTTTATTTCAAACCACTATGCTAAAGAATAAAAATAAACCTGTAAATTCAGCAAGGAAGAATTACATTGATCAAAAGTGACAGCACAACTGATTTCAATAATATATAATATCCATCCATCCATCCATCCATCCATCCATCCATCCATCCATCCATCCATCCATCCATCCATCCATCCATCCATCCATCCATCCATCCATCCATCCATCCATCCATCCATCCATCCATCCATCCATCCATCCATCCATCCATCCATCCATCCATCCATCCATCCATCCATCCATCCATCCATCCATCCATCCATCCATCCATCCATCCATCCATCCATCCATCCATCCATCCATCCATCCATCCATCCATCCATCCATCCATCCATCCATCCATCCATCCATCCATCCATCCATCCATCCATCCATCCATCCATCCATCCATCCATCCATCCATCCATCCATCCATCCATCCATCCATCCATCCTCAGCTGTGCCATCATAGGAATAAATTACATTTTAAAATACATTGAAACTGAAAATTATGGAAGCCCGTTTCCGCCACTTTGAGTAAAAAAAATATAATTCTGTAAGTCATAATAATGAGAAACTTTCTCATAATTATGACTTAATATCTCATTATATTGAGAAAGTTTCTCATAATAATGACTTAGTATCTCATTATAATGAGAAACTTTCTCAATATAATGAGATATTAAGTCATAATTATGAGAAACTTTCTCATAATAATGACTTAGGCTAATTATCTTAAAATAATGATACATTTTCTCGTAATAATGACTTAACATCTCGTAATAATGAGAAACTTTCTCGAAATAATGACTTAACATCTCGTAATAATGAGAAACTTTCTCGAAATAATGACTTAACATCTCATAATAATGAGAAACTTTCTCGTAATAATGACTTAGTATCTCATAATAATGAGAAACTTTATCGTAATAATGACTTAGTATCTCGTAATAATGAGAAACTTTCTCGTAATAATGACTTATTTCTCGCACTTCTACGCATGCGCAAAGCAGTGGAGCAGAAGGGAGTGCCACGCTAGCGACATCCGCTGGTCAAAGCCGTGTAAATGCATCACAGCAAACATGGCACGCTCTGCGAAACAGATGTTTTCATTAAAGTCATTGTGATCTACGAAGTGCAATATGTAGTATCATTAAATAACATCAATGAATAATACAAATGAATAATACAAATGAATAAAAGACTATCTAGTATGGAAGCCCATCTCATATACTGATAATTTATCATTATTGTTATTCACTGCAGAGCGTGCCATGTTTGCTGTGATGCATTTACACGGCTTTGACCAGCGGATGTCGCTAGCGTGGCACTCCTTTCTGCTCCACTGCTTTGCGCATGCGTAGAAGTGCGAAAAATAAGTCATTATTACGAGAAAGTTTCTCATTATTATGAGAAAGTTTCTCATTATTACGAGATGTTAAGTCATTATTACGAGAAAGTTTCTCATTATTATGAGAAAGTTTCTCATTATTACGAGATGTTAAGTCATTATTACGAGAAAGTTTCTCATTATTATGAGAAAGTTTCTCATTATTACGAGATGTTAAGTCATTATTACGAGAAACTTTCTCATTATTACGAGATGCTAAGTCATAATTACGAGAAAGTTTCTCATTATTATGAGATACTTAAGTCATTATTATGAGAAAGTTTCTCGATATAATGAGATATTAGGTCATAATTATGAGAAACTTTCTCATTATAATGAGATACTAAGTCATTATTATGAGAAACTTTCTCAATATAATGAGATATTAAGTCATTATTATGAGAAACTTTCTCATTATTATGACTTACAGAATTATATTTTTTTACTCAACGTGGCGGAAACGGGCTTCCATAGAAAATAGTTATTTTACATTGTAATAATATTTCCCAATATTACTGTAATTTTTGCTGTATTTTTGATTAAATAAATGCAGCCTTGGTGAGCTGGAGAGACATTACAAATCTTACTGACACAACACTTTTGAGTGGTAGTGTATGTAGTTGCATATGAACATTCGCACGCACTCAAGCAGGATGCATTCAAACTTTAAACTCCTGTGGGCCAGCCGTACCCCCCCCCCCCAGACTGGGTACATTTTCGGCCGCCCCCACCCCACCAGTCCCAGCACACATAGGCATTCCTCGCGGATCACTGCTTTTGCCCTCTTTATTCCCATTCTGTAGCTGCTCCGACACCTGTTCCACCACTCTCCCCCAACTCCTCATTAACAGCGTGTGATATTAATGGGAGGTGAACGCTGGTTCTCCTAAAAGTCCTGCTCAGCTCCGCGTGTCCACATGCAGACCTGATTTGCATGCCTATCCACACTTTTTTTTCCCTTCACAGCTTTTCCCAGGCCACTGCCCAGCCAAGCCAGTGAATTAAACCCTCTGTCCCTATCTTTCCCTTTCTTTCCCTCTTTCTGTCCAGCTGACCGTGTGCACCTGGGTGTGATATGTGTGCGCTGAATCGCTCAGTCATACTGGCCGCTTTCTGCTCTGTGTTGGTTTTCTGTGTCTTTTATTCTAGAGGGGCATAAATCACTCGTCAGCTTTGTTTAGAGTTGAACGCGGAGCTGGTGCTCTGGCATAATGTACTCACGCACTGATAAAAACAGCCTCTTCTCTCTGTTTTTAAGGCACCTGTTGATTGTCATATTATTTATCGAATAGTACTAAAGAGAAACATAGCAGAAGATTGCAAATTTTAAATTAGAGTGATCTTTACACTCCAGTGCGCGCGCACACACACACACACACACACACACACACACACACACACACACACTCACACTCACACACACACACACACACACACACACACACACACACATCGAAGTTCTTTTCTTGCTTCCTGTCTTTCAATGAATGTTGGCATTGAAGGCTTTCTTAAGGAATGACTGTCTTTAAAAGGCTGCAGAGCTCTACCCCTGTGTCCTTTAGAAATAAAGAGAAAGCTCCTCCTCTTGTGTGGTATTGTCTGATGTTCTGTGGATACGGGAATGTGCCACAATATAGAACAATAATCTTTTCTACTAGATTTGCCTCTCAGGTGGATCATCAAGTGTTGAAAAGCCAGAGGAAAAAATTGCTTCTTTTTGTCTGTTGCCTAAAATGTACTTCAGTTCATTTTTTTAAAAAGTAATTTTAATTAATATGCATGCACATTAACTGGACCAGCCTGAAATAAATAAATATATTTTTCTTTTTGGTATATATGTACGCAACTACGCATGTTATACCTGTAGATTTGTATTCCTTATTCAAATATGTTATGCAAGCAGTTTTGGAAATGTTGGTCTTTCCCCTTTTGTGCAGGAACTTGTCTTGCATGATGGGAAATAGCCTGTGCTAGTGCATTACCAAGATGCCTGCAGTCCAACTTTCTTACCCTAAAAGAGACTTTATGGGCTTTTTTGGATTCACAGGGAGCTGTCAGTTATGTTTACATTTATTTTTATTTTTATTTTTATTATTAATAATTATTAATTTGAATAATTTTTATTTTATTTTAATTACATTAAACTGCTCAGTACTGAGTCTCTATTCAGATGCTAGCAGAAATATCCAATTGTCATAAACTCAAAATAGTTTGTTGGCAGTAAAGTTGTTACATTTACTTTATTCAGTGTAAGCCTACTGCAGTATATTTGATTCGGAATGTGATAAACACTTATTCACTTCAAACAGTACATTAAAATTCTAGGTTGGAAGAGGACATCATAAAACAAAACTATGTATCACGATTGTGAATAAGCTGTCATAGTGGTTGGATTAGTTTTAAATGTGCAAAACTTTTTATACCTTAATGGCAGCATTGTGTCTGTGGAATGTAGTAAAACCGTTTTGAAAATGGTATCTCTTTCTTCATCTTGGCAATTGTAGCAGACTGTGTGTACCCAGATACCCTGTGCTTTGTCTCTGATAAAGTACCTTATTTGATGGTACTGCTTTGCTTTGCCAGAACAATGTTGGATGAATCTGTTTGACATTTTTTATTGCCAGACTTTACTGACACGTTTATTATGGCCAATCTTTCATTAGCAGAAGAGGGTGTAAAAAAAAAATAGACTGCCCAATAAATATGCATGCTGTTCTATTGCTTAATCAATGTTTTTTGGCACGTTTTTACCTTGATCGTTTTAGAAGTTGACTTTTTTTCCAGATGATTTAATAGTTAGACATTAGGCTACTTGTTTTGTCTGTACAGTGTTTCAGTGCTTAAAGTCCCCCTATAGTCAATAATTGTATCCCTTGAAACTCATCTTTGATCACCAAAATTACACATTTACGTTTTTTCCTTGAAAAATTATTTCTTCATGCCTTAAAATAGCTTGAATGTAACTCTACACCCTTGCCTCATACGCAGTTCTATTAATATGCAAATCACCCTGCCTCCACTCTCTCACGCCAGAGCCATAGAGAGAAAGAGTTGCAACACTCCCATAGACCTCCGTTGTAAAAAATGGCGGCGCTTTTAACCGCCTACTTCCAGGATTTGAAGATCGGATTAGTTACAAACACGGTAATTTGGGCGTTGGATTCCATTCACTTACATTGTTGCGCGTCGAGTTGTTCCAGAGGTAAATTGCTGAAATATCGACCGCTTTTGAATTGTCAACTCTCTATATTGTATCAGAGGCCCTTTGCGATGCTTATACTGGTCTTAATTTGTATATGCACAGTGTAATTATTTATATTTTATCTTGGTTGTTTCAACCAATTTTCAAGCATTGCCTGCTTGCTAGTTAGCTAGCGCGACTTCGCCAGCTGTGAAGGTAGCATCTAATTAGTTCGGTAATGAATCGCTACCACCTTTATAGCAACTTTTATTTAATAAAATTTTTGGGATACTAACTTTTCATTTATGGTTTCTTTGCCCCACTTTATCCCACCGTTTGTTTTGTTGTCTTGAGTGAAGCGGCTTGTGAAACAATGCTGGACCTCTAGGATTGTTATAGCCATCACTAGTCCTGTCTGTTTCATGGATCACCTGCCCCTGGTTTTTGTTTTTCTTGTTCACACACACTCACACAAGCACACATTTTTGTTGTCTGTCATTGTTTAATAAAATTTGTATCAGCCATGTTTAATTGATGTCTCAAATTAAATCTGTAACAGAAGTTACTAGTGTTTTGTTAGTTAATTGCTTAAGTTACTTGGATTGAGTTGCAGCTACCCTTACTCTTTGCCTACTCTACACTAACCCAGAGCCATAGAGAAAAATCTTCACTCTGCACTTAATTACCTATAGACCCAAACATAAAAGTTATGTTTTGATAATATGTCTATGGCGTAATCTTAAAATTATATTCTAAGTCCATGTTTCACGTTGTGGTCCTGGGGGTGGCCACTTTCATCAGAAGAAGTGAGCTAGCTTCTAAGCGAATTCTGAACGGACCGCCAAGGCAGACCTCTTTGCGTGATCACGAAGGTAGGCTAATGGCTGAATCGGAATTTATAAGCAAAATCACTGGAATCAATAGCCTAATACAGCCCAGTTGTGCTAAAATAAATATCATGACGTCCATCCTCAGATGAATGATATGGAAAAGTTAAGTTAGAGCCGCTAAAGCCAGTGCTACTACCCATGCGAACATGAACACTAAGCTTTTCCCTCCAAAAATATAGCCTAAAACTTATCTAAGTAATATACAGTATTTCGTTGTCACCCTGCCTCTCCAAATGCAAACCTGACAAAAATAACAAAATGCAATAATGCAATAACAGCTGAAAAAGTACTTGGGTGTGCGTTTTATTTAATATTTACTGTTCAATAACGCAATCGCTGCTGTCTGTCCCATAGAAGAACATGACAGCCAGCGTATATATATGTTTTGGAACTATTGGGGCTTACATGAACCACGTGACAGCCATAGCGGCGACATCAAAGAGTGTCGCAACTCTTTCTCTCTATGGCTCTGTCTCACGCGAGCTCAGAGATTCACTTGTTGACAATCACACACTGACGTGATTGGTTACAAGGTAGTTTTGTGATGTCAGAAACACCAGCGATTTCAAACTGCGATTTTGAGTCTGTCTTTGGTTCTATTCTGTTTTCAGGAGAAAATACTCAGCAATGGTGCTGACTTAATGAATTTGCACATGGTTTGTCTAAAAGCATATTAAAAACACAACATAGACATATTAACAACATTAAAAGGTTTGATTTTCACCACAAGGGGACTTTAAAGAATTAATGCTAAGCAATGAAATGATGTGCCTTTAAGGTCTGTTTGGTGGTTTAAAATACAGATTTTTTTATGCCTCTTGCTAGATAATCAAACTAAATCTTTAAATCATCTTAAGTGACTGTAATCGACCGAGAGCAAACATTGAGGGATGTGAACGAACGGCCATTGGAGATGCAGGCGTCAGAACAAAAAGAACATAGACTCCAGACTTTAAACGAGCCATCTGTCTGCACATTACACAGGTCTTAAGCAAACGTTTATGTGTGTTTTAAAATTGAAGACTCTACGTCTGTCCTGTGTGAACTCTTTCATTTGATAATTTCAGGTGACAGAGTGGCTTGACAAACAGGCTTGTGCCTGTTTCTGCTCAGGGGAAACTTCTTACCCTTGCCCTTCCTGGTGATCAATTACCCCAGTATTTTGAGCCCCTGTTTTGTTTGCACGCTCTCTGTCAGCTTGCAATATTATACCACATTCAAGGTTGCCTCGGCTCACGTCTGCCCTCTGAATGAGCCGTTGATCCATACTCCTCCAGGAGTAGAGGGAGTGAGCTCTGTCCTGAAAAGTTTTGTCAGCTAATTTTTAATTTAGGCTTAGTCTTAGTCCTGTGTCAAATGTACTTTTTAGTTTTATCATATTTAGTAAATGTTTTCCTGTTTTTGTTTTGTCAAGTACAGTTTAAGTGAACTAAATATTTGGACATTTTAGTCTAGTTTTAATCAATAAAAACTTTTCATCATGCTGCATAATGGTTAAACTGATAATGACTATATTGTCCAAAATTATAATCACAATGATGTTTGTCATTTTTTTTATTTTATTTTATTTTTTTATTATTGCACTTTCACCATAAGCACAAATCAAGATAATGCTATGGTTTACTTTACATAATCTAGTGTACTGATTTACTATAGGCTATTTATCATATAAAGTAACACTCTTTTTGTCAACATTATGAAAACTGGTAAAACAATAAACTTCAAAAACAAAAAAGAATCAAAATTTAAATCAGTGAAATTCCTAATAGTAATTCCCATGATTCCAAATTACATAAATGTTTTTCTAAACAAAAAAGACTTCACACAGATGTTGCATACCTACGTTTATTCAGCAATCACAAGCAATATAGTTGAGATCCATGTTTTTTCATCACCATGTTACAGTTCATCTCTGAGAAGGTTTGATCACAGATTTAGTCACAGCAAACAGAGCAAGCGACTCATGAAATAACTTGGACTGACTGAATGACACTTTAATTTAAGCAGAATATCTCATGGAGATATTAAAACCCAGCTTCATTGTTTGTTGGTGTTCAGTGTAGAGGCTTGTGCAGTAATCTGTAATATTGTATTTTTTTTCTCAGACAAGAATAGGGGTTTTGGTAACGTTTTTATTTATTAATTACATTTTAGTCTCGTCCTCTTTCTTCAATGAAATTGCACAGTCACAGTTATCGTTTAATGACCTTATTGTCATCTCGTCATCCTTTTGTCTTAGTTATGGGAAAGAAAAGCTTGTCGACAAACATTTTTTGTCATAGATCTCATTAATGAAATTAACATAGTCCTGAAAGCCTCTGTCAACTCAGTCGCTTAGAAGCACAGACATCTAAGTGCACTTGACTGACCCCTTCATCACAGGAGCTCCAGCCCACACAGACGTCCAGCGCGGATCCTGAATTATGGAGGTGTCTGTGTGCAAGATCTGTTTGAGGGCTTAACTCTTGATTCATAACATTAGATAAGCAATGAGGCCCATCAGTTGTACGACTGATTAGCCTAGATTCACTGATGTCTGATGGTCTTTTAACTGTCTGGGATTTGAAGATCAAGCGGCTTTCTTTTCATCTGACAAATTTTTTTTTGTTCCCGATTCATTATGTTGCGATTTCAAAGTAATTAAAGAAATTCAAGCATGGTTTGTGTTGGCGCTTATGTGATATTGCAACATTTTTGTACAGTTCAGATTTCAGATGGCTGTCGTGCACCTCAGCTGTTAGTAATTCCGTCTGAGGGAGTTTATGAACCGAGACTCATCAGTTAAGGTCTTCCAAGGAAAGTTCCCGATAAATGTGCTGCCCTACATATTGTGCTTCCCTCTCCACAGCTGCATTGAGATCCACCCCAGAAATCTTGCACACTCATGGGCCTCTTTCTTCACTTCTGTTCCGCAAGCATTGAATTAGTGCTAGAAATATTAGAGCCCTCAATGGGTTTAAACTCTCTGTCATTTGGCTCAAGTATCTGAGTAAAACTAAAGCTAGTTTCTGTCCAGAGTGACGTAACAGGTCACTCTAATGTCCTGGAGCACATTTTCCAGAATTGTGTTTGTGCTTGGCTAGTGGCGTCTGGGTGGTGCAACATGCTAGCGGATACATAATGGTCCGGTGCACGCGGTCTGCAGTGGAGACCGCCCCAGAGGCTCTTGTTTATAGTTCCCAGAGGACCACAGGGAGCCATAACTCATCCCGGGATGACGAGCAAACTCACAGACCTGGAATCTGCACCGAGACAGCGCTTTTACTTTCCACTCATTTTTAGTTTTCCCTTTAACGTGCAACCCCTTGGTAGGGGGATCCTGGTTAAGTGGTCACGGGTGTGAAGAGTAACTCTGCTTTTCTCCTCGGGTCAGGAAACATGATGGAGCTGCAACTGATACGGTCCACCCATAAAAAATCCCGAAGAGATAAAAACATCAGTCCGTGGTCTGGATAACAGCTTAAAGGCGCTGCTTCTGTCAGCCTTCAAGAATAATCGTTCCAGGCTATCGTTCTTATCTATGACACCGTTTCTGTTCTTTTACAGATTTTTCACCGCGTTTGTAGCCACCTCATCACACTTTTAATGCTCAGTTGTTGAATAAGTGGTCATTTTCATAATGTCCAGTTTAATAGAGACTACTACAGATAGTAAGGAGAAGCTTTGCATTGATTATGCATTGAAACCCTGGCCTACATGCTGACAAATATCAATGAAGTGGTTCTTTGGCAGACAGCACTCCATCGACTGGCAGGAGATCATCTTGTCGCGTCAGACCCCTTAAAACCCGTTTTCAGTGCCATTGTGCACCTTCCTCCTCAAAAGTATCGACAAGAAAATCTACCCTTGTGTCTTTAATGGATCTCGCTCTCAGTCGAAAGAAACCATTACCTATTATCAAGCCTCAGAATTGATATTAACGAGGTAAAGTTCATAATCGCAGCTGCAGGTAATAAAGAGAGGATTTTGTAATGAGGCCACAGCATTATGAACATATTGGGTGTCAGCAGTACACTCTGTACTGTAGCAGATTGAATAATTTGCACTTGGGAGATGGTTATGGATTACCCAGGGGGGTAATTTGAGGGTGTGATCCAGCACAGCAGGTCACTACTTTTAATTTTTCTTTATCGAGTGTAAAAGCTGTTGCTCTAAATGGCTTCTCATCACGCCTTTGCTGAGTCGCAGTGCTTATCATCATGCTGTAATTATGCTAGGTGTTAATGGTAACTGCGATATCTCTGTAAGCTGAGCATATGCTCGTAGGATGTTTCTGTACATATTTTTTAAGCCTTATTGTTTGTTTAATATTTGGCTTTGTTTCTTTTTTAGTACAAGGTTATTGATGATGACCCTTTTTAAGGGAAAACGCCACTGACTCTAGTCCAGTCAGATACTAAATGCACTGGATGTTCAGGATAAGCAGTGCAGGACCTCCTAAGGTCTACTTTGTAGTAGGCTACATTGTCATTTTTTTTATTATTATAATTTTTTGCCATGCCAACATAATTTAAATTATTTTTTACAACTGAATGCCATTTTCCTTTTGAATAACCTACATTTTTTGGTTACTTTTAGAGATTCTGTTCGATTGTTGAGTATAATTTGTGGCCTTGAACAGGTTTGGTATGTTTTGCATAATTAATAATTAACAGAGTGATTTTTACTTGTTTAAAAGGATAGTTTCAGTCAACCATCATTTATTTTCTGTTTTTAATGCAAAACATGTGTATTCCACAATTCAAAATAAAATATGATTCACATTATTTCCATTTTATGTGTTCTTTTTGAACTATTATATTTCAAAATTCTTTGGAGCGTCATGTGTTCATGTTGAAAAACATTGTATTCAATTCACTGGATTTAATGTGAACAAGAGGGAAAGGTAATGAAGTGTCCCCTCCGCACACATGGTTTCTCACACTGACATGGCTGCTAAAAAGAAAGCCTGCAAGATATTGACTTATTTCAGAAATCGAGTAAGCTAATCCTTTCATGTTAGACCAAATAACATCTGCTAGAGAGTGGTCAAGCATGCTTAGTTTACAACCCATTTGATTATGTTATGTGACATACACTGTATGCTCAGATACGTGAGTCTACTACATATTAAGAAATTAGTTCTTTATTTGGCATTCATTAAACATTTACAGCCTCATACGTCTCGCCTTATCAGGGCAGAGCTGAAACCATGTTCTTACAGCCTTCAAAATGAGCACTAATTGCCATAAACATTATATCTTTTTCCAAACAGGATTTTTAGTGGAGTTTGGATTCGAGCATTTAAATATTTATTAATATTTAAAAAATGTTCAATGCAATATTTCTTTAGATTTTTATTATATTTATTTTTTTATTAAAAAAAAATCTGGTAAATCACTTTATTTTAAGGGTTCCTTGTTACAGTTGAATTATACATTTAAGTATTGTAATAACTACATGTACTTACTATAGTGTTAGGATTAAGTTTTCTTTAGGGTTAGTTGCATGTAACTGTGCATAATTTATAGTTATTTACTAAAGTAACTGCATGTAACGTGTAACAAGGACACTGCAAAATAAAGTGTTACCAAAAATCTTTATGTGAAAGGTCATGGCATATTGAACAGTGTTTAGTTATGAAGTGCTAGCAAGCATGCATTAGATTTGCTATCTCTCCACCATCTGTATGCAGCCTCAGGCTGCTGTAACATCATGACCATTCGAACAGTAAATTCAAACCATTCAGGTTTAAATGGTGCTGTGTTCCCTCTTCTGTCAGAGTGGATTCTCTTCTGAGGTGTTAGACAACCACAGGGCCTATTCTGCATGACATGAAGTGTTCACTTTCATTAGTGTTATAATGACACATCTAAAATTGCAGTGCAGGTGAGTGCAGCTTCAATATTTGACCTTTGCCCTCTTTATAATACAAGCCTGCCTCTTTCCGCCTCTTTGTGATTTATAGATCCCAGACTAATCATTTTAGATTTTTATAGTATGTTTTCTGTGATATCTAAGTAATTGAAAATTTGATAGTCTTATATAGCAATAAATTAGCATTGTCACAAATGTCTGACAATTATGAGGTCTAGTATGTCACTGCTGCCTCAATAATTGTTCAACTGATAGAACATGGCGCTAGCAACACCTAGGTCAGGGGTTCGATTCCCTGGTAAAATGAGAACTGTATACCGCTGAGAGTCACTTTGGATAAAAGCATCTGCCAAATCTATGAATGTAAATATACAGCACTGTAACTCTTCTCCAAAGCTAGCAGAAGGAGATCAAACCTCCTGTTTGAGGTTAACCTTGTGAGGCTAGGAAAGTCTAGGGTCCCTTATGGCCAGATTTAAATATTCAAAAGGATATCAGAGAGAGGAAACCTGTAGCCACACGTCTCCTTTACGCTTATGAATATTTATCTGTCTGCAGTTGGTTCTGGAACACAACAGGGTGTTGTAGAGCAGCGTCTGTTTCTGACAGTTTGCGAGTGGACCATCTGTGGCTTCCTTCTCCAAGAAAGCTTTCTTGGCTTGCGTGGAGGACTCGCATAGGTTCCTGGGAGTCCCATATCAATGAGAAGATCCCAGCACAGAATTACGCTGAATGTTAGCAAATTTTACTGATTGTTTTAAAGGATCTTTTAGCTCATAAAACATGCAATAAACTATTGTTTTGGCAGGTTGATGACCAAGTAAAATTGACTTGTTAATGCAATCACACGGGCAAGGAGAGGGTTTATTTGGTGATGGTTGTTTGGACAACTACAAAATAGGTCATGTTTGGTTTTTCATTGCAGAACACTCTGAGGAAAGAAGCTCTTGGATGCATTATCTTTGTGCTCCCTGTTGGGGTTATTCAAAGAGCATGCAACTTGCAACACAAGATAAACCTAAAGAGATCGAGATGCAACTGTAATACATTTATTTTGCTCATGGGTCAACCTGAAGAAGGGTCCCATGTGTGATGTTTCAAATCCATAGTACAATATCTTTATTCTGCTGTCAAAATGTACAGTATATGAAGTTGGAATACAATGCAACTCCGGGTCATTAGTCACCGAAACTAGAACATACATCCCTTGTTCAGAGGGCCCACACTGTACAAGAAGCACAGGAGAGGCATATCCTTGCCATGCTGTGTCAGTAAAAAGGAATCAGCATACTTCAAACCTCCAAACCGCACAGCTGTGACTAATTGGATTCCTCTGTGTTCATGATGCATGCACTATGTACACATTTTTAATCGTCATTGCTTTGGTCTATGGCTTGCGGGCAAGGAGTAAGATGCTGGCAATTATCATTTTAATCAACCTGATGTGTGGTGATGTTTCTAAACCTGTCAGCTTTCTTTTTCATGCTCCTTTACGATGTCACTTCCCTTGCAGGTATTCCTGCTCTGATGCAGCCCTGTCAGAAGGTATTGATCTTCTACAGCCTTGCAAATAAGGATTGTGTCTATTCCTAGAATTTCAGCTTTCTGTTCGAAATGGGGCTGTTGTTGTTGTTGTTGTTGTTGTTGTTGATGATTTTAACATTCGATTAGTAACATCACAAACGTAATACATTTCTTTCGTACTTGGCATTTCACATGGCATTGCTTGATGTTAAATTCTCCAGCTTTTATTTTGGCAAAAAAAGGAAAAGTTTCTGTGTAGTTGGCAAAAGTTTTAATAAACTTTTCTGTCTACAAAAATGAATGAAATTATGCAAATGTAAAAGTGAAGTAAACCTTGCACATTTATATTTTTTTGCAAATTTTTTCTAATGTTTAATAATTGCAATTTTAAATTTATTTCTATTCATTGTGCAGCCCCTTTTCTAAATCTAAATCTTCCTGCTCACATTATTATATTTATGTAGCCATACTGTAGAATGATTCATTTATGACACTTGATTTACATTGCAGCAGCTGTAATGGTTTTTAAATACGGTGTTCTTTGAAAACCAAAACACATTAGCCCTTAGCATCTCACAAGTTGGCGGCAAACCATCTAGCCTCCTTAACAGCAAAAACATATTTCGAAGCATGGAAAGACCACAGTGCTTAAATGGTTGGCTGGAAGAATAGGATTTTATAATCCAATATGATGTAAGGTCCATCGTCTGTGTTCTGATCTGCTTTGGAATAGCGACCGGTTGGAAAGGCAGTTTGTCTGTCAGCTCTCTCAAATCGTGTTGTCAGACACAGCCAATCATCTGAAGCCGGATCCCAACACAAGCGAGAAGGGTTTGAAAAAGGGAAAGAGAGAGTGCAGCTTGCAATTAACATTTCGTGGTCCCTTTGTGAGGCACATTCAAAGTAAATAATTAAGCTTTTCACTGAAGAAACACCAACCCATTTAAACAAACTGCTAAAGAGGCGCTGGGATTGATTTGAGGGACTGGCCTTGAGACAAACACAAATTAGCGAGTAGCCAAGGACATCTCATTTGTTGAGAGAGAGGGGGGGAGGAGAGGGGAGGGGGTGCATCTTTTAACGTGTTTGAGTGGAAGATAAAAAAAAATGTGCAGTGTTTTTCCCTAATTTCTATTTTGCTATATATTTTGCGGTCTTGAATGATGTGCTAGTCGGCTATGTAAGGATGGAGAATTACCATAGGATGTCCCGTGTTGAACCCCGGGAATTCAGAGCTACATCATGGTGTCAAGCAGTCAGGAACGCTCCGCCGACTGTGTGGTAGTATATTTCACAAGGAACAACACGCTGCCAAAATCAACCACCCGCTTCCTATTCCTCTGAAACACACTGATACTCTGTGTTGGCTGAGTCCACTTTTATTTCTGCCTTCCCTTCAACATCCCTCCACACTTCCCTACATCATCATCATCATCATCATCATCTGACCCCTAAATTCAGCATTTAGTAGCCCGACCATAATCCCAGAGCATTCATTAATCTCCGAGAGAGAGAGAGAGAGAGAGAGAGAGAGAGAGAGAGAGAGAGAGAGAGAGAGAGAGAGAGAGAGAGAGAGAGAGAGAGAGAGAGAGAGAGAGAGAGAGAGAGAGAGAGAGAGAGAACCTCTCGACGGATGTATCTAAAATATAACCGATTCTGTTTTGGTCCTCACAAGCCACTAAAGTAACGCTGGTGGGGTTTGGGTATCTGCCACCTTCCTGGATTAAACCCTTACTCTCCAAGCACGTTTTGGGTGCCGTATGCTCTGGCATACGGACTCAATTACCATACAAAGCCATTCTGTAATGTGGCGGTTATGTGCACTCCACCTAATTGACCCTCGTTGTGCTGAAAGATTTCTGGACGACTAGGGGCACGTCAGAGCTGCGCCGCGGTGTTCACTCATCATTCCAACCACACGGGCCTCTACCCTTCAACGTGACATATGAACGTCATTATCACGTACACATGCCACTCGGATAAAATGGTTTCTCCGGACCCTTCGGTAAATTGCAGCAGGATCCTAGTGTTACATCGATCCTGCATTAATTACATATTTTGTGGTTTCTTGTCGTATATGTAAAAGTATTTGCCTGAGCTGAATAGCAGCAACAGCAATGTGGTTATTGCTCAGATGTCCTAACTACACATTTCGATTCTAATGTATTCCCACTCCAACTAGCTTTAATTTTTCAGGTGTGTCAGACAGAACAGCGTGAGGTTACATGCATGAGAGGAACAAATGGCTGCATAGTAGAGATGACTTCTCTAATCTGTGCTGGAGCATGTGCCTGGAGCGTACAGTACTGCTGCTTGTAATGAGAAAACATTTTGATATCAAAGGGTTTGCAGAACTTACACAGTATTAGGGTTGTCCCTTTTGAGAAAAATCTAATTCGATGGATATCAAATATCAAGCAATGTATTCGAATATATTCGAACACCATACCACCATAGAGATTCAATCACAAATTTATTAACAGTCTGACAGTCACAAACAGGACTCAGGCCTGTCTGAAAAAAGAAGTTTGACTTAATGTTTTAAACAGCAGTTTATCAACTTAATCTACAGTATATGAAGTGCCACTATGCATGCATAGCCAATCACAAAATTTGGTTACATGGAAAAAAACAGAAACGAACCAGCACAGCACAAACAATAACGTGACAACTTAAACAGCAGCAGGAGTAAGCCTAGCCTTAGTAGCCTAATTCACTTCTTAATATTGTTTGCTAGAAACACCAATTTATCAACTTGATCTGGATCAAGTGCGGCTCTCTTTTTATTGACGATGTTCACCGCGGTTGAGAACACATGTTCGGAGCGCACAGAGTGCCTGCGACACTCGGGTATTTGCACGTCAATGTTGAGAGAAGTGTGTAGAACCCAAAATATTTCCAGACACAACTTTTTAGATGAGTTGGGGTTGTAATTGTCCGCTCAGGCTGGCCATTCTGTGCGTTACCTTCAAAACATTTTCAAAACAGGGTGCTATTGGCTATTATTCGCTTGATTTGGTCATGGGCAGCAGACGCTACAATACGTTTACAGTGCCCACTACTGGATGAGATGGCAAACAATAAAATAAAAAACAAACGGTCTAATCATAGACTGTAAAAAATGCGCTAAACATGGCACTTTAAAAACCGGAGAGTTCATTTATATTTCGATGACGGATATCTCACGTCATGTTCGAATGCATTCGAATATCGAGTAAAAAGTTACAGCCCTACACAGTATTTCTCTTTTTCATAACACTGATAAGGAGTGATGTTATTCTTAAAATAAGGTGCACTAGGAAATGGTGCTATGGTATGGTATTAGTGTCCAAAGTGCATATAGGGTTCCAATTTATTTTTTTATTTTTTATTTTTTTAATACTATTTTATTTTTCGCTATGGCTAGCATAAACTTACAATGAGTAGGCTAGTACTTTCACAGCATGTATTCATTTTGGTTAATATTATTTTAATTCATATTTACCAAAATGAATTACATTTTTTAATTTTTTTTATTAAATGTAATTATTTTGTCTTATTTATTTTAACAATGAACAACAGATACACTACCTTTCAAAAATGAGTAATCAGTAGGTCTCTTATGCTCACCAAGGCTGCATTTGTTCGATCAGAAATACAGTGAAAACGGTAATATTGTGAATATATATTGTGAACTGTTTTCTTTTTATATTTATTTAGATTTTATGCCATTTATGTGATGACAATGCTGAATTTTCAGCATCATTACCGATACTGAGTTTATCTGCAGATACCGAGAGATGATTAATCAGAATAATATGTACAGATACCAAAAGCACAAGGAACCCTCTCATTTGGAACATTACTATATTATTAGAGGTTCAAATTAACAGCAGATCTATTATGTTAAACTGCTATTTCTTTTCATATAGCTAGGCCTATAATAATCACACTCAAATACAAACTGAAATGTTTGTATACAACTCAGTTGCAATTAAAGTAGTTTTCATACACGCTTGTCTTTATTGCAAATGTATTTAAACATACAATTAACAGTAAATAAGCTCCTCTAGTGGAACTGTGAACACTGGATAACTTTATAAATGCACTTTATAAATGAACACTGGTAAATGCGTAATGGGATAATGTTTTATATGCTAATATGTAATGATAATGTGGTAGTTTTATTGATGTCTTTCCGCAGTTGAAACATTGAGCGATACATGAGACATAATACATTTCAGTAAGTTGTACTGTATCTTTCAACATTCGATTTTCATGCATGTTTTTTGCATGCTATAACTTTTAAAGTGGAAGAAATGACTCGCTCTCCACGCTGCCACTTGACCTGAAGCACTACAGCGATCTGTCACGTCACATTTAAGAGCTTCTAAACTCCATTTATTGTTTGAATTTCGTGATAAAAGGGACAGCATTTGAAATCTGAGCCTTTGTTTCTTTCCATAAGTTGTAAATCACAAAGTTCTTTGCGATTTATTAGATGGCAGGTACACTACAAATAATGTTTGGTGTAAGGGGGAAAAAAACACGGACCTGCCAACCCTGGCTTGAACTATGTGTGCTTCATAAGGTCAAAAAAAGCCTGCTTTAGCAGCACTAATTTTTAACTGCTAATGCGTTGCGTTTGTGTTGCCTGAACTTCGACAGCCCTAAATTCAACATGAGACATTTCCTTGTCAGAGCAGTCTGACAAGTTTTTCCGTCCCCTTTTGAAGGACAGGATATAATCGGCCCTGATTATCGGATCATCATAAGTTTTTATACAGTCAGCTGATGGCCGATAGTGAAAATAATTGCTTTTATCGACCAATACCAATTATTGACCGATACATCCTGTCACTTTTGATCAATTTAATGAATAAATGTATTATATCGATCTGTGACCGACAGAGGAGCGTCTTGGTGGCAGGGATTTAAATCTTTATTCTTTAACAATGTCTGGGATAAGGAAATCTAAAGTGTGGATGCACACCATCAGAAAGGATATTCTCCAAGGATGGATTTAGCATCATGAAAACCATGATCACACTTCTGCCAGCCAACGTTAACAAGTTGGTTTTCCTCTGGACATTCTAAAACGCTTAATGTGAAAAAAGCTTTTTAAATGCTTAAAGGGCACTTTTATGTGCTTAATGTACACAGTAGGCTTCACACCTTATAAAGAAACCATACTATGTGCAGATAAGCAGATAAACCCAGAATATGAACGCAACGCGTTCCTCCTATAGGAAGTCACTTAAAGTGTTTTCTTTAACTGTTTTCTATGGGAAATGTAAAATAGGATAAATTCTTAAAGGTGCCATGTGTCAGAATTGAGTCTGAGAGAAATTGAGAAATCAGAACACAGAATTCTGTGTTCGTCTGCTTTTCTTTATGCTATATAGTATGCTTTAGTAATAAAGTGTGTACAGAATTTGATCTTTTAATATAAAAGTTTTAGGACATTAAGCCGTTAAACGTTTTTCATGTTAAGAGTTTTAGAATGTATTTTATCCGCGCACACAATTTGAAAAGACTCAAACGGACAGAGACAAAGTGAAAGACTGTATTTTTCTCTCTCGGTCAGGTAGGGTACAAGTGTTTTCAAAACATTTCAGCCGGTTCTAATTTTATTTATGGATGCTGTGAACATGTTTAGCTAAAAAGACTGACACTTGTTGTTTCTGCAGTTAAAAAGACAAAGTTGACAATTCTGGCCATACTTTCATTATTTTAATAATTTCTTTATTTTAATTGTATTAATTGATCACTCAGGGTTATCTAATTTAACTATTTGTGGCTTGTGTTTTTTATGTTCCCCTGCACTTTAGGGATTTTGAACACATGTTCTGCATCTTGTGACTTGATTATGACTTATTTCAGTTTGTATTTTTATTTATTAGAAAGATATTTCTGTTCTAATTTAATTCAGTTAATTAATTGTTGATTATTTTTCAGTGCATTCATGTTGCACTGAAGGCCTAGGCTACATAGAGCGTGCTCGTGCAGGCAATTTAGCCGATTTAACCACATTTAATCCTGTCTGCAGTGTGGCCTTTTTGCAGTTATTTATGTTATTTCTTAGTTTTATAGTCTTAGACCTTATCTTTGTGTGGTGTTCTGTACATCGCGGCTTTAAATTGTTAAAGGCCCCTCCCCCACACACACATGATTCGACTATTAGTCGACTATAGACAAGACTTGACGAATCTGATTCGACTATGAAAATCCTTAGTTGGGGACACCCCTAGTATTAACAAATTGAGACTTGTTCTGAAGTGTTACCAGTGCTTCTACATGTTGGTTGTGAGTCACTGATGTGAATTTTGGCCTAGGGCTAAGTCAGTACTCGTCTAAAAAACTGCCATGCTCTATCCAAGGGCAAGGGGAGGTTTGTTGGGCATTAGCTGTCAAAACATTTCAGTCAGTCTCTCCACATACACCTCTGGAAGTTTTAGAATAATGATACCATAGTCTTCTTTCATAACTAGCCCACCCACATAATTGAGTTAGTCAGCCAAGCCGGTTTCTCCGGAAGCATCCTCCGGAGAGTATATAAAATCAGCCGCAGACATAGACAGGTATTATAGATATTAGGGATTCTTTAGGAAATGAAATTATCATCCGAAGACTTTCCATTTATCATTCCAAGTTGACATTTCTTGATGCAGATTTGGAAACAGGCCTAGATTCAAGGTCACTGAATGTATATCTATGACTGTGTGAAGTGGCTACAGTCCAGTGCCTGTGCAACAAGTGTGTGTGGCATTCTGTGGTCTACAGCTCAAACCCTAATCACCTCCCCAAATAAACAGACCCTCCTATTAATGATCCGTGTAGCCATTTTACACGGCAGCGTTCCCCAAATAACTTTCTGTGGCCTTTTTAAAAGTAGCAATTTTAACAGGTGCCACTTTCTGGCTCAGGAGCGATGCTGCTGACCAATCAATTTTCCCAACGGTAATCCCTGGTCTGAAAGGATCCTGTTTCCTATCAATTAACGTGGACTGGTGTTCAGAGGTTCCTTTTGTTTACAGCCTTGCAATGAACAGCTGGCTTTTCTAACCTTCAGATGAAATGCCATATCACCCTAAATCCCAGCGAAAACAAGGGCTGGGTTATCAATGCAAATGGCCTGATTTAGATTCAGATTCACAAGCTTTCAATTCAGTTTAAAATTGATTTGTTTACAATTAATTTGTTATAAATTTCAGATATTTATTTAAGAAATATAATAATCAACACAATCAAGAAACAAAATTTAAAATAAGCTTTAAATTACATTTTATTGGTAAAAAAAACCACTTTGGTTATAAACTACTATATGAAAGTTTGTAGAAAACCTCAAAATATCTGTTTTCTTCAACATCTATGTATCTGTATCATCTGTGCTTTTACTGTATTATATTACCAGATGGATTCAGTGAGTTCAGTGGATTCGTCCGAATGATTCAAATGATAGGGTTCAACTTCACACTGACTTTGAAGTCTTTTTGAATGATTGTTTAAAAAGAGTGTTTCAAAAGAGTAAGTTGTGCATGCATCAGACTATATTAGTTGTGCTGTATATTTCTAGTTCACTTAAAAGAACAGATTATAAGAGTAATTTATTCATGAATAGGATTGCACTGTTTCTTATGTCAGTCAATTATTTTGCAGTACACATTTTTTTTATCTCATCACACTCAATTCGGACCACAAACTCAGGTAAAATATGAGTGTAAAGCATAAGCAATATGTCTTGAACTCCATTATACTTTGAGAAGGTATTTTACTAAGCGGTCAGAGAGCTCCTCCTACCATTACATATTCACATTGGGAAAATTCATAAAAATCATTCCTGTTGAAAAGCTTAAACTCACGCGTCCTCCTGGGTCTTAAAATGGTGTCTGTGCTGAACCTTCCAATGACTCAGGCTTATTCATAGGCCCTGGTTGGAATGTGTTGTCACCTCCTGACGTGGTGTGAGCATAAACACATTCAATCCTCTTGGTGCCACATCCACTACTCTCTTCAAAAAGTCCATAAGAGAGTCCTGTGGAGCCGAGAGACCCCTCTGGTTTACCTCGTCACAGAGGATGAAGAGCTGGAAGCAAGTCGTAGCAGTGAGGTACGGCCATACCTGCGGGGAGTCGTAAATCTCTAGCTTGGCTCTGCGTACGCATGAGGCCTCTGGTTGGGGGGTTATCCATCGTACGGTACAGGACAGGCAGTGCATCACTCTTCCAGACTGCGAAAAGCAGTAGCTTATAAAGCACAAGACCTTATGAAAGGGAAAGAATGTTTACCTCACCGCTAGTCAATGTACTCATGGTGCTTTATAAAGGACCACATGCCCACAAGTACTCGGCATGAGGTTAGAAAATTCACTTTGCCACTTTTTCAATTCTATTGTTTATTATGGCCTATAATTGCATTTTGATTTCACCTCTGTGTACCAACTGAAAGCAGATCTTCATTTTAGACTGCTATGAATGGACATCCAGAGTACGTTTCATGAGTCTCTCAGTATAAATTTTAGGCTTAGTGATAATCATGTAATTTAGCTTAAATTTGTGTGCCTTAGAGATGGAATATGTCCTTTTTCAAATAAATTGGACCCACATGTAGTTTTTTTTCATTGAATGCTTTTGGTTTTTCCTGGAATATAATTCAGAGGGAATCTGAGAGACATGCCCGAAAGGCTGCGTTCCTCTGCACAGCCCCAAACAGTACACTTACTGTTTTCCTTCAAAATCGTTGTCGGTTTCAAGGCCCTTCTTAATTGCAACCAGCGTTCGAAAGCGCATTTAAAATGATCAAATAGCCTAATGCAAGATTAATGAAAATTCTGTAAATGAATAAGTATTTCCAATAGCTAAGACTGGTAATTAGTTGGCCTCAAGCTGAGGCTCTGAAAGACGTTTTGTACTCTGATGCTTGTAAAAGGAAGTCAAAACAGCTGCATTTGACTGTGATAAAACAAAAACTTCCTCTATTTCCCTCCAAAAGTCTAACAACTTAGTCTTACTCTAATTACTAGAGGAAATTAATTAAGCCATCAATGCGATAACATGGAATATTCACATGGGATGACTGACGGCCAATCTGAACTGAGAACTATCATCCCCGTGCCTCTGAGGACCCCAGACGGCAAAATGTGTTCTCTTTGACCCCAATTACTTGAGATGTTCTTTAACACCAACTAATCAGTAGAAGTAGAGTAACTGGCCTCCAGTTACTAGATTTTTTTTTCTCCAACCTAGCAGTCTCAGCACAGAACGAGTGGGTGAAAGGCTGGCTAATCTTGTTACTTGAAGGTCTGAGCTGATGTTGAACAGCTGGAGTAATTTAAGTAATTGTTATTAGATTGATTTCTACTCAACCAAACGGTCATCATTCATCTGATTATAATTCTTCCCCTTTCAGTGGCACCTCAAATCTGCAGTTTCTTTACTATGAAGGCATGCATACAATGCTTGTCCCTATGCAAACTGTAGAATTATCAATGTTTTATCTAGGGAAGAAGAATGTACGCATTAATTGTTGATGCAAATGTACACAGAGGGGCTATTTATGGAGCTTTTTGAGTGATAACTGATTTAAAAGCCATTATATCCATGCTGAATATTGATGAGGCAGCGCTACACCTGTTTAGTGATTTTTATTTTTGCTGTCACCATTATTAGATTTATATTTTCAAATGTGTGGATTTAGCATCAACGGCAAGCACAGTATACAGTTTTAATCCCCCAAAATATTAGGAGGCGGGCAGAATTATATTTTAGTCACAATATTTGAAAAACTCTACTACAATATATTTTAAATAGCTTTCATATTAGCATGCAGTATGAGCAAACCAAATTAAAATTAACTTGCCTTTTGGCTTGAAAATAGTCTTTTCAAGTGGATTCAAATCCTGTACACATATAAATGGTGACCCAAACTGTGTATTGTGAAGGACTGTCTTAATTCCTCGATTAAATTCGAGTACTCCATTTAAAAAAAAATCCTCGATTGTAATTTACTGAAAAAGACTGCGATTCAATTAAATAAATATGCGGGTTTAATATATGTACTTTATTTACATGTGTGTAGATAAACCTACGCCAACCCAGGAGAATACATCAATAACTTTCTAAATATGCATTAACGCATTAATGAATTAATTAATACATTAATTAGGTGTTCATCACAATTTTTGAGTCCTCTATTACTCGATTATTACCAAAATAATCGTTAGTGACATCCCTAGTACTGTAATAAGTGAAGTCAATCTGAACACAAATTTAGCTATGGCTAGAACGATGCAATATGCATGTTTTGGATATTTATGCACATTTGCCTGCAAAGGCATTGCAAGGTCTGTAAAAGATTAGCCTTTCTCAGTATCAATATGCTGCCATGTCATTATTAAAATGTCTCTGGTTGGTTGTCTCATTGGTGTCCAACTGCTTACCTACATCCTGTACCCATGTAACCTCTTAAGTGGTGAAGCCTGATAGTTTGCTGTTGTCTGTAAAATATCTTGGCTGAATCACACAGCAGGAAAGCAGAACCCACTATTTCCTGCCCCTTCTTCATTTTATAGCATTTTTCATCTTTACTACTGGAGACAGCTGTAATATCGAAACAGATTTAAGGCTGATTCGTGTCAAACGTGTTGATAGTATTTTATGGAGCAGTTGGTTAAGTGGTATCACAAGCCTCTAAAATGTCTGGATAAAGAATGATGTTAATGCATGGAAATATATGAAATATTCATAGGCTTTTATTCTTCCCCAGCATTTCCTTAAGTAAAGACTAGGGATAAAAAGCGATTAAGCTCTATATTTGGTGTTAACGTCAGAGTCTGTTTTTTTGGGGTTTATTTGTAATTTAGGAACCTCTTTGAATTATTCGAGACAACATTAGCAATTTCCCTCACTCTGTTTATTGAAGATAAATGATTGCTAGATGCTGTGGGTGATATCTGTATATGAACTCACAGACATTGAACATTGTACAAAGCATGACCTGGATGTGTAACCTTTTTATGTTTCCTCCTACTTCCACAGAAATGTTGATGGATTCTACCACAGCGACCGCAGAGCTTGGCTGGACAGTATATCCAGTGTCGGGGACAAGTGACAATAGTGTAAGTTCTCTTAATGTGTCTATATATTAACAGATTTCTTTTTCTAATTCAGTTAGTATTTTTATTGCACACAGTTTACTGAGGTTACATGAAATTATCAATTAATCCTACTACTCCGATGATTATGACAGAAACTGGATGTGAATCCTTACCATATAGTTCCACAAAGACTAGGTTTCATCCATGTAGGCTCATGTCTGCTCAGCGCCCACTGGTCAGGGAGTAATTAATCGTCTCCTCCCCCACACCAAGATCTATGTTCTTCTGAAAAATATATTCCTGAGTAATTTGCTGGTGTATTTCTAAAAAACCACTCCCTATTTTATTCAATTATTTATGCTTCTGTGTTTGGGGGGATGGTTTAAATTATACCATTCCATGCGTCTGGAAGCAGTAAAATAAAAATGGAAGACTGAGAGAGACAGAGAGACTAAAAAATGGAGGAAGAAAAGAAGATAGAAGGCTGACAATGTGGCTGAGCAACTTCAAAGTCCTTCAGAAATCATTTTTCTCACCATCTTCTCTTCGAACCTGAGGGCATGCAGCTTTTTCCCCTGTACTGATTAGAGCAATCAATATAAAAGAACAAAGAGGTCTGGTGTCTTCGGGTCTGAGGCTCTGGATTCAATCTGCACCGAATAAGATTCACCTCTCCTTTCCCTCTGTAACAAAAGAAATGGAATTACACATGTTTTGCGTCATCGCATCTTTTTCATTTTTCATTTTTACAACAATTAACAAAACATTTCAATACCACAGCTAATAGCTACACAGACAGAGGGAATGTCGTGACATAAAGTATGAAGTGAAAGATCGCATGGTTCCGATGCAAAACTTATTTGCTGTTCTGACACATTCAGAAATTATAGAATAGATATCCAAAATTGCCCCAGCATCTCAGAGGAAATTGATTCTTTAGCAAGGAATGCTAGTGATTGTTCCAACTTTCCCTCAGATTAATTTTTTGGTTATTCTGCTGTCTGACATCACGTATTTTCAAAGAGCACATAAATTTTCTTAAAAGAAGCAAGATATAGAGAATAGTCTCTAGCAAGACATAGCACACTTTGACTTAAGTCAGGGCATGGCGGTTCCCCACAGCAGCACTAAACAGGTGGGATTCTGTAAACCTTATAGAGAGAAAGGCTTTAAGTTATTGTCTTACACCCCTGCAGAGCCTTGTGGGCTTAACTAAAGTATCAGTGTCAGTCAAAATATAGAGCACTCCATCAACAGTTGGCCTACATGCCACTGAATAGCTTCGCAAAACAAACCCCCGTTGCCGAACTGTCAAGGAGAAAAAATCCAGATGTGGTTTGTTCATTCACTCACTCATTCATTCTTTCATTCATTCATTCATTCACATTTGTGTCGTGAATTTATTCTAAACCCCTTGATGGTTTGTGCAGGTGGAATATACTGTATTGAACAGTGTAATTATGGAAGTTACCACCTACATTAAAGAAAGATTTATGGTAACCCTTTATCACAGCCAGGTGTGAGGAGCACATACTTCATGTGCTTTCTGTTATTATTTTTGACTGTAGTTATTACTCCACATGTCTGTATAGTTACGTGTTTGGACCTGCACATCAGCTTTTTCAAATCGTATGTTATAATTTCAGATGTCTTTTAATAATTTAAAGACTTATTGAAATCAAAGGTGGAATTTGCTGGCTTTAAATTTGGTCTGTTAGATTTTTGGCCATCTATATAACTGTAAAGTGGCATGCAACCCCTGATTTGAGCAGCGACACAGAATCAGACACTTTCTTTACGACAGAGAATATGTCAAGTTGGAGAGCATTTTCAGTAAGCAGCACTATGTGAACCTCTTGATTCATTCTGTTAACCTCACAATTTAAATCAACAAAAAGCTTAAAGTTTTTTCAGCTTTTTCAAGGGCACTTTATAATGGTTGTTTTATCGTTTAAAAAGACCATTTTCTCTTATGCCTCTCTGGGAGCATTTTATGTAATGTAAACATTTTATTTAAGGATGACTTATTTTTAATTTATAACCGCAATGGTGTGTGCAGTCTGTACACATCCTCATGAGGCTGTAAATTAAGTCATTACCGGTTTAGTTAGAGAACAGCGTTGCAGGAGACATTACAAATGTGTGTAAATGCCAACATGTTCAAAGCCAGTTTTGGTCATGCATCTAGACTCATTGCTGATGCAGAACATGAAAATAAGCTAGTACATTTGTGTAACTAATCAGTGTGATAGTGCGGCCCTCACTTGACTGCCTCAAGGTCCAGATCTAACACTGTCATTAATCATCTGTGACTTTATTTGCATGCTCATGAACTGCTTCTGTCTGTTTTGCGAGGAATAATGAACAACAAAATGAAATTTGATGCTGTAAAGGAGAACATGCTCACAAATGTCCTCTGTTAAAGGGATATTTCACCTGAAAATGGAAATTGTCATCATTTACTTACCCTCATATAATTTCAACCCTGTATGATTTTGTCTTTTGTGAAAGACGACAGATATTTAGAAAAATAAAATGTCTTTTTCTCCATACAATGAAAGTCAATGGGGGTCCAAAACAACTAATTTTTCAAAATATCTAATTTTGTATTCCACAGAAGAAAGTCATACAGTTCTGAAACAATCCTTTAGCTTCTCTTAAAAATGTTCTTTCCTTGTTTAAAACCATGTAGTTTCAGTATTTCTGATTAGCATGACATGAGCTAGATTAAGTCATCAAGAAACGAATGTTTCAACCAACACAATTACCCATCAGAACCGCCTTAAATAATTTGGTTCAAGAAATGTCCTGAAATCAGTTCCAATGTGGATCGGTCTAAAACTATTGTATTATTTTGGGGTCCCACCATCAGGGAATCAAATCTCTGTGTGGTCACATGTCAAAATTGAAACAAGCCGCACTTCGCCAGCATAACTCTTTTGTCATGTCCTTGATTCGTATAAGTTATGTAAACATAATCCACATGGATATAGATAGACACAAGGGTTAAAGAAGCAAGAGGAAGCTTGTTTGTCTTACTTCACATGTTGTGCATTACCACTGGATGGAGGTAATTGAAGCTGACTGCCAAAGACGGCTCAGTTTGTAGGTCGCCTCATTTTTTTCAATCACTTTCTGTCGCTCTGTCAATCTTTCTAATGGTGGGAGTTCAGTATCTCGCTTAGGGTTGTAATCCCACTGCACTTCAGCTGAAATATCTGGATGTCATTTGTCCCACACGTCCCCTCAGGACAAATGTCCCAATGTGACTCTATCTGTCAGATTTCCCACAACTGCAAATTGGGAAACTTTCCCTCAAGAGCTGTCATGCTCCCTTTCGTCCCTCTGCGTGAATGATTTATTTATGCAGATTTACGATGTATTTCTTTGAGTCCAAAGAGCGCTTTGCATTGAGATGTGGTGTCAGCATATTTCACAGGACTCATCAGCATCGCTCGACTTTACAAATGCTTGAATACAAATGACAGCCCTGGGAGAGCTTTAATTGCTGGCTTCATGTAAACTTCATAAGGTTCTGACAGTTTATTTGTAAAAGATGCAGAAGTCCAAATAAAAGTTCAGAGCCGTGTCATAGTGGAACAATTAATTTAACACAAAAGTTTGATCGCGGCCAACTTCTGCATCCCCTGGAGCGAGACTTTTTCATAATTCAGCACAAGCGTGTGGCTCCGCTATAGCCGGGAGAGCCTCTGTCTGGGAGACTTATAGATCACAGCTCGGCTGTGAACTTTTCCTTCGTCTTGGGTGGCAAGGGAGTTATCGTTTCTAAACTTCTGTCCACAAGAACAGTGTGCCATTTATCACATAGCTCCTTTTCCCAGTGCAAGTTACAAGTTTAATTCAGTTCAATTTTGACTTTCAGGTTTTTTTTCTGGTGCATGATTTATTGAAATTAGATACTTTTCTATGCTGAAGACACTGTTTACACAAGATTAGTCATATAGCTAAAACATTCTGTTTGCCAAAGTGTTATCATTTTTATTAAGGATGTTCACTGAGAACACATTTTTGCATCCAAAAACAGCAAGACAGAACTGTTTTTAATTTAATAAATGCTCATGCTGTTGGTTCTTACCTGGATGTTGTGATGATGTTAGTGTTCTGAAAGTTTTTTTAAGCAGGTTTAGCACAAATATTATGGGATAATGTATGTCACTGTTTATTATTTAGTAGGGTTGTGCACCATTCAGAATTAAATTGAGAATGCACTTTAAATGAAAATTTAATTCCTGAATTGAACTGTAAATGTAATGAAGTAGAATTCAAATTAATTTGTAAAGTATAAAAAAAATTTAACTAGAAAAGCAAACTTTGTGAATACTAAATTTTAAGGTTGTATGATAGATATATTTGATTGTTCAAATCCTTAACCTTAACTATATATAACACAGCCTGCAATGTCTAGTTGAACTATTATAGGACATTAGATTAAGAGAACACAAAATACAGAATACAGTTAGTGTGTCTTGTCATGATTGAAAGACTGCAGATCAGGACCATGTGGGGCCTATAAATACCAGGTTGTGTTCTCATTCAGTGGACTGAATCTCTGGGTTCTGCCCTAGCAATCTCTGTAATAGTCCTCCTTATATTTGCTATTGACCCTCAAAGAATAGCTCGAGCCCTTAGACCTAATGGCGGCATCATTTTATATTTGGGTGCCAGTATATAGGAACACAAGCCAGTGGTGCACCACTGCTGAAGTGAAGTGCCCCCCTATGTAAGACTCTGACCTCTTAACCAGAGGACAGCCAGCCTCTTCTTGTGGGTCTTAACACTTTTTGATAAAGGCTCTGACACACTTGTGAGTGCGGTATATTACTCATAGCTGTACATGACCCATAGATTTAGTAAGCATGACTCTCTCTGTTAAGGTCAGAACTTAAATTGTTTAGTTTATATTTCACATTTAATAACTATTGACTATTTAAAAAAAAATAGTAGTATTTAAAATATTTTTCAGCACACGCAATATAAATAAAAAAATACTGATTTTAATGAACTATTTTATTATTAAAAATTTAATTATATATTTTTTAACTAATTAAATCAATAATTTTAATCGATAATTTAATTTATTTTAACTTATTAATATCAATAATTGTATTTATTTGTTTAATAGTTAAAATATATAAAGTATTCATTTGTATTTAGTTTTTTAACAATAAAGGTTAAAAAGACATAATATTAAAAAATAAAAAGATATTATATACTTTTCCTGCCAAAAAAAAAAAAAAAAAACACATTGAATGAATCCCTCTTAAACCACATGGTCTCCCTTTAGCCACACACCCACTGAAAGTCCAGGAGAAAACCTATGGAAATGAAGATGCTTCTTCTAATTTCACACTCAGTGCTTGATCGCTTGGCTCTTATTATGTCTCATTTGGTTCTCCTCTTTGCCTGTGATGAAAGAGTGGCAGGGAAGCCGAGACAGCACAAAGGGAGGCTTTCCATTTAAAGGCCGTTTGTTTGGACCATCATGTGGTATGCGCTTACTCAGTCTCTCATTAGCAACATTGCTTTTATATAAATTCTTTCTAATTTGATTAGTCAGAGTGGCAGACTACAAACAAGAGGATGCTACACCCTGTCTTCTCTTGTTTAACTACCCTTCATTCTCTCACCCCTTTCTGGTTCATGGAAGAATGTGTCATCCTTAAGAAAGGTGGCAAGGTCAATGGCTACCAGTGACCCAAAACACATCTGGCTGCTTGAAAGGACTGAGCTGAAGTGATGGAAAACTTAATTTTACACACACACACACACACATACACTATAAGTGTTAATGACCACAATCCTATCCAGAATCACTTCAGTTCTTCTCAGCCGAAAAACAGGGACATGGGAATAAAGAACAAAAGCTGCAAGGAAAGAATGCTGTTTTAATTAGTCCAGGATCATTTGATAGAATGGAGGTCTTGGACAGGCTTGACTTTCTCCCCCAGTCTGTCAAAACTCCGTCAAAATCCTTGTTAAGCAGCAACTAATTTGGGAAATTATGTCAGCTGTTAAGTGAAGAGTATAACACTCAAGGGGAGGGTGATTTGGGGAGGGTTTGGGTGATCGCTTGCTGGGCTTTGAGGCTGTGGTGCGAAAATGTTTTTTAAGGTGAAGAAAAGGGCTTTCCCTCTTGGACTAGGTCAAGACTTCTGTGCCTGATATTGAGTTGTTTAGTGCTGTAAGCCTGTGGCTTGATTGCAGGCAAGTTGGCTGAAAACCACAATGGAGTCATCTGGAGTCACTTTAGGCCGAGCAGTGAAGTCCCTGGTGCGTGTTCCCTTCATGCTTTAGTCTGCGCAATATATACTTGTAAATTTTACAAGAAGTCTCTTTCACTCTATCAAATGCTTTCCGTATAATTTGATTATCTTAGGTTTGTAATGTTCAACGGGACAGATTCTTTAAAATGTGTTTATGTGAGTTGTTACACTAATGATCAGTAGGTCAACTGAAGGTAAATGTTCTGCAATGCATTTCTTTTTGTTTCTGGTCATTTCGTTTCATTTCTCTTTTCTTTTCTTTTTTCTTTCTTGTTTCGTCTCTAATTAAAGGGATAGGTTACAAAAAAAAATAATCTGTGATAATTTACTCACTTTCATGTCACCTTTATGACTTTTTCATAGAATATGAATATTGTGAAAATAATATATTTTGAGTTGTTTTTTTTTAAATCCATACCATGAGTGATAACTTTTGGATAAAATATCCCTTTAATACACTCCCGTTTATTTTTTTATTTTTTTTAAATGAAAAACAAAAAAAGTTTGCTGTTGAGTCAGCATGTTTGTTTAATTTCACTAAACTATACTCAGTTGTTTTCTCATTGTGAGGGAAAGAATTTAATCATGCTAATGCTGGCTCCATTTTTAAGCTGCCTGAGGGCAGAAAAGAGGCAGCAGAGCAAAAAATAGATGATTGTGTAAACATCAAAGTGTATCACCTATTCTTTGTCTCTGTCTGAGCTATATGAATAGTACATATTTTTATTCAGTGCAAGAAGTTGAAAGTGACTGAGAGAGATACCAAAATAAATAGAGACCAGAATCGCTTGGCACTGCAATGTGGGGGTCTACAGGAAACCCAAGCCAGTGCCAGTCCTCTCTATGCCTAGTGCCAGGGCCTGTTGGCAATCTAGCAGGAGAATTTTGCTCTCTTTTCCTACCTCATTCCTCCTGTGCTCAGTAATCTGGCCTGTGCATATGGGGAAAGCTGCTGAAAATACTTCAGGTGCTCGTAAAGCCCTCCAGATATTTGATGCAGAGATACAAATGTGTCTATAACATGATAGTTTCTGCTATCAGATCATTTTTTAAATCTAGCTAGATCTATGAGAAGGGATTGACTATTTGTATTACCTGTAGCCGGTTCTTAATCTGCCATTTTTGTCACATATTTAATAATTCACACAAATAAATGTATATGGCTAAAATGTAACCATGGTAGTAAATAAAGCATTTTTCCCATTCCCATCCCATTTCTCCTTGTCTAGAGGTAAAAGCAAACAAACTTGGATGTAAATCAAATCTGTTAACCTTTGCTTTCTCATTTTCTTTGTAGTGGGAAGAAGTGAGTGGCTACGATGAGAATATGAACACCATTCGTACCTATCAGGTGTGTAATGTCTTCGTCGCCAACCAAAATAACTGGGTGCGCACCAAGTACATCCGCCGAAGAGGTGCTCAACGCATTCATGTGGAGATGAAGTTCTCAGTACGAGACTGCAGCAGCATCCCAAGAGTCCCTGGTTCCTGCAAGGAAACTTTCAACCTCTACTACTATGAATCAGACTCCGACACGGCCACCAAAGTCTTTCCCCCATGGATGGAAAACCCTTGGATCAAGGTGGATACCATAGCGGCCGATGAGAGCTTCTCCCAAGTAGACCTGGGCGGACGCGTGATGAAGATTAACACAGAGGTTCGCAGTTTCGGCCCCGTCTCCCGTAACGGTTTCTACCTAGCCTTCCAGGACTACGGCGGGTGCATGTCGCTTATCGCCGTGCGAGTGTTCTACCGGAAGTGCCCTCGCACCATCCGCAACGGAGCGATATTTCAGGAGACGCTTTCGGGAGCAGAGAGCACCTCACTGGTGGCGGCGAGGGGAGTGTGCGTCCCTAATGCCGAGGAGGTCGACGTTCCCATTAAACTGTACTGTAATGGAGATGGAGAGTGGATGGTCCCTATTGGCCGCTGTATGTGTAAAGCAGGTCACGAGGCTGTGGAGAATGGAACTGTTTGCAGAGGTAAGCATGCTTTTCTGCTAATGTGTAGTGGTCTCATCATGTTGCACAAAACACTTTTCATTTTTTGTTCACAGCTGCTACTGATCCTAAAAAGTTTAAAAGTATTTGTTTGCTTGTCTGTGTGTTCTGGTTATCTTATCTGTCGTCTTTTCAGCACATTTTTCTTGTACTCTCATATGCTGCAAAAAACATGCATCCTTAAAATATTATACATTTTCTTAAAACAAAATTGCAGTATATTTTAAGGCTTTTTCTCAGAGAGTAGCCTATATTAAACACCCCATTGGCAACTTTTTTGTTTTGTTTTAAGCATAACTAACAAAATATTGGCTTTATGCCATAGCAAATGCTATAAGAAAAAAATACAACATTTGAATTTTTTAAAACATTATTATAATTATAAAGAATCTCACACCAAGGACAATAACAATAATGATAAATATATAGTTTTAAAAATAGTTCTAAATGTAAAAGAATAGCACACCACAAGTATAACAATATTGTTGGATTCATTTTCACAAGTATTTTTTCCAGCTGAAAAATATTGACAGCCAATCAGAATCCTTATAAGCATTAAGACATTTAAGACAACATAACAACAGCCCTTGCTTATGATAAACAAAACGAAATTGTGTGTTGGTGTGGAGGCTAACATAGTAATCGTTATAGTCATCTCTATAATTATCGTTTTTTGTGTGACTGGGCCTTTTAATCTGTGCAATTTTGCTTTGTTAAATTAACCATATTTTAAGGATTTTTAGATGTTTGTATCGTATTTTTTTTTGTAAATGACCTACAAGCTACAGCATGTGTTTCCTACCAAGCTAGGCTCTAGAAATGGCCCGCTGTTGATGTTGTGGTTTCACTGTGATATCCCAGGCAACTCAAACATGTTGATGTGGGTAGTAGGGCTGTTTTTTTCTTTTTCACAGTATCCCTGTGCAGCATCAATGTAAGCTGGCCCTTTCACAGCATGTGAGCGTATTGATCGTTTCTTATCCAAACCCCAGTGCTCCTCTCCTTCAGCCTACCTCACCTGTAATTCAACTCGCTCTACAGTGGGAGCTTTCGTTTCGCACGACGGCGGGCCCTGTTCCCACGGCAACGACAGCCTTCAGACAGGCTCCACGCTGACACAGACGACACAATAAAACGCCCACCTGTGTTTCAGACATCCCCCCCCCCCCCCCCTCTCGCACCCACTCGCACAGACAGACACACACATACTCACTCAGCCTCTTCATGAGCCTGGCTGTAATTACCACCCCGGCTCCCCGTCTAGTCCAGGATGAGCTGTGATGATAGCCGCTCATTGCAGGCACTAGCAGGGCGGCGCTTTGCCGATATGCATTCAATGACAGTTAATGAGTACGGTCACAATCCTTGCACAGGAGCACCTGCCGATAAATCGTCTAGCAGTCTACTTTAAATTGAAGAGCTGACATAATTATACACATTTGGTTGTTTTTGATCTTCATGTGCTTTACTGCATGCTATGGATTTTAATATTTCAAGAGTCTGCTTGGAATTAAGGGTATCTATAAACACCTGGGTTTAAAAACCATACAAATGTGAAAGACAAATGTAGAGGCTCTAAGTCAAATCATACAAGCTATAAAAATGTACTTGTTAAATCCTTTCACATCACACTGTCAGTGTTTTGCTGAAAGACTGTTACTCCTAACAGAGAGAATAATGATCCTAATCACTGAGCATTTAGCTTATATTCATAAAGCATTAGTGAATATTAATTCATTGAGGAATATTTCATAATATTTTTCGACAGCAGGGCCTGATTGCAAGTGAGAGAGTGCTAATGTCATAAAATGTCTCTAATCCTATGAGCTAAATGTTAATGAGGCGCTAGAACTGACCTTGGATCAGCACTCTTAAGGCTAGAGAAAACTATGACGGAGCGTTTGATGATTAGCACTGCCTAGATGTGTTTTGAGGGTGTGAAAATGGCGAGACACATTTGAAAGGAATAGAGCTAACTATTTTCTGAAAACTCAACCGTCTCAACTTTAGGATGGTTGGATGGATGGGTGGATAATTTTTTATATGCATTTATTTATTTTCTTAGATATTATACATGCTAACATTTTATAGCAGTAAATCTTATAATTTATTAGTATACGAAGAGTTCAGATGCAAAAGCCTCTAAGTGCCATTTGAAATTTTCTTCTAGAATGATAATTTTTATCAAGCTTGTATATTTAAGTTCAGTAATTTCACTTAAATGACAATTAATAGGTAATCTTCATTGCCATTTAAGTGAAATTACTGAACTTAAATATACAAGCTTGATAAAAATTATCATTCTAGAAGAAAATTTCAAATGGCACTTAGAGGCTTTTGCATCTGAACTCTTAAAATTATCATTAACCTAATAAATTGTAAAAGTATTGCATGCAAAGTTAAACCTTATTGTAATTTGTTACTGAATTAGGCCGACAGATATATATATATATATATATATATATATATATATATATATATATATATATATATAAATACATACGCATAGATAGATAGAGAGATGGACAGATAGATAGATGGATGGGTGGATAAGTAGATAGATACATTTTTTATGAAAATAGTTTATTGATGGTGGTTTTCTAAGCGGTTTTGATCGAGGTCTGCCTTCAATTCATTGAGCCATTTATCTCTCTGGCATGGGGAAAGCTGATACCGCTGCGTGAGACAATGTCAGGACTGTGGTCAGTGGTCGGGGGATGGGTTGATGCAAGAAAGAACGGCTTTTAACTGCTGAGAGTTGGGCGTAATGAATTGATTTGTGAAAGATGTTTTCGCCAGGATGCCGTGGTATCCGCTTACTTTCTTGGTTCCAAGAGGTCATAAGATCTGCAGATGAAAGATCTGTCTCACAGCAACTTTCACAACTCCACTAACACTTTATGCAGACACCTCGCTACAAACAAGCGCGTAATTATGCATGTTTCAATTAAGTCTTCTCCAGCACTTTCAACAGATAATGATTCTTCAACATGACGTCTGTCAAAATATTGACAACATACCAATTTATTTATTCTTGTGATGGCTTCTTGTCAGAAAATTGAGATCGTTTTACTAACAATATTAAATTTCCTCCCAGGGAGGCGCTGTAAGTTAATGAAGCAAGCAAGGTTCCTTTAGCAGAAATGCCCTTTTTAAAGGCAGATCTGATTTCGTTTAGAGCTGCGTTAGATGTGGACCCACTGGAAATGCACAGGGTCTTGTTCGCAGAACGTGTTCATAATACTCAGAAGGACATAATAGGAGACATGTTCATGTTTTTGGGGCTCTACAATCAATGCTCATATTTTTTCCAAATTGTAATCTGATCACATTGTCTATGGAACATGGGTTTAGAAACTATGGGAATATAAGACTAACTGTAAAGAGCGTGTTGAATTAACACTGCAAATTTTTTTTAACTTGTTAAAATATCTAAAAATTTGCTTAAACTTAAATAAATTCACTTGAGAAGCAACACTACATATTCATACTGATAGACTTGATTTCAGAGAATATATATTTAATATAAATGTATTTTTGTCTTACTGCAGTGACACCTTTTTCAGTAGTTTAAAAAAAATGGTTGTTGTTTTTTTTACAAAAATGCTAATTGAAAGTAGAATTTTTTGCAGTCTACTTCAACTAATAACCATTAGGCAAGAACATCAAATGAACACAAACAAATGCAAGGGGACTTCTTGGTGAAGGTATTTTAAGCTACATAGCATTGTCGATGAAAGACAAAGTGCTTGCTTTGTCAAAGCTGATTGAGTGCAGACCTTCCACCTGTTGAGAAGTTCTCATGAACTTGAGTCTGATGAAAGAGAGTGAGCAGGTTTTACAGTGGTAAGCATTACTCGTCTGTTCTTCAGGAATGTGGTTGTGTGATCCAGATCCACAAAAGTTTATTTATGGCTCTGCAACGATAGATACAGCAGTTTCCCATATGGAGAAATATGTGTCTTTCTACACAAGTGTTTCATTTATGGGATCTAAATTTTAGGCATTATAAATAGGAAATCTCTCAAAGCTGTCGATACTAAATTGTTACAACAGGCGACACTTGAGGAGGACAAAATGTAGATATTAATGCTATGAATAACTGGCATCCTGACTTTTGTTTCCCACCTTGGGCTTGAATTAGTAGGAGACAGTGGAGTGGTGGCACATTCATAGACAGAAGATTAAAGCTGAGGTTTGATGTAATCTTACAGTAATTCACAATAGCGTAAAATAAAAAAAGCTGCAGAAAACCATGTCCTGATGATATAGAGGTTGAGTAAAGGAGTAAAGGACAGTATGTCCCTCTGGATTCCTGGTGCTGGCTACCTTCCTCATCGACAAGGCATTAGCGAAGAAGTCATCATGATCCAAAGGCACCACTGTGACTCCCTTTATTTCCCATGGAGCATCTGCTTTTAATGATAGCTCTAATTGGCTAACAGCAAACATGGGGCACTGCAATGCTTATGGTCAGCCTGAAATCCCAGGGGTTCATGAAGCTAAACAAACAATTGTCCCATCATCAGCTTTCAGCCCTCCATGTTTAAATTAAGGGCTTTGCAGGTAGGAGACCATGTTTGGGATTTTGTTCCTTAAAGTTATGAAATTAAAGATTATTTTAAGAATAAAAAAATTATTTATATATATATATATATATATATATATATATATATATATATATATATATATATATATATATACACACCATACGTTTTCATTTATACCACTTGACGTGAATATTTATTAGTACATAAAGAAATTAACACTAACCAACCATGAATAGTACATGCTGTAAAAGTATTGCAAAAAAAGTTGAACTTTATTGTAAAATGTTCTATTGATTTTTGTGCATATGTCTCAGGTGTAATTGAGTATTTGCACTTTTTTTTTTTTTTTTACCTTAATGCTGCAATTGTGATTGCTTGACCCAATGGGTTGTTGAATGAGCTAGCTCTTTTTGAGATTATATATGAAATCTAAACTATAATTCAATTAATGTGCTGAAGGTTTGAACAATAGATGAAAATCAATATTAGACACTGCTCTAATGCTCAATCTGTCCCTAGTAAGTATTCAGTCACAAGCATTCATATAATCCCATGTTCATGGTTCATTGTAGTGCTGTTTCACTGAAGTGGCCTCTTACCACATCCTCTCCTCAACACATCAAGCAATTTTCTGCATTATCTACTGCTGATGGACACATACATTTCAGAATAGCATGGCCGCAATGTAATGCAAACCTCTCGACTTTCTTTTCGGCCTTATTCCTCACCTATTGAGTATGTACAATACAGCCTTTTTAGCAGCAATTTTCAGACAAGCTTCAATCCACATCTGACCCATGGCACACTTTTATGGCTGAGCTCCTAACTACTCTGCTCTTGCCAACCCTCCAGTCTGGGCTCTAATTGGGAAAGTAAAGAACATTAAGCAGTGAAATTAAACCCTCTCATACTGAGTTGTTCACTCTAGAGCCCAACACTGGGAGTGGGAGTGTGACAAAGAGCTCAAAGTGGTCTTGGTGACAGCAGACACACGGTAAAGCCAACAAGTCGAGTCTTTAGACTCGTTGCTTGCATGGCCAGAAAATAAAGATTCCTCTACGCTAGCCAAGGATTAGGATCACAAGTACCATAGGAGCTGTCTACCCACCTACCGAGACCCAGGGGAGTAGTGATACACTTTTACTTCATGTTGACTAGCCGTAATGAAGATTTCAGCTTCTCCAGGTATTTTTTTTCCTGCTCTGTTTTTTCTTTTCTTTTTTCTTTCTTTCTTCTGAAGCAGAATAAATGTAACTTTTCTGAATGCTAAAGATATCTCCTCACTCACCCACCCACACTTGCTCCTTTGAGGAACACTCGTCATTTTTCTCTCAGCACATTCATCACTCCCTTGTAAGTGATAACGCCAAACTGAAATGACTGGGAAAGGCCCAGAGCTCAGGGAGCATGATGTGTTAACTTGTTCCACATGCATCTCCGAGCAGCCAGTCATTAGCTCACATGTCCACTGGGATTCTCGTTGTTGGAGTCCCATGATCCTCAGAGGCTGTAATCACTACTCTGTCGCATCTTTGATCATTTGAGGGATTTCTCACACCTGTCTTTCTTTCAGGACACCTTATGAGTTTTCAGAGATGAAAATCGAAGGGTTAAGAGGTCTATGCTGATGGAACGATTTCTTCTAGCACAACTATGCCGAGGTGGAAAAGAGGTTAGGGGCTTGATCCCCTTTAGAAGCCAGAATGTGGATGTTTTTTTCCAATCATACATGGGACCTCTCACAAACGCCAGAGATCTCTTTCATCTGTTTTGATTCATGCTCTGACCACTGATAGGCCTAGACAGGATGCAGTATCAGTTCGTCACGGGTCGAAAGAAAAGAAACAGGGCATGTGTCTTCTGAGGAGCTACAAGTCTGTGCTAACCGCTGACAAATAACGAACAAGGGGTTTCAGAAAGCGGGGCATGTTTTGTCACAAATACCATTCGATTCTGGGGAAGAAATCAGGATCAAATAACAGTACAGCTGTTGTGCCGCTACGACAGCAACTGGTGATGGATGAATTCAATTGACATGCAAGCCAATATGAATTGCAATTCTTTAACCTTGAGTGACATTTGAGGTTAGTGCAGGGTTAGGAATTTGTTACACTTCAAGCCTTTTTCTGGAGATTTTGATAGATGGCTCTCATGCCGATGTGAGGCTAGGGCTGCAATCTGTGTCACGCTGCGACTGTCTTTGCTGCAGGATTCCAGTTGTTCGCACTCTGTTGACCCCCAGCTATGCTCTGAAGGATATAGGCTACAAAGTGTGTCGTTTCCTGATCCGTCATATGACCTTACAAAGATCAATTAGGCGATCTTGTTACACTAGGTTCTCTAAGGTTTTACTTCAGTTTGATGCGCTCCACATGTGGCTCAAGAGAACTTTAAAAGGTTGCATTCTTTCATTGTAAAGACTGTAAAGTCTTTAATTTTTTTTGTTTCTTAGCAATGGTCTAAATAACATATGTATATTTATCTTTATTCGATTTTTTTTATCGTCATTGGGCGACAGTGCTTGATACAGTTGTACTTAAAGCCACGTGTCTTTCAAGGAGTGCCTCTTTCTTTCATGGGGATAGATTTGCAGAGTAGTAATGGATTCTAAAATAAGAAACCGTTGCTGACAAAAGGTCTCCCTACGTGATGTCTCCCGTCCCCTCTCTCATGGTGTTTAAAGATTAAACAAGAAAGTGGGTGAAGGGCAGAAGATAAGAGCATGTGTTCACCCCTTGAATGGATCATCGGTAATGGATGCCTCACAGTTGGGCTGACGTACTGTGCTAATATCAGCTGTTAGCTCTTCAGACAATGCAGGTCTCCAAAGAGCTATTTTCCTAACCCTTCAATATTTTGTTGCCTAAAGTGCAGTGTAAAAGCTTTGGGAGCAAGGGATCAAAAAGTAAAAGGCCAAAATTTGCTATGATGAACAGTGTTTGTTGACTTTGAGTTGAATAGAGCTGAACTGTTGCTGCCAAATAACATGAATGATAATAGAGAAACAAATGTCTGTCAGTAGTAGAATTTATATTGTTGAATTGTTTGTTGGGATTGTTTGTTTGATGAGCTAGCACCTTTACAGAGCTTTGTTTGATACACTGTCTTAATTTTGATCGCTTGGATGAATCACGCAGTCTAGTTTTTGGATTTATCTTTGCTGAACTTCATGTTTTCTTATGCCTTTTCAGTTTGAAATTGAGCAGATTCACTTAAAATCCTCCTCAGAAAAGTTTAGCTTAATCAAACCTTTAGAGATTACTGTCAGATTATTCCCTGATCAATAGTATGGACCTTACAATATCACTCACCTGTAAAACGCACCACAGGTAGAGAGGACTTTCTTTTTTTTAGTTTTAGGACTTTTGAAGTAGGGTTGGGCCAATACGCCTTATTCACGGCAGCGCCATCTTTGATTTTTAATGAGAATGAAAGCGAGGCTGTGAGGGATAGACATGCATCTCTTCAATGGGCTGTACTGTTATTTAATGCGTTTTCGTTTTGTTCTGCTCATGAAACACTGGAAAAATATCTTTCCAAGAAATTTCAGTTGACAAAAAACTCCCGACAATATAAGCTGTGGAAAATTGTAACTAATCTAGGAGCTTTATTCAGCTTTTTACAGCGGATGCCATTGGAAACACGGTAAGTCTATCCCTCACAGCCTCACTTTCATACCTGTCATGGCGCTGCTCTGAATAAGGTCTATGGACGATATCATCATCCATCGTGATGGCTGACAGACATCACGATGTTTAGCTTGGTTTGATGTCTTCATTGTTGTAAGCAAGCACAATTGTAGCGCGTTTGAAGTTTATGATAAATAATTAAAAAACAATTGCTGTTCAAATTCCAGCCAAATTTATACAAGCCTAAGAATTAAACATTTTGATTGCCCCAAGCACTGAAATGCAAATTACACAATCTAATGAGCTATTCTTAGACTCTGTGAACATCTAGAGCCTCACGCTGGGAGATGGATATCTTTTCACCACCGCTGTGCTAAATTTTTGTTTAGGAAATGGAGTTCATCTAGAGGATACCATCACATACTCACCTGCTGTTTGCTTGAAGATATATAAATCTAAATATGAAGTGAGTCTTCTTTGGACTCCATTTTAGAAGGGCTAAAGTAAATATACAGCAACTAATACAGGCCTCAGTCTGAGCGAATTCTTGCCAAGTTCAACATTCTGCGGACACCAAATTCATCCCGTCCTGAGCAATGATTTGTTTCTCACTTGTCTGTGGTTTTATTTGGCACACTTAGACAGTGTCGTCTTGAAGAGCACTTGTTTAATCACAGAAACTCTGTCGCCCGTTATAGACGTCGAGCTTTGCCTCATGCTGTGTTGTTTTTGCTGTTTTGCACTTAAGAAGACCTTTCAAGTGGTGTACTGTAGTTTAAAACATTGTTTCAGTCCTATACTTTCAGACGGATTTACTTGAGACGCTAATAGGCTAATGTTTGAGCCAAAAAAGAATAAGAAATAATGAATACATATGTTGTGTATAGACCAAATGAAATGCAGAGCTGTGTGGTCCATGCAGCATGTCTCTGGAGTGCATTCTTCTGCAGCAGTGTACATAATGAATAGCCTTGTGTGCCTAGTAAACTAGAATTAAATTGGTAATCCCTCTTTCAGTTCCCTTCCAGAGTAATGATAAAACAAACACACTGCACATAAATAAATGCAGCTAATCATTAATATATTTTTCTCTCTTGTTTTTCAATCTCTCTCTTTTGGGCACACACTGAATTTAATTTCTTGGCTTGCTTGCAGACTTAGTACATTTGGCAACTCAAAGCATACGTGCCGGACATCCTGGAGAAAACCGATGACTCAGTGATTCGCTGGCTTTTCTTCAGCGTTAAAATCTTTTATATTTTGACCAGACTGAATTTGAATACACAGTAGGCTATATCTCCTTGCATGTGGAACAGAGGATGGTTAACTCGGTTCTCATGAAAAGGAACATTCCAAGACTAATACAATAATACCCAGTTTCTAATGATGGAATAGAATGTGGGGTGGTAAGTGAGGCCTGGACGATCTCCAATTATGAATAGTGGCCTTGTGGATACTGAGGTGCTTGGAGAGCTGCAGAATATGCGACAGGAATCCTATAAGGAGGCCACATGATGGTGATGCTGGCTTGAAAACGTCCAACAGGTACCACGTTGCTCACTGCAGTCCACTGCAGAAGACCATAATTCTATTGATGCAGTATGAAACATAGTTTCAAAGAAACCTGGATTAATTCAAAGGAAAATACATTCTAATCTAAAATAAATGTGAATTGTGGTGAGAAAGTTGTACATGTTCATTCACCAATATACAAACATTTTGGTTTCTAAAAAAGCAAAAATCAATTTTATGGTATTTTTTATTATTATTTTTGTATTAGTCCACCAGGACTCAATATAATGCTTTTAAATTAAACATTTAAAACATATTTAATAGCATTGCATTTATATATGGTTGGTCACTTTCAGATGGTCTCTTTCTATGTAAATGTAAATAAACTACATTGTGGACCAGATCTTATGACTAGCCACAGCAGGAAGTGACCTATTCAGTACTGTGAGTGTGTATCCATGCATGCTTATGACCGTATATTATATGCATAGTCTGTTTTAGTCCAGTGTTATCAATTCAAGGCTTCTGGCACTGTAGTGGTATGTAGGGAGGTTTGGGCAGGGCGAGGAGGCGCCTGTATGTGCTAGTTCTCAAGGCGGCTCACTTTTCTCAAGCTGGTGCCAGCAGACTGTGTGGTGGCACCACAATGGCTCACCAAACTGGCAGCCCTGCTTCAGACGAGTAGGCCAGCTTTAGGATCGGAGGACCGACAGGAATGGATTAGAGTCTGTTATTAATGACTCTCTTTGTCCCTCTGGCATTTTGCAAGCTAAGTATGAAAATAAGGCTGTCGTAAAAGCTTTTTGGTGAAACCAAAGGGAAAGCTTTATTCATAGCTTTAGTTGAGACTGACCAAAAATGATAAATATGCCTGTAAGACCACATTGCTCTCTTCACAGTACTGAGAAGTAGGCCTTGCTGCACGCGGACTGCTTTCTCAGACTGCCACTGACAGAATATAAGTTTGGGGTTGGTGAGATTGAAAGAAGTCTCTTATGCTCCCCAAACCTGCTTTTATTTGATCCGAAAATTCAGTAAAACAGTAATATTGTGAAATTATATTACAATATACACTCACCGGCCACTTTATTAGGTACACCTGTCCAACTGCTCCTTAACACTTAATTTCTAAGCAGCCAATCACATGGCGGCAACTCAGTGCATTTAGGCATGTAGACATGGTCAAGACAATCTCCTGCAGTTCAAACCGAGCATCAGTATGGGGAAGAAAGGTGATTTGAGTGACTTTGAACGTGGCATGATTGTTGGTGCCAGAAGGGCTGGTCTGAGTATTTCAGAAACTGCTAATCTACTGGGATTTTCACGCACAACCATCTCTAGGGTTTACAGAGAATGGTCCGAAAAAGAAAAAACATCCAGTGAGCGGCAGTTCTGTGGGCGGAAATGCCTTGTTGATGCCAGAGGTCAGAGGAGAATGGCCAGACTGGTTCGAGCTGATAGAAGGGCAACAGTGACTCAAATAACCACCCGTTACAACCAAGGTGAGCAGAAGAGCATCTCTGAACGCACAGTACGTCGAACTTTGAGGCAGATGGGCTACAGCAGCAGAAGACCACACCGGGTGCCACTCCTTTCAGCTAAGAACAGGAAACTGAGGCTACAATTTGCACAAGCTCATCGAAATTGGACAATAGAAGATTGGAAAAACGTTGCCTGGTCTGATGAGTCTCGATTTCTGCTGCGACATTCGGATGGTAGGGTCAGAATTTGGCGTCTACAACATGAAAGCATGGATCCATCCTGCCTTGTATCAACGGTTCAGGCTGGTGGTGGTGGTGTCATGGTGTGGGGAATATTTTCTTGGCACTCTTTGGGCCCCTTGGTACCAATTGAGCATCGTTGCAACGCCACAGCCTACCTGAGTATTGTTGCTGACCATGTCCATCCCTTTATGACCACAATGTACCCAACTTCTGATGGCTACTTTCAGCAGGATAATGCGCCATATCATAAAGCTGGAATCATCTCAGACTGGTTTCTTGAACATGACAATGAGTTCGCTGTACTCAAATGGCCTCCACAGTCACCAGATCTCAATCCAATAGAGCATCTTTGGGATGTGGTGGAACGGGAGATTCGCATCATGGATGTGCAGCCGACAAATCTGCGGCAACTGTGTGATGCCATCATGTCAATATGGACCAAACTCCCTGAGGAATGCTTCCAGCACCTTGTTGAATCTATGCCACGAAGAATTGAGGCAGTTCTGAAGGCAAAAGGGGGTCCAACCCGTTACTAGCATGGGGTACCTAATAAAGTGGCCGGTGAGTGTAAAGTAACTGTTTTATATATATATACACATTATATATTTTAAAATGTAATTTATTCATGTGATGGCAAAACTGAATTTTCAGCAGCTATTACTTCAGTCTTTAGTGCACACGATCCTTCAGACTGATTTGGTCCTCAAGAAACATTTCTTATTATCGTGATGCATTCGTACAGGATTCTTTCATGACTAGAAAGTTCAGAAAACAGCATTTATTTGCAATAGAATTATTTTGCAACATTATAAATGTCTATTGATCAATTTAATGGATCCTTGCTGGATTGAAGTATTAATTTCATAATTAATAATATATTTATTTAATTTATGTGTGTCTTTTCATCTGTATACCTGCTGTTCTTTGCTTATATTTAAATGTTTACAGGAACAGCCCTTTAGTGGGGGCAAACTGGGCTTTGTATTGCTGTCCTGTCTAATAGAGCTGTATGATGATGAATGGCTTTGCTGGGTCCAGTACAACACATTAGCATTATTGAACAGCTCCTGGTGATCAAAGAGTCATGCAGTGTGTGCCTCCTTTTTGGTCTTGTTTAAACTGGCTGATGTTTTGTAGTCTTCTCTACAACAACTTTGAATAAGCTTGCAGTAGGGCTGGGCTATATGGCCAAAGAAAATTATTACGTTAACATTTTTCATATCAGACGATATCTATCTATCTATCTATCTATCTATCTATCTATCTATCTATCTATCTATCTATCTATCTATCTATCTATCTATCTATCTATCTATCTATCTATCTATCTATCTATCTATCTATCTATCTATCTATCTATCTATCTATCTATCTATCTATCTATCTATCTATCTATCTATCTATCTATCTATCTATCTATCTATCTATCTATCTATCTATCTATCTATCTATCTATCTATCTATCTATCTATCTATCTATCTATCTATCTATCTATCTATCTATCTATCTATCTATCTATCTATCTATCTATCTATCTATCTATCTATCTATCTATCTATCTATCTATCTATCTATCTATCTATCTATCTATCTATCTATCTATCTATCTATCTATCTATCTATCTATCTATCTATCTATCTATCTATCTATCTATCTATCTATCTATCTATCTATCTATCTATCTATCTATCTATCTATCTATCTATCTATCTATCTATCTATCTAATCTATCTATCGATTTTCATTGAGTTTGACCTGCCGATTCCGATTTCATTTTTTCTAACCACTTTACAGCACACATAAATATTTATTTTCTATCTTTTCTTTAATAGAACATTTTACAATTTGCATAGAACAGATAATCGCTATAAAATAGAACTATATAAATTACCCCTGGTGTGGGAAATTCACACACACATCTAAAGTGCAGTGTTATGGAAGAACCATTTCCTTTTCACATCCAATATCCAATATTTTTTTAAAGCTATATATTTAGCAAACTAAACGTCTGTATGAAAACAGGTAATGCAATAAAATAATATATAAATATATTTTTTATATATATCTTGCAGTGTAAAGATATTTCTCAAAACACACACACACAGGCCTATTGCAATCACTTGTACAAACTGAATAATGGGTTTAAAGTTTAAATGGGTTCATCATGTTCTATAAATATTTTTGAGTCTAACGTTTTCTTTTCTGACATAGCCTACTCCAGTTCTTGATAAAACACGTAAATTCTGTGCATTTTGTGCACTTTTTGTGTGAAATCATAGGCTATTTTGTCCATCAAAAGTGTGCTTTCACTTTAATTGAGCGTGAGCTGCAGCAAATAGACTCGGTGCGGAAACGTTTCACTGCTGCTCACGCGCCGCTTCTGCTTGACGCTCACGCGCTGCTGTCGCTCCCGGTGTGAACGCACTCATTGATTAACATGCACGCCGACAAAAAAATACGCGCTTGCGGTCTGAACGGCCCTAATTCACGAGGTTTCCTACATGTGCGTTCCGTGTGCACGTGTGATGCTGATGTTGCGCAAATGTTAATCATGCGGCGCCCGAGTGCATTTGACCGGCATAAAATCGGCATATGTCAGACTGACCGGCCGATCGCCGGTCATGGCCGATCACGTGAAAATCGGCCGGTTCCGGTCACGCGCCGATCAATCGGTGCATCTCTACTATCTATCTATCTATCTATCTATCTTTAAAGTACTCTTTATTGTCAGAACATGACAAACACTTCACGTTTTTGAATTCTTTGCACTTTTCCAGTCATTTTTCCTTAAAATAAACATCTTAATAGAAAGGTTTCTGCTTGTGCTAACAGGTGATATTGTTTCAAGTCATGAAACGGGTTTGTGTTGCCTGACTTTGATGGCACGTATCTTCAGCCCAGTTTGCAGTGCAGGCTGCATATTAATAATATTACATGTTTTGTCTCTTAGAAATCCACATTTGACAGTAGCTTGAGTTGACAGCAGTTGCTTGAGTTAGGATGCAGATGTAGCCTAAATGTATGTTTATTAACAAAAACCGTAACCTGTAAAAAAAAAAAAAAAAAAAGACCTAGTTTTTATATGGTAAAATGTAAATATTCTGACTGTTTGTGTTTTATTAAAATTAACCATTGGTCTTCCATAGTAGCATGAATTTAGATCATGATAACCACAATTAAAACCACACACATAGCAACTCACTACCATGGTAATATGTAACTATATTGTTTATGTGGTATTTGTATGTAAAACAGTAGCTTAGGTTACGTTTAGTATAAATGCACAAATGCTTAATCACAAAAAAATACTGTAATTATTTTCCATTACTCCTTTAATACATTTAATACATGTCTGCACTCTGCATTAATAGTATAATAAAATTCTGTATGAATATCCCACATTTCTACCACGGTACCATGGTCCAGTTAGTACAGTAATGGCGATTTGTAGATTGAAAAGCCTTCTGACTGTATCATTGCACACAGTGTTTCTCCTTTCTGTCAATGTCAGAGCTGTTTCATCTGACTTTAAAGTAGTTTAAATCACAGAGGCATTTGTGCTCTTCGCTGAATTCAAGTGCTTCTCACTGGATCTCACAGCGCTGTTTAGTGGTCACGTGACCGAGGCCAATCGATCAGCAAGTAAGTGCATCTGCTCTAGTAAGCGCTGTTTGGCGCATAAACATGATATTGAACATTAATCGAATTCTTGTTATCGTTTGATTGAGAAATTAAATCAAGATAATTATCGTTTTTAATTTATCGACCAGCCCTAGCTTGCAGTGAGGAGATGTACATAATACTTTTGGAAAATTTCTGCAATTTCAAATCTCTTAATCATCCATGACTATCAATAGCAAGAATTAGATGTAAGTAGTAAATGACAGTGAGCATAAGAAATCATTGACTGGGCTTGAACGGCATGGGACATGGTTGACTTTGACACTCTGGAATTTGGCACAATCAAAAGCGACAGGAGATTTTTCGATCTCAGTGGAGGAAACATTTGGAAGTCATATGCATCTAAAATAAGTGCCAACTGACTCTGAAGTTCGTAAGGTGATGTCGCTCCCTCCCCATACATAGGCTCCCCATAGGGTCCTCCTTATGACCCTTTTACCATAAATAGAATGACACATATTGATTTGGGGACAGGGTTCCTTCATGACATGTTTTCACACATTGACCTATTTTGCCAACAGATCACTTTGGCTCAATCACAAAGCCCACCAGAAAGCAATGATTTCCAATGAGGCAGTGAATTCACAGCCATACCTTCTCTGTGTATTAATGGTTGTTTATGTACAGCTGATCCCACTAATGAATACACCCTGGTCCTATAACAACACAGATCCCAGGTCCCTCCGTTTCTGTGTTCTTGTGAGAGTACAAAGTTCAACTTTTGAATGGCCCCCACTCACAGCAGCATATCAGATGACATCTAGAGCACACATTAAAGCTAAATAATCTTTTTAGCTGCTAAGATGTTAGAAAAGTAAAGAATACTCATCATGTGCTCAGAAGTATTTGCATTGGATTCTTAAATGTAAAATCAAGTGGTGTTAAAGGAATGATTACTGGTCCTATACATTTTACATTTCCTATACATCTTCCTATACATTTACTGGACATTTTATTTTTTTATCGGATATTTGAAATGATCCAAAAATGAGCATTAAGCTATTTGCATGTACAAACCACATTATAAGTGAACCACGCTGGTGCTGTGTACATCTGGATGGCTTCAATTCATTTGTGTTCACATACAGGCTAAACCTTTTGCACATTTTGGTTTCTCACCCTCATCATCTCAGCTGCACAACATTATCTCCACTCACACTCTCCATCTGCGTAGAACTTGCCAGAAACAGCAAAGACTGCTGATGCTGCACTGCATGAGTCATTTGCATAAGGTAAACATTGACCCACTGACTAGTTAAAATAAGTAGTTGTGCAAGCATGTCTGAGGTCTTTCAACAAGACCTCAAACTTACATGCCAACAGTATGTTCTGTTTTGGATGTTTTTGCCAGAGAAATTAATAGAAATTAAACAAGTTATTGAGTGCATCAAAGCACAGGCTCAGACACTTGAGGTGTGCCTCTAAGGTTTGTTTTTTGACACTGCACATAGAGCTGTTGTCACAATTCATGTCCTTGTTACAGGGCAACATTTGACTTTGTCTGTCAGTAAAATGTTTGAGGCAATATGCAAGATGTATTTGAAGACTAATGTTTGGTTTCTGATTGTCTAAACTGTCAGTATTTGGGCTGAGCATTGATATAGATTTAAAGATTTGGTCCAATTTACAAGCTTTCGATTTATTTCGATTCAGTTCCAAGTCACAAGCTATCAGCAAATCAGTTAGATTTGATTTTGAATTTTGATTCAGATTTTATTTATTTCAGTTGTCAATTTGGTGATTTATTATTATAATTTTTTTTTAATTGCTTGCCATTATTTCACGGTACATGGAAACTTCCAGCTTCATAAGGTCAAGTTTAAAAAAAAATATTGTAGTTGAGAAAATCAACTTATTTACTCTGTATAATCCCCTATTGTTATGGTTACATAGTTTTGCATGCTCTAAAATGGTAGTGTTAGCAACATGCATTTCATGTCCAGACAAAGCACTCTTCCTGCACCTAGGGTCTATCCCACTGTAGCTTTTCAGCACAGGTCACAATCAGGCTATTGTAGAGTTCTGCTTGTCAGTTGACGCCCTGGTTCTGTTGATATGGAGCGTGTGTGCTGAAAGCAGGAATCGTCCTATACAAAGCTGAAGTGCTGGCTAATTGAGCCTGTCTGGGCATGACCTGTAAGTTGTGCTGATAAGCAGGTATTTGACCCTTTGGGAGGCCCAGGTTGCTTCAAGCTCTCTGGAAATAGACTCAATTAGCATGTTCAGCTCAAAACACTATGTGCCTCCAGCAGCAGGCGCCTGCTTAATTGTTGTGGTTCAACTCGGTGTCACTGGACCTTAAATAGCAGGTCCAGCCCATAAAGACCGTGGATGTCGTCACAGATTGTAAAGCATGATGGAGGCCTCTGTGTTTATACATAGCATACGCAAAAGCCGAAGTAGACCAGAGCCATGCTCGGACACGGATCATTCATCCGGGCTCCAAAGCTGGGATTAAATGATCCACCCCCAATTTAAATTCCATCACATTGGTAAAAGTTTGCTGATGCAATCTACTGAAAGCCATTAAATGATCTTTGAATGCCATTATTTGTGCTTTTTGTTTCACCCTGTCTTGTTTTTTCTCCTTGTACTGGCAGGCAGCCTTGCGAGCGGTACGTCCTGGCTAGCCGCATGCGGCCCCGTAACCGAGCTGCATCCAACTGTCATGTCTTTCTTACACCAGGGAGAAAGATCTTTGTTGTGAAGTGTGTCCGTCCAACCGGTCCTGTCAGGCCTTGTGGGTTAATCCTACTAGCTCCAGAAACCTTAGACTAATCCTGCTAGTTTCTCAGTCACAGTCGGTCTCCGGACTGAATCTCCGGGGGTCCCATTATGCTTCATTTAGATTAAGTGACCTTTTGCGGTCAAAATGCGGGATTTCAAACTCGTTTCGATGCCAGTAAGTGTACATTTACTTCCATGTGATCGTATATGTTTTACTTGGCATTTACCCAATATTTACTCAACTGCTCTTCCCCATGCTAAAATTCTTCAGCTAACAAATGAAGTGTAAAGAAATAAATATCTCTCTCTATATAAGTCATATATAAACACTAATTTCTCACACAGAGTACTGTATATAAGTGACCTTCTGGCAAACAACCACCATGAGCTCATATTACAGTAATGAGCTGTCACGGGCCCGGCACTGAGTTCTGCACCAATCTGTGTGAATATGACAGGTACATGTTTTCGGAATGTCTCAATTGCGGCTCCGTGAGTTCAGCATTTGTTTGATGAATTCGCAGTTTATGATGATTGACAGCTGGACCCTTCGTAATTGGCCCATCCTAATCAGACTCTGGTGATTTCCAAGATGTCCTTGGCCTCCATTCCCATGGTAACGCTTAGTGTTTTTGGAAGTTGAAATGTTTTTAGGGAAGGATCGGGAAGGAATGTTGATTTTGGGGTTTGGCACGTTGTGTAGTGAGAAAGTTACGGTGACAATTATGTTACGTGATATGTGCACCTGTGTTTAAAGCAGCAGTAATGCATATACGTATGAGTACATTTCTCACACTCATTTATCCGGAAACGAGATGTGTTGTGGTCTCATAAATGATTATATTGTTTTCAGGTGGGATTTTAGGAACATAATGGAGTGTGCGAAAATGCTACAGCTACTTGTCATGAGATATGGTCTCCTTACAATAGTAAACCAAGCACACATTATCTTTTGTGGGGAAAATGTCCCATGTTTCATTCCCAGCGTGAACTGATTTTAGGAGGTCGGTTTATGCTCTTAGTGTGTGTGGTCCAAAAAGAATAAAAACACATGTAATTGTTCTTTTGAGAGCCATTGATTTGACCTAGAAAATATCTTAAACATGATTTTATACTTTTTTTTATATCTGGATTGATTCATTACACCAACTCGTGCAAGGCAGGGTTTTTTAATTTGGGGTCCACAAGGTGATGTGTATTTATTTATTATTTAATGTATTTTTATTTTTGTACTTGTGTGTGTTTAAGGGCTTTTAGAAGTAATTTACAAAATTAAATATTTAACATGATTTAGTGTCATTTGAAATAAGACTTTTATTGGACTAACTTGATTTAGTACATGTAATTGTTTTTTTATGATCTTTCAAATACCATTTAGTTTAATGGCCTTGTTTTATGTATAGTAAAACATGTTGTCTTCATAATATACTTTATATGCACAGTATATAATAATAATAATATTCTTATTAAATTTGTGTTTGTGCATGATGGCATATAGCCGTTTTTATTTTAGTAGGATGGTCCCTCAAGAAGTTAATCACATTTGGGGGGCCTTTGCATCAAAAAGTTTGAAAACCTCTGCCCTGTCAAGCTTGACAAAGCAATCTTTTTTTAATATATAAATCCCAATTTCTTCAGCATACTTCTGCCTAACATTTATATAATGGCCTTCCCCATGCCATGGAGATGTCATTGTTCTCAAAGGGCTGATCGGCCAATATGAAGGAGACTGCGAATAGTAGTTTGGCACCCCGTCACCATAGCAACAGAGAAGCATTGCTCATCCCCCCCGCGCACCTCGTGCTGGTCTGGCCCCTTCTCCACACAAGCAGAGCCGCTTAATTTCCCTGACCCCCAGGGTCTGCTTTTTACAGGCTCCATTGATTGGTACAAATGCAGGACTACAGAGCCGGCCCCAGAGTCTCTGTAACAGGGTTAAGCAGACACTGGTGAAGGGGAAGACATTTTACGGGAGCATACAACACCGGCAAGTGTTTTTTTTCTTTATCAGTAAAACCCATAATTTATAGGCTAATTAATTGATGCAATGCACATAAAGAATATGTGCTTAAGGAGCACAACCCCTCTTTGCCTTGATGATTGACACTTATAATGTATTCCACCCCTAAATAGCCACCATTAAACCCTTCAAATGAATTGCAGACGAACAATGCCCACCCTGGAAAATGCAGGTGTAGACGCCTCAGGGAGGCACACAATAAATGCTGAATATTGACGTGGTTTGATACAGGTTTTTGCTTGAATCCATGCAATGTCTTGTTTGCAGTCTGTCTGTCTGTTTATAAACTCCAATCTTCAGTATGTTACTCCAGTCTTCAATATCACATCACAAAGTCCTCAGAAATAATTCTAATATGCTGATTTACTGCTCAAGAAACATTGATTATTATTATCAATGTTAAAAAAAACAGCTATGCTGCTTAATAGTTTTGTGTAAACCGTTTTAACCATGCAAATGTGCAAACTTCTCATATAAAAAAATAAAAAACCTTGTAATGGTAGTGTAAGATATATATTTTTTAATAAATTTTTATTTTTATTCAGCAAGGATGCATTCAATTGATCAAAAGTGAGAGTATTTTCTGTTTTAAAAAAATGCTGTTCTTTTGAACTTACTATTTATCAAATCCTGAATTTTTTTTTTAGCATGGTTACCCACAAAATTATAAAGCGGCACAATTGTTGTTTCTTGAGCATCAAATCAGAATATTAGAATGAATTCAGAAGAATCATGTGACACTGAAGACTGGTGTAATGATTCTGGAAATTCAGTTTTGCCATTACAGGAATAAATTATGTTTTTAAATATATTAAAATCAAAAAGTTTTTTTTAAATTGTAATCATGTTTCACATGTTTCACTTTTTTTTTAAATCAAATCAGTGCAATCGTGATCGTCAAAAACAAAAAATATTACAGGCCCTACTTTTTGTGTGTGTGTGTGTGTGTGTGTGTGTGTGTACAGTGGCTTGCAAAACTATTCAATCACCTTCATTTTATTCACATTTTGCTATGTTGCCGCCTTGTTCAACTATTTTAAAATGCCTGTCCACCGATAGCCCCCATCCAGCCTGACAGAGCTTGAGAGGGTCTGATGGCAGTAGAATGGCAGTAAATCACAGAATCCAGATGTAACAAAGCTTGTCATATCATACCCCAAAAAAAGAAGGCTGTAAGGGGGCTTCAAATAAGTACTGAGTTAAAGGTTAGAATACTTACTGTATTTATTACAGTTTTTTTCTTTTTAATATATTTGCAAAGTTGTCACAGATCTGTTGTATGATTGGTTGTAATGACTGTCATTATGGTGTATGAAGTGTATATTAATGTGAAAAAAGTTATTTAAATTGGTTTAAAATAAGGCAACAACATAGCAAAATGTGAAAAAGAATACTTTAGCAAGCACTTGTGTGTGTGTATGTTTATTTATTTATAAAATGTTTAAAATAAAGTTATATTTTATAAAATATATTTTATTTTCATTCTTTTTAAAAACATTTTATTTTATATATATATATATATATATATATATATATATATATATATATACATACATATATAAATATTTAAATGGAAAAAACAAAACAAATGGACTTTGACACTAATTGATTTTGCTACATATGATATTGGTATATAAAAACAGTTGTATAGTACATATGTTATGTGTAGGGTTCTGTGTGTATTTGGAGATATTATGCAGCTGTTGTTTTTGCAGATTAAACAGATAATAGAGGTCGGATTCCCCAAAGGCTCATTAAACTTTTGGTCAGAACTGATATAATCTTACATAAATACCCTCCTGGGATTTGCAACAGAAACAAGACTGGAATCAAATGAACACGACTAGACTCATTTCGATTGCATCTGCGTGCGTGTGTATGTCTACGCGCATCTGCGTTTATATCTGTAGGAAGGGATCGCAACAGGATTGGACACCAGCTGCTCTCCCTAGATCCTCTGCCCCACAGCCGTCCCCTCCTTTCCCTCTCCTGCTGTCCGCTCTGACAGGGAACATACAGCTCCTTTATGCAGCTTGCCCATCATTTCGCACCCCACCTTGAGGCCGCCACTGTCACTGGACGCTGCACAGACAGTCTCTGTCAATTAGACACTGCATCTGCCGGTCAACAATAGAGCCCCCTTGTTTCCTGTCTGTCTCACTGCCTGTCGCTCTCTCTTTGACTCTCTCGATTTCCTTAAATCTCTGCTTCTGCTTCTCATCAAGTGCCGACTCCCCACTTTGCAGCTATTATTTACCCGTGGAAAAAACTACCATCCTTTTTACGGAAGACTTATTTGTGTTTGTATTGATTTTTGTATGTGCGGCTGAGTTTAAAGCATTATGGTAAAAAAAAAAAACATTTCGATGGCATAATTTCACAAACGCCTTCCATTCTTTCGGAGAAAAACATTGCCTTGCCACGCAGCGATTCAAAGCTGCGTTTTGGAAACCTAGGCCCATTTCCATCTGCCTGACTGATTCTCTTTGTTTGCCTTCACGCTGCTTCCTTTTTTTCAGAACTACACCTCTTCCTCCTCCAATCTTATTTTGATTCTGTCGTGAAGACACCTTGGTTTCCAGCGAGGAGAGCCCTCCCCCTTCTCCTTCCGCCCCTCCTGAAAGAGGCATCTCGCGCCTTTGACCAGAACATGGAATGCATGCACAACCAGGGAGGGCCCTGCATGGCAACGGCTGTGGTTGCCCTGGCAACTTCCCCGTCCTTGAGGAAAGGGCACGTTAAGAGTTTTTGGGCCAAGGTTTTGACAGGCACAGTCAAAACTCATAAAGCATCCTGACGCGTCGATCCAGCTATCATGAGTGTTCAGAACCAAAATTGCATGATTCATCTGCTTGTTTATCATCTAAATAAAGCGCTTGGCCTTTGTGCCTTACACTACGGTGGGCTATTTCATCATTATGTGGAATGGCTAGTTGTATTTTTAGTGGTAAGACACAAATAAGCCGTGTCATCTTGCAGCAGAGGGCGTAGCCTATTGTAACCTGTTACCAAGGGCAAGATGTCAAAGGTGGACAAAGATCTTGAAAAAGGAGACCACCACAGTCATCGTGTCTTTTCATTTTCCCTCCCTAGAGGAAAGGAAAGGACAGGTGTAGACAGAAGCCATTCCAATTACAAATTGTCCTAACATTGTCGTCACAATAGCAGCATCCGATTTCCAGATCAGGGTGTCAGATGAAGCCATGTCATATCAATAGAATGAAAGGTACGCAGTGCTTGTTTAGTTTGACCTCTAAAATGATCGCAGGTTTGGTTTGAGCCGAGGCTGCTGTAAATGTGATCACCAAGTCCAGCTTGTTTCAGAGCTGAGTCTATTACATTTGTATTAATTGAAAACATAATCAAATTAGCCAAAGGTCTGGTTGCTGTTGAGAGCTTTGGAATAACTGGAGTTTAGTGTTTTCTAAAGCTCTTTGTGTTTATGTGTCTGTTGGGCATCCTTTTGTGTCCCCCATCTGACTGCTCTGAGAGTCAACCAAGAGTTCACTGTATCCCCAAGATTTTCACTCGATCTCACTAGACAGCTTGCTGTGATTGACAATCGCTCTTTAATGGAGATAAATGTGTCTGCTGAGCTTTGCCCCTCCCCAACCATCTGCAACAGACTCCAGTGAAGGTACAAAATGCTTGTGTGTGGTGGTGTACAGAATTTTTTTTTTTCTGCCTTTAGTGACACCTTTCTTGTGACCTCTGTCAAGCAATCCACCTACACGAAATGAACCTTGTCTGTCTGTTTCTTTGCAGCCTTTTTAGATTCCTGTAATTCAGACTGCTGAGGATGACAGAAAATTGTGCCACAGATATAGCTTTAGAAATCCATTTCTTTCACTTTGTGTTTTCCTTTTTCCAACGTCTGGATGTTTGTGATCTGATGATTGCCAGAATCCATCTTCCTCTCTAAAATACTAATTTGCCCATTGCCATTTTTTCAAATTGTGGACAACAAACAAAGGAGCTAAGAGAGTGGACCATTATCAGATGCCCTGTTTCTCTCTGTCATTACGGTAAAGGCCTATAATGCAGCTGAGGCAGCGTTTCTGCTGTGTCCTCCTGCCCTCTTTGTCCTTTTACCTACTAAATAGACATTTCTGTGACCGATCTGTGTTTAGACAGTCATTCTGTGAAACCTGTGTCTTTTACAGTTAAAAAAAATGTTTTGGGTTAAAAATAAAAATACAAAAAGTAACATAATGTGTAAAAAATTGCACTGCCTCAAGCTAAATTAATTTAAAAGTAAAGTTGTTGTGTTTTTTTTCTTTCTATTTTTCTAGTATCATAGTGTTATATTATACATTTAGCAAACTTATATCCATACATACTTATAAATGTGTGTGTGTTTATTATAAGCCTAATAGATAAAGTTGGCAACAGCAGTATTGTTTTTATTATTAATGTCTGTGAGGGCACCTTTTCTGATGACTGAAAACCAGATAAATACACAGTACAGTAGGTTGTCAATTCTGATCTATTCTAATTACAACACACACCTTTTCACTTCAGCTATTTGCAGATATCAGGGGATCCTTTTGAGCTAGAATAGATTTTGCATTTGCATTTTCCTTCTCTCTCTGGGTGTGTTTATTGACTGCAACATGTGGGGACTATGCATTGATCTAAAATGTGAGGCATGCATGTTAGACAAATGCATACATATGCCCGCACACACATAAGCGCGCTCATAGGCACATTCCAGCTGTTGCAGGCGCTCCACAGAGCTCTTTTCCCAGGTGCCACACACATTTCCCTGTAATCTCTCTCCACACACACTCCACCGGTGCTCTTAATTTGTGGCGGCGGCGCCTGCTGGGCGGATTTGGGCTACAGATCCTGTCTGAAGACAGCTCTAACAACTGCAAAGGGGCCAAGATTGGACACAGACACCTGGATGTATCCCCTAATTTCTGATGAGAAGTTTGCACGTGTATGTCAGAATTTCTCGCAAATTAGAGTATTCAAACTTCTGAAAGTCTCACGAGGCCATGAGCTTGTGGTTTATGAGTCACAGGGATGTTTATGATGGTTGCTCAGCTCCTGTGGTCCCATGAATAGCATCCATATCCATTTTATCCATTGGCTGCACACTTGAGAGTCTCAGTAGATGAAGCACTTTCTCCTTTTATTGTTTCCCTGCTGTTTCATTAATATTTAGTATACGGACATCCTGCTTATTGGACGTAATCCTCTTTGCATACTATGTAGCAGGGAAGTACACGTATTCAGATACAAATATTTGTCACATTAAGTCGGGGACACACTTAACGACTGTAAGACCGATTATGAATCTAATTTGATACGTACAACTGATCATGCCCAAACGCGCGGAGTCAGAGACAGTTGCGTTCAGTCTGTGTTTAAAATCTGCTCCAGTCTTTGAAAAGGCTGTCAGTGTGTTCCGTTCAGTCTTAGAATGTTTCAGCTAGTCGTTAAGTGTGTCCCTGGCATTAGCCGTTTTTCCACTGTCAGACTAAACGATTCTTAAGCCTTATTTGCACGGGATTAGTACTATCTGGGGACCACGTGTGATTTAGAAATCCCCCCCCCCCCCCACATCTGAATTTCATGTGGCGCATTCGCACGGGATAACCGAAGCCTATGATTTTACTCAAATTTACTGACTTATCTCCCGGGTTTGACGTCAATAGGCTATTGCTTGGAAATGTCTTGCCGTTATTATAGGTCTAGCTGTATGATATATCATAAACAGAAGAATGTTCCTTACCGGGTGCTGCTATACATGTCATTCATCTAATCATTCTTTTTGTTTTTGCTCTTCTAATGATTTTCAGCTTTCTCTTTCTGCAAATTGTGTAGTTGGTGTATAGCGATATGACCCAGCACCCAAAATACTATCAAAACACTCCAACACAGCCTCCATTCTCCACAAAAGATGGATAAAAAGGCGCACATGAAACAAAAACCTTGAAAAAATTATATACAATCCCACCAAATCACAGAGATGCCAATTCGCACGGGACTAATATTACCACAGGACCTCGGTGTTCGGAATTTTTTACTTTACAAATTACAGATATGGCCGATTCGCACGGGATTAAGATCACAGACAATCTCCGCAATTATTACAAATGACTAGAGGTCAATAATACTTATCCCGTGCGAATAGGGCTTTAGAATGATTACAAACTGTTCTCGGCACAGAATGATCTTCACTGACTGTAGTCTAAAGACCAATTCACACCGCACATAAAAAACAAACAAGTTGGCAGTTGGATTTTGAATTTTATGAAAAATAACTCGTTCACACTGCCCCGAAAAAACACTGATTGAACATGGTCAGTCAGAGGAAAACAAACCCTGACCAACGCCAACAGACGCCGACAGCAGGTAAAACCCAGCAAAGTGTTTGTTGGTGTTTGTCTGTGCGGTGTGAATTGGGCTGAACCGTGCTGGTAGAATACGTGAAGTGATGTCGCAACTCAGAATTGCTCACTTGTCTGTTGCCTGGCTACCAGTTTCTCTGTAGCTGGCTAACCACTCTATTTGAGCAACATTAACACAAATGAATAATAAAGTTCAAATAAATCTGTTATCCTCCATAACGCGGGTGTTATTTATATCTCATATCGTCTGTAAACTCGTGCGTTACCAAGGCAATGACTGATGCTTTTGTATTACATTCCAAAGAGCGGACGTTATCTGCCCCACAGTGGAAAATGAAACCGTACTGGGCAGGAGCTGCACGGAATGGAACGGTTTCGCCAAGAGAACCGTTCGGCCCAGAGGTGGAAAAGCGGCTATTGTGTCTGTCAAAGACTTTTCATTTTCTGTAGCTAACACATTATAACTCGTTGAGAAACTCTGTAGCAGTCTTTCAGTCAGAATAGATTAGCAAATGCAATTGAATAATAAAAAAATTCAAACCTGGTTGTGAAGGATAGGAGTACTCGGAGTAGCCTTTTCAACATGTCTTTTAAGCCTTAGGTCATATCTTATATTCATAACCTGTATTTATTCATAATATTCTGCGTTTTTTTGTCCACTTTAAATTGAAAAGACTTTTCAAAGTTTTATACTAAATGGGCTGGTCTTCTGTCCCTCACTGCCCGATTTTGTTCATGTCAAATTAAATATGGTGTCTACTCTGACCATACTGTGGTAAGACAGCCTAGCATATGGCACAGATTAACCTATGTCTTACTCAACCCTTTTTGTGTTACCAGTTACTATGACTGATGGAGTCAGAGTTGACATTGAGAGACCTTGAGAAGATCATTGTTACTCTCCTTTATTCCCAGGACCACGGCCCTGTTCCTCACTAACATGCCGGGCAGACATATTCCTGGCATGTTAATTGCATCAGACAAATAGACCTAGAGAGGGAAATAAATTTGTAATTTATGCCCATGTGGTGGGATGAGCTGAATGCCAGTTGTCTAATTGCTTTCACACAATCTTGATTGAATTAGCTGGTCAGGCTTGAGCCTTAATTGAATTCTAAGACCCACTGATGCCTTTCCAAACTGAGTTATTTCGCTAACTCTCGCACTCTTGAGATGGTGAATGATGAACTTTTTATTACCTTTTCATGTGTAGACCTGTGTGGCCATGTAATTGCGTAAAAAAACTGCAGTTTTCAGCAGAATTCAAAAGCTATTATAAGCTACTAGTAAAAGCAGTATAATTTCAATTCTTTTTGATGTTAGTAGGAATTTCTATTAGTATCCTACTATGTCAGGAGGTGTCTGCCTACACTTTCATTCAGAGTCGCATTGCATAATTTGCATATTGTTGAATATCCACAATATCATTAAAGAACAAGGTCTGTTGTTGCTAGGGATGCGCAATATTAAAATTCAAGCTGAAACTGATTTTCATGTTATAAGTGATAACTAATTAAATTTCAACACTATTTTGTCTAAATTAATTAATATCAAAAGATGAAAGTCAGCTGTTTTAAATAAGTGAATTTAATTCAGTATGAAAGATTGATATTCATTTTGAGAGTTGCTAAATACTACATTTAACAGTGTTATTAAACTATTAGTGTTTTTTAAAATTATTAGATGACACCAAAGGTAATTTAAATGGAAAAATAAATAAAATGAGCATGCAAAATTAAGAAATCTAAAATCGGCCTACTAGCCATATTGCGCATCCCTAAATGTTGCCTATTCTATTCATTTGGACAACTGTATACATTATCAAACACCTATTCCTCCAAATATCACTTAAAAAAAATTGAGATGAGAAGTTTTCTGAGCACTACCAGGTCATTTTATATAAATTTTGAGGATTGATTAAATATAAAGCTGTTCTAAAGCAGTTGTATGATGATGTGTAACAAACACATAACCCATCTGTTTCACACACTGCTCCCCTTGGTCACAATAGGACTTCCCCCATCCATACAGAAAACCCCTCAGACTCTGCCCCATTTCCCTGCTTTCAGCACATTTTTTGCTGTGCAAACAAAACCGAGCATCCCTTGGTTCTTCGCTTTTCTGTTTTTCTTTTCCATGCATCCCCCCCCCCACCCCCACACACACACACACCTCTGTCCCTGGTCTCTCTTTAATGTAGCTTTCATTAAATGCAGTACTTTCAAACCAGCTTTTGAGTGGCTGAATAGACGGGCAGCATAAAAAAAGGGAGGGGAGTTTGTCACTACTACAGTCACCCCAGACAAAGAGGCCTTTTTGTTCTGGTGGGGAACAAAGGACATGTGAATGTGTATGGGTTGAGGTACATAAGTGTTCATTGCATATGCACATGAGTGACCAGGTTTATAATTTTTTTCCCTAAGTAACTGTGACTTTAGCTGTATTAGACACTGTGTACGGCCAGTAGTGTCTGTAGAGCATCCAGCATAATGCACAGGCAGCCATGATGGAAATGCCAGCCCCAAAGGCTCCGGTGTTGTTTGCACTCCTGGCTCCTGAATTGGACGCAGCTGGAGGAGCCATATCCGCCGGTACATGCACACACACATTCCTGCCCCGCTACCAACCGGTTCCAGTGCACATGCAGCCATCTGCGTGTACGCCTCTTTCTTTAGCACCTACGTAAATCAGACTGGATGAAAACGCTCTGGCAATCTTTGAAATCGCCAGCGAATTACCTGTAATAAAACATGACTAGCGTTCTGGCACCCAAGCACATGTTCACAACAGGATTTCACTCACACAGCTCACTAAGCCTACCATTATGCCACTGCTACCTTTTCCTCAGTCTGCACGTGTTATTAGAGGCAATAAACACAAGCAAGGCAAGGTTTGAAAGAGTGCCAGGTGGTTTGCGTTCAATACTTCTCACCGTAGTCACTGAAATGCGACAAAGTTAGTTTTCGACGGCGGGCCTTGAACCTCTTTGATGTGTTCTGGATAAAATTGACAGTATATGGGTGTTTCTTTAACTAGAAGTGCTTTTGGCCTTGTGGATTTTTATAAAATAAACTGAGAACTCATCACTAGAGAATTTTCTTTCTCAATTTGCACTATTATTCTAATACTTAGACGATTTTTTATGTTAAATTCAGGGCTGTCAAAATTAACTCGCTAACGCTAATTTTTTCTTCTTCTGTTTAACACCTTAATTGAAGACTGAAGTAATGGCTGCTGTAGCTTTACCATCCCAGGAATACATCAAATTAAATATCAAATATCATTTAAAATATCAAAATAGAAAAGAGTTACTTTATATTGTAATATTATTTCACAATATTGCTGATTTTACTGCATATTGGTCATATAAGTGCACTTGGTGAGCAACTTATTTGTGACCCTGGACCACAAAAGCAGTCTTATGTGTCCATTTTGTACGATTGAGATTTATACATCGACTGAAAGGAAAATGTAAAAATGAAATGCATCCATTGATGGTTTGTTAGGATCGCCTTTAAAGGTTACCATTTCTGTTGTGCTGCATCCACCTACAAAAATACAATTTTGATATATTTACGGTAGGAAATTTACTAAATATCTTCATGGATCATGATCTTTACTTAAAGGTGCTCTAAGCGATGCCGGGATTCGTAACTTGTTGTTGACGTTCGAACTATTGTCAAACAAAACGGAGGCTAGCTAGACCCTCCCTCCTCCGCATCTCGTCTCCTCCCCCTCCCTTCCCTTCCTACCTGAATGTCGGACTGGAAGCCCTTCTGCCGGCGGAGTTCTCGCCATCTTTCGAATGCTTTACCGATGTAAATTCGGTACTTCGCTCGTTCTTTATCCTTTTCCCTCTTCTTTGTAAGTTGATCATCGGAACGTCGTCTCTTTGGTCGTGTGTCGGCCATTATTCAAACTTCCCTCTTGATGCTTCTCTCTCCTTCACACACCCCCCTTAATGTGCACGCGCACTAACCCCCCAGACCCACCCTCAAATACTTCTTGGCAGTGATTGGCTGGAACACTGTTTGTTATGTTTCGTGGAGCGGGTCGCCGCAGTTTGTTTTTGTTGCCGTTTGTGGAGCCTGTGGTGTCTACAGAGACCACGGTTTTTTACAGTGTGTTCAGGGGACAGGCAGCTAGCGGATAGTGAGGAGATGTTTGCTGTATGTGACAAAATTATTATTATTTTTTTTGCCATAAAAGAAAAATCGATAATTTTTACCCATACAGTGTTTTGTTGGCTATTGCCACAAATATACCCATGCTACTTAAGACTGGTTTTGTGATCCAGGGTCACATTTGTGTTACTAAGGCTAATTTTATAGCTAGCTTCAAAAATACCTTGTTACGATGCTGGTGTGTCACCATACATTTCTTCTCAAGCTTAAGACTTTCTTAGTCAACCAGCTTAAAGACAATGCTAGTCAGCTAGACTAGTATAAACTTGCATGGACTGGCTGTTGTAAATTAATTCTGTAAATAAGCTGATCTAAGGATGAGCAAAGGATGTATTTCAAAATGACTTCATCTCTTCCTTGCTACAGAACCATATTAATCACTCTCATCAAAAAAGAGACCAAAGGGTCCAATGTTTCAGTGTTTCAATTTCAAAAGTGTCATTATTTGTTTTTTCTATACAAACAGATTTAAATTTTGCACAAAAAACAAAACAGACTTTTTTATTTCCATTCTGAGCTTGCAAGAGAAACATTGTGATCAAACAATGCAACCATTTCTAATCTGGATGTGAGCTGTATCAAAGAACTGATGTGCTCTTTAATCAGGGTTTCTATCGTCCCTGGGGCTACAGCTGACACGGATTTTCTCTCGATTGCATTCCTCCGCATGGGGTAGTTCTGCGAGCAAAGTCGTACGCTTCTACAGCCATGTTTAGCACAGTCCCCACGTTTTTAGCACGGCTGACATTATTTCCCTTAGTTGGATTGAACCATCTGGAAGCAAGTATGGAGACATGCAAGGTCATGCCCAGACGGCAAGTGGTGGAGTCAGGCGCGGATACTCAGTGCCTTCCTCCCCCTTCCTTCGTCAGCGTGGCATAGGCTAACCCTCTCTAGGAGACTGGCAGAGTTTGTGGAGGGAGGATCGGGCCCTCTCAGTTTCTGTTTTTGTAGTGAAGGAGCACAATTTTCCCTTCAACACTAACTTTAGTGTATGTCAACCTGCAAGATAAGGTGTTAAGACAACTTTTAATGGCTCAATGACGAAAAACCTTGTTTAAAACACTTGTGCCAAGTTCTTAGAAATGTACTCTTTGTATTATTATTATTATTATTATTATTATTATTATTTTACCATTTTCAAGAAAGTTTTAATTTCTGTCTGCAGGGGTCCTCTCTATGACATCATTCAAGTTTTTTTTCCCCCATTTTGGTTGGACCGCATGACTTTGTTGGTCACACTATACTGGACTTTTATTTTGCAAAGTTTTTTTTCCCCCAAATACTGTATTAATATGCAGTGAAGCAGTTGTGTTAGAATAAATTTATTTTTCTAAGAAATAAGCTAATATGCTAAAGATTTTAAATTTTAGAGTTCAAAGGTTATTTTTTTATCCCGCAAGAATTTCATTGGTTTAATGAGCTTCATTATAACAAAAAGTTGCATCACCCAGACATTTTTGACCTTGTGCCCCTGAATATATATATAAAATTAGTTAATTAAAAAATGAAAAACCTGCTCATCATAGAGCAGGATTTAAAATGTATTTTTAAAATACATTAATAGACATGGGGACAAAAGCGGATTTATTTTAAGCATTCTTGCTGCAGTTTTCCATCTCTTCCTGTTTTCTCTCTCTTTGATCTCAGTCCATTTGGGTCCAGTCTGCTTTCCATTGCTGTTTTTGATTACCTTTCTGTCCGAGTTTCATCTTAAATGCTGAAGCTTTGCAGTTGTGCTTGTCTCGGTGACTCCAATGACACTTTCTCCGAACACACAAGCCTCATATTTCACTTTACACACGGCTAGTTTTGCCATAAATCATTTGAAAAGAAAAACATGTCAAATCTAATATTAAACCGAGGTGCTCTATCGCTTTCACATTGTCCATTTTTTCCAGCAGTCCATTTCTAAACGTTTATTATACTCATTCACATGGGATATTTAGCCATGCTTTTACACATTTGTTTGTGTGTGAGTGTGTGAGTGTGTGAGTGTGTGAGTGTGTGAGTGTGAGTGTGAGTGTGTGTGTGTGTGTGTGTGTGTGTGTGTGTGTGTGTGTGTGTGTGAGAGAGTGATTATGTGTGATTATGTGCGTGTGTGTGTGTTCTGGGGAACTGGGCTGTCAGTTTCCTGGTGGAGGCTTATAGAAACCTGTCAGCTGGATTTGGGAAAGACTAAGTTTGCTTAAACTCTTAAGAGGGAGAAAGAGCGTGGGTGTTTTTGGAATAAGAAAATGAGTGCGGATGTGTTGAGTGCAAAGAGGGAATGTAAAAACGTGTATTTGTGTGTCCGTGCATGGCAGTTTAAAGTGTTCCTGGATGCTGAGCTGGTCCTGTGGTTTGCCAGGGTGTTGAAATGGGTTCAAGAGAGACGGTCTGTGGCGAGCAGGTGAGAGGAAATGGGGAATAGCACCCTTTCTGTCTGAAACATTTCACTGAAATAACAGACTCCCCTTTAATGACCACTGGGCACTAGTTAACCTCTGCCCCCTGTAATTGAGCTGTAAGAATGTGATCTCACCACCTTGACGGATGTACAGTCCGGCTTATTTGTGCGTGTTTAAGAGCACGGCTGAACCCTGACTGAAGTTGCTTTCTCCAAATAAACCCGTCGACAGACATTTTCCTTGGCCGGCCCGCTGCACAAATACTTGCCGTGATTGCCAGCTTAGACTATGGAGGCCGAAGTGTCTGTGCTTTATTGCTTTTAAGCTCCTCTAAAACGGTTCAGATATTGAAGGTGTGTTCAAATCATTTGGCGTGGACGCAAGGTCACCCATTAGGAATGGGGTGACAGGGTTTTTTAAACTTGGCGAGCCAAGACGGCTTTTCTTTCCAGATGTGTGTGGATGTGGGCTGTCACTGGCTGTGGTCTTTTTCTCTTGCACTCATGGTTGGGTTAATGCTGGGGGATGTTCTCCACAGCAATGTGCTCTTCATCCGGGCCAAGTGCTTGTCAGTTATCCCACTCTTTGGGAAGTGCTTTGTTTGTTTGGTACAGAGAAGTACAACATGAAAACTTGCAAGGTCTGAAAGGCCTTCAGGGAATTCCGGTATGTACACATGAAAATACACTCCTGCTCTCTGGTAGAGCGACGGTGATTAAAACAACAAACATAGTCAATGTAAATAAAAAATTACCCTGTTCTCTTCTTAATACACATTGATGGTCTTGTAGGAATCTATAACCCAAAACATTGGAAAAAAAGAAAAAAATCTGCTGTTGTGCTGTTTCAAACCCGTATGACTGACTTTCATCCAGTAGGGTGAATTCAATATAAGGACATAGTGAATCACTTTAATGCTTGTTAGCTTAATAAAACTTTACAATAGCAGCAAATAAGGATAGATTTGAAAATAAACATTACTATTTTGTTGAGAATGAGATGAAGACTGAACTTGACCTCCACAGTCCAAAAGCTTTCTCAAGTCAGTTCTGGCTCCATTTTGGCTTTGGAGGTCAACTTTTCACAATCTAATCAATTCCCTGTTGATAACATTAAGTCACACCCTACAGTTCTTTCACTCCAAAATGTGTGGTTGTAAGTGGGGGTGTCATAGGTGAAAAGTACAGCAAAAGGAAACAAGAAAAGAGGAGTCACAATCCGACCTGTAGCACAATAATCTGCGTATTTGTACATGAATAGACTGTTTCTGACATTATTCTCCTTTTTTCCCCCTGTATTTTACATGCTGTTTCTACAATCAACCTATTAATTATAAAAGTGAGGACATCCATGAGCAGATCACATGAAGTGGAATGCTCTTAGCATGTCATGAAAGAGCACAGGATTTGAATTATTCAGCCCCATATACTGAACATGCTATGTTCACCTGACTATACTGCTTCTCTTTACATGTGTGAAATGCTCCAAAGTGTGTTTCAGCTAGACTTCAGTCAGTGGCCCATCATTTATTTTGTGTCCTCCGGCACTTGGGAATCATGTAATATTGAAAAGTTCACTTTCTTGTACTTCTCTCATCCCTTTCTCTGTCTCTGTTTCAGCATGCCCTTCAGGTTTCTTCAAGACTGCGCAAGGTGACGAGAAATGCCTGCAGTGTCCAATCAACAGCCGCACAACCAACGACGGAGCCACCAACTGTGTCTGCCGAAATGGATATTACCGCACAGACTCTGACCCCTTAGAGATGCCCTGTACAAGTGCGTCCTCCATGGTTTTTCTCAATCAACATGAAAGCCTAATTTTAAAATTATATTTTCTAAACTATCAGTGTGAACTTTCAATGTCTTAGAAAAACAATATATATATATATATATATAAAGTGCCCAAAAGAAAATTATTTATATTCTAATTTAGGTTATAATTAGAGTATTTTTAATCTTTGAGAATGTATCTTGCACAAAATTAAGATAAAATGTCTCAAAGTTATTATCTGGCAGACACTTGTTTTGTTGTTAATCCCACTAAGTATAATAGCATCAAATTTTAAATAAAGAAATTTACACAAAATATGAAAAAATAAATGATAAAGCACAATTTCTGTAAATAAATTGAAAACACGGTAATAGACTTTTGCATTTAACGAAATATTCTGCTACAAAATTTCATCATGAATATTTTTAGCCTGGTGCGCATGAATGCGCTGAAAAATCCAAACTGATTCAACTGATCCAACAATACAAAGTAAATCACTAAAATGAATAAGACGTACCATGATACATATGAGAGAACGTTAGGAAAGTTTGATTATTTCCTAACCTTTTCTACCCCTATAGCACAGTCAACAGCACACCTCTCTTCCAAAACCACTGCAAACAGCAGCCTTTTCTCTTCAATCCCACTGACTACAGATCAGGCAGAGAAAAATTACTCATGGCCCCATTATTGACACAGATCAGGCCATGAAGACTAGGAAAGAGAGACAGACAGCTCCTTATGTTGTTGTGAACGGCATGTTTTTGTCTCTTCCTGAAAAAGGCAAGGTGGGGGCAGAGAAGAAGGAGAAAGAAAGGGAAGAACGAGACAGCTTTTTTACAAAAGCCATTTGCAAAAGCCTGGCCCTGGGAGGAGAGCAGCTGTTGTGAATAAGAGAACAGCATCGTGTCGCAGAGTTGAAGCTCAGTGGGCCTTTGCCTGATTAAAGAGAGGAAACGGCAGCCTTTACCGCCCACTAACCTGGGAATGGGATGTTTAGAAACAGTTTTGCATGCGACAGAGCTTCAAGAAAGAGATGGCTCTTAATGATTCACAGCTGTAAATAGGTAATCAATTGGAGGCTTCATTTTTTGTGGGGCTTTTTTAAAAGGGCAAAAGGCAGTGGGTTGTTTCTTGATTACCTCACTTGGCCCTAGAGGAGCACCCACAGTAATTGGGAGCACATGCCGGCTGAAGATAAACACAGGGTATTGTAAGCTTTAGTTGGGCTGTCAGTCAGAACGAGGTCCCTGAGGTGCGTTTGTTTGGTGTGCTCTTACTCTTCTTCAAATTTGCTGTCTGTGCATGAGAAAATGCAAATGATGTTTACAAACACAGGAACAGCTCGGAAAAAAAAATTTTTAATAGACCCAAGTAAGCCTGTGATTTGAGCGATGTTATCATAATTCAAATTAGCATGATGGAAATATGCAAGGAAATACACATGGAATTGCACACAATGTACATTGTTTCATTGTATTATTCTGTCTACCCCTCTGCAAATTAAAATTAAAGTGATTAGCACACTTTGACACATTTGGGCTGGGAAGTTTAAGTGGGTGTTGGGAGTTCAAGTCCGACTTCACATTTACTGATCCTTTCATCTCCTTTACCTTCCTTCATTTATTTGTTACGCTACTATCCTCTCGATAAAAGTATGTGAGTAATTCCCTTGTCTTTTGTTATTTGATTAACATTAAAAACACAGACATCAGCAGGACAATTAGGCTGCTGTCACTTTTAAGACATAATGCATGCACTGATCTGGTACACTGATACTGATACACATGCGTTGTCTTTCTCGACTGTTTACTTTCACTTAAGACATAACCTACTGTTTGCTAGGATACTCGCCAAGATGGGCATGCATGTTGATATAATTTGTGTGTGAAATTGTCTGGAACAAACGTAATATTTGCGCACTGTTTGAGTGCAAGGCTTTCCTTGTGCACGCTTCGGATTAGTGCTTAGACAAATCTTCTCACAACATGCGCAAGTTCTCTTTTGCGTCTTCTTTAAATGTTTAAATTGCCAAATGAGTTTAGTTTAAACACCCATAGCAATATGTGCTGTTCAGGTCTGACATGCGCGTGCACACTATCGACACCCAGGTAATGACAGCGTAAATGACTGGTCATGTTAGAGCATACAGCACCCTCATTGTACAAAGTTTAGGGGAAGCCAGAATGCTGGCGCAAGTGTATGCCGCACCGTGGGTGGAGAACGGTCCGGTTCGATTTTTTTATTTTTTACCGAGAACCGTTACACCCCTAATACAGTATATATTTCAAACAAAGGGTAGATAACAATTTTTTTTGTCATTTACAGGGGCAACTTAATTTTTCTTTCAGACTTTCGTAAAAATATTTTTCTTGTTTGTTTTTCCAGCTGTGCCATCGGCTCCTCAAAATGTCATCTCCAGTGTGAATGAGACTTCACTGATGCTGGAGTGGAATCCTCCACGGGAGACTGGTGGTCGTGATGACGTGGTCTACAACATCATCTGCAAGAGTTGTGGAGGTGGCAGAGGGGGCTGCACGCGTTGTGGGGACAACGTGCAGTTCGTTCCACGGCAGCTGGGACTCACGGAGAGCCGGGTCTTTATAAGTGAACTTCTGGCTCACACCCAGTACACATTCGAAGTCCAGGCTGTCAACGGTGTATCAGACCAGAGCCCTTATTCACCCCAATATGCATCAGTCAACATCACTACAAACCAGGCTGGTAAGTCTACACTTTTAGAGGTTTTTATTTATTTATTTATTTTACTTGATCTTTTTTTATCTCAACTGGGTGCTTTGGTACCACATAGTGTTCATTTTGTTTGACGAAAAATATTTATTGACGACCTTTTCTTCCATGGAGTAAGACGAGACTATAACGAGACAACACCAATGTCATTAAACGATAACTGTGAATACATCAACATGCAATATTGCTGACGAAAAAGGATGAGACTAAAATGTAGTAAAAAATAAAAGCATTACTAAAACCTCTCTTTGTTTTTGTATTATAGACTGTTTTTTACCAAGCTGCTATGAGCTTTCGTGCTTGCAGTTGCCAGATTTCAAGAATTTAAATCCCCCAATCAGAGATTTTCTGTTAAAAGAACACAATTTCTACCCGATGTTTTACTTAATATTTTACAATCTGGAAATCTCTCTAAACACTGCTGAAGAAGCTCGGATAATCTGAAAACTTCAAAAACACAGACAAATATGTAAGCTGGAGTTCAGCGATCTCCATTTGAGATATTTTGCAAAATGAAAGTGTCATTCAGCCAGTCTGTGTTCCTTCAAGAGCCGCTTGCGCTGGTTTCTGTGACAAAAATTGCGATCAAACTGTCTGTAGTAATTCCAAACATGAATCTCGACTAAATGAATAAATGCACCTAATCAGGTCTTTTATTTTTATTTATTTTTATTTTTAATTAAAAAACATGAATGTAATTTGGAATTAGGCTAGAAATGTCACCGTTTTAATTTTTGAGAGATATGTCTTTGTTTTCATAATGTAGAAAATGGGTTCATTTATGACAAATAGCCTATGAAAAAAAATCAGGAAACTAGATTAGGTAAAATAAATCATGCATATGAGTTCTATGAGACATTATGAGACTATATGAGACATTCTCTAGATTTGTACTTATATATGAAGTGCAAAAATTCTGATGAAATGCAAATATAAATTTCTCAAATGACAACAATTGTTGTGATGATAATTTAAGCAAAATAGTCATTAGCCTATTATCAATTTAACCATTATGTAGCATGACGAAAATATGACTTTTTCATTGACTAAAACTAGACTAAAATGCCCAGGCTTTTAGTCGACTAAAACTTGACTGAATGAAAACAGGGCAAGGTTGACTAAATATGATAAAAAAAAGTGCATTTGACAGACACAGGACTAAGACTGTAAAAATAGCTGACATGAACACTAGTACCACAGGAGGTTGCCATGTTGGATGCTCATACTCGTTTAACTATTTTAAATTCAACTTTTCATTTTTGTTAACCTGTTTGAACACATAATAGGGATGGATCACAATGGTCATGATGTTTTGTTTTATTTTATTTGGCTATTTTTATTGATATTTTTATCTTTATTTTATTTATATTATTTCATTTTAGCTGTTGTTTAAGGCGTTGCATTGCATTTTATTATTATTATTTGCTTTTGTCAAGTTTTAAAGTTTCTATCTAAAAGTTTTTTCTTAAGAAATATGTCTGTTCAGTATAGGGTGAATCTGAAACCAGCCTAATTATTAAGGGCTTATTTAAGATTAGGTGATTAGTTGTTCAGGGAAACCACTGACCAGTTATTTTAGAAAATGTAATCTCTACCACATAACCATCTATGCTTTCATTGTTTATTTACCTACTAGTCTAAACTCACTGTGTAATGGTGCGTTAAACAGATCTCAAAATTTTCTGTAACTCGCTTTGTTACCTCCAGATTACATCCCAATTACACTTTTTGGCTCACATCCCACCATGTCACCATGAGGTTAGACATAATTCCCAGAAACTCAACGTGATCCACGTTGAATCAGACCCAAACCATAGTGAGACAGATTATCCGGAGCCTAGGATCTCTGTAGCCAATGATGACTTTTAATGAAAAACAGCTTCTTTCTACTGATTAGACAAACCGTTCTTCCACCTCCTGAAGCAACAGCCATGCCTTCAAGACATAGTACAATCAGAAGCTGCCATTGCAAAGGCAACAGAAGTCTGCTTTCTTTCCACTGATGCCATTGTGGTTTAGATTACTGTGTTCCAATTATTTCAGAGGGACTGCAGCATTGATTTGTACTTTAAGTGTCTGTATGAAATGTGTGGTTGATTGTGCCAGATCGGTACTTGGAACTCTTAGAGGCTCAAATAGAGACAGCCATTATTTTATGTTCCTCATCCTGCTGGCTACAGACAGATCATCAAACCCATCCCTGCTTTAGCCTAGTAAAGCTCCTTGTTCTATCGTTGACTGTATTTTAATTGGTTGAGACATCGCTTACTTCAAAATAAAAAAAAACATTTGCATCATTCAAGGGAGGTTTTAACCGGTCCGTTGTGCAAAGAGCATGCTGGAAGAGATGTATCTTTTATCCTTGGAGTGTTTACAACTGATGAGACCAAAGCAAGCTGAGAGAGGTGATTGAGTAGATGTGTGCATATATTGTGTCCTCATCATCACACATGTAAGGAATAATTGACGAAAGGCCGTTGAATTATTAGAAAAATAATGCACACTCCCATCGGGTGTTCATTATTTTTCTAATAATTCCACGGCCCAGAGTCAATTATTCCGCTTATTGTACGGTTACCACAGCTCAAAACATGATGTATCTCAAGACGTTTACCAAGTTTTTGTCCTTAAAACGCTCTTGTGTGTGGGACAATTTTTTTTTTTACACATCTCATCCCAAGCCACCAAAATGTCATTTTAGAGCTAGTAACAGAGACTTAAGCAACTGCTTGCAGTCTAATGCACTAATTAATGCAATTATTAGAGAAAGAGAGAGAGATCAAGCGTGTGTGAATTACCCCAGTCTGTGAGTCTCTCGACAGTGTTTGGCACCAACGTCTACTAATATAGAGAAAAGGTTTATCTGCAGTGCATCTCGCTAGTTAGAAATGTCATGTAGCTTTTAAGTTTCTAAACTATTTTACTGATAAAATCGTTAGATCAGCGCTGATAACACTTTGTTTTTTTTTCCTATTGTTTACTATATTTATTTGCTCGGTCAATGTCGTTGTGGGTTTTAGTTTTGTGGGCTGTAACCTTTGAAATAACTAAAATCATTTGGCGAAGTGATATGAAACTAATGCGGTCAAGACCTGCCTGGAACTTCTTTAGCCGTGCGTTTCCCTAAAAATAATTGCACAACTTAGAATGTTCATCAACCAATCAGAATCAAGCATTCAACAGCCCGTAGTATAAAACGTATACAACCAACTAGTTTACACGCATACATTATCTACTCTCAAACTATTTACTCTCTCCTAACTATCACTCGCATTCATGCAGTCAGATACTGAAATTCAATTATCACAGACATGCGAGTGTAGAGACAATGTGTTAAGTATTGTCACTGAAACTTGAGTAAGAGGCAAACAGGTCTTAGAGGCAAAAGGGCGTATTCAGACTCGCTCTCATAAACTGACAGGGGGATCCTGTAAAGACTTCAACTTTTTACATTCAGTCTCTCAACGGTAACACTAAGTGCACTTGAGACATTTAGGGGACTTGTGAACGTATGTGAAACTGCCATGGGAGCTGAATGATGAGGCTTTCAATGTTTCTTTGAACAAGAAACGACTGATCTGCTGGAAACAGAAGAATTGTTAGATTCACTTCATATGAGTCAGCTGAACAGCATCTTTGAAACAAAAGCCAACGTTTTCCCCCCAAGCTTTATGAGTCCACATATTCTCCTTGGAGATTTGCCTAGGATTTGTGCGTTTTTTTTTTTTTTTTTACATTACATTTATGTTACATTACTGCTCATAAAAGCATACTGGGACTGCAAATAAAAAATAAAAGTCTTTGTTGAATATTTCAGTATTTGTACTTTAATTTTTTTCAAACATTTTTATTTTTACTATCATATAATTATAATTATATCGTTATTTTAGTACACTTATAATATCACTAAAGTTTTTTTATGTCAAAAACGGTTGTTTTTTTTGGGAGGGGATTGTTTTTGCTTTTAATGACAATTTTCTTCTCTCTGGCAATACATTTTTTTTTTTGTTGGTTGCAGTGATTTTAAGAAACATTCTCCTTGCATGTGAAATGAGTAACATCCCTGGGTGTACTTTGGTGCTTACATTCTGGGCAGAGCAGCTTTCTGATCTCCTATTAGTCATTGATGTGTAAATATGGGTGGTCATGTTTTGCGATTTAGCTCTGTGTCGTCAATACAGTAAATGCTCTGTTTGGACTGACAAGAAAGTTTTAGTTTTGTATAAGTGCATTTTACTAGTCTAAGCAAGGATATCATAGTTAGGTATTGATCCTCTGGGTGAAACTGTGGTGTAAACATAAATCACAGTTACAGACAGGATATAAAAACCAAGTAGAGTAGGTCTACTTAGTACATTTTATTATTACAAAAGAGCATGGAATATCCAATTTTCCATGATATGGCTCCTTTAATACCTTTTACGTAATGAATTGCTATTGCTTTTATATATATTTTTATAGAAAGATTGTACTCCATATGTTTTCATTTGGCATTGCCCTGTTCTAACCCGTGCTTTCTTCCTTCTGGAGTTCCTCCCTGCTGTTGGGACGTTCTACCCCCGCTCCGCCTGTCACTTTGGATTAGCAGCCCCGGACCTCCATCAGGGGGAGCTGTGAAAGTACTCACTCCAGCTCCCTGTTAGCGGCCCAGGCCCCCTGGGACAGGGCACTAGGACTGAGGGGCCTGGGTCAGGCTGTCCGGGCCTTTAATTTTGTCTGGATTGGAGGGCTTTGGGGTTACATAAACATCTTGTCACCCCTCATTAGCAAAGGCGGCTTCGAACTACCCCCTTCACGTTTTGTGCTTGCAGTAGATTGTGTGTGTGCATTTTTGTCCGTATCCATGTGCAAGCTTTAATAAGTTTTTAAGCCTGGTTGCCCAAGAGGCGAGGTATGTTCTGCAAGAGAAACAAACAAATTAGAAAATTCAAAGTGATTGCTGTGAAAAGATTTAGTTTTTTTAAGAAAATGACCCCCTTCTAGATCTTAGGTTCGATGATGAGATTTGCAGTAGGCGTCATTTGAAATTCTTATTTTCTCAAGCATTGTTTTCAGGAAGTTTCTCCACAGCTGCCGCTATCATCCTCTCCCAGGCCTTTTTACACTGTCCATCATTATCACAAATACAGTTGAAGTCTGACTCAAATGGCTGTAAGGACAGCAGACAAGACTCTGAGCGCAAGTTTGTATGCTGGACGGTCTTTAGAGCCCGAGTTATACTTATGCGTGATGATACATCATGGGCTTAAACTGTCCTCGTGCACACTTGTTAAGGGATGAACAATTCATAAACACTGCTATTATGGGGAGAGTGTTATGATCTTGGCCTTGGAGAGTTCTTTTCCAGATCTTGATGAATTATGTCCAGTCTGCCCACTAAGTATCAGGTTGGTGTTGTTCTCTGCATTGACCCAGAATGTAGTAGTGAGTAAAGCTGCAAACAGCTCCTATGGTTCACTTTTTTCTGCCATTTTTCAATGCAGAGAAATTTCTCTAGGCCAGTGGTTCTCAACTGCTGGGTCACGACCCAAAATGAGGGTGCGATAGGGTTGTGAACATAAAAAAAACAACACTAAATAACTAACCAATGACCATAGGTTGGTTAGAAAACTAAATATACTCATTAAATTTTACAAAAGGGAAAAAGCAGTTCCCATATCCTTTTGTTAATACATTTGTCTGTTGTGTACAGCAAATACTGATAGATGCTATTCACACAAAGTATAAATATAGGTGGGACGAGTTACTGCAAAAAACCCAGGTTAGCTGTTGGCTATTTGCTTTCAGTATAAATAAACACTGTTTGTTTGTGAAGACATTTTTATGTAATAATAATAATAATAATTTAAAATACTATACTAATTAACTACTTGAAGTCTATTATATAATGTGGGCCCTGAAGCAAAACTAGATGAGAACTACTAATCTTGGTTTAAAAAATGTGCAAAAAATCTAGGCCATTTCAACTTAGACACATTGACACTTCATGGTTTAAAAAGTTAGCAGAGAAGAACCTTTGAAATGAATTTGGTCTTTGTAAAACTGTGTCAAGGGTCCTTTAATCTTTTGAAGGCCTTCAAACTTTTCCACCAGTGAATCAAATGGCAGAAAGAAAAAAAATCTGCCAACGACTTATTTCAAGGGTTTTGAGTTTAATGGATAAAAATTCATTTTGAAGTAGCCTGAATGAGAATTACTGATATAGTGGAGCCCAAAATGCTTAAAATGTGGAGATTTAATTTCTGCAACCCTTTCTTGTTATTTTTGGAAATGTAGCTTGTTTTATCATTGAAAACCTACCCTGTTTATTTATTTAGTTTTATTTAGCTTAATAAACGTGTGGTTTAATTCCTCACTTGGTTTGATACTTTGTTGTAATGCAGTGGCATGCATACAAGTAGCTTGAGCGTCCATTTACTTGCATTACAGTGTGTTGTTGAGGGTAGTAGTTGTTGATCTTTGACTAAAGCCCAAACAGCAATCTAGAACAGTGTCCCTTGGAGGTCTAAACAGAGTGTGCTTTCCCTTTATTAGTTTAGTGATTTGTCTTAATTATGGCACACCAGAAAGATTAACAAAGCTGTATTGAATAAAGGCACAATGTTTTATTGAGGCAATTTTACAGAGGCAAACTGGAATGAAGGCCTTGAGCTCTGGTCGGCTACAGTAATAGTGCACGTCTGTGTCGGGCAGCTGGAGACACAAAGACAGCTTTTACCTTTCCTTTCTGCTTGGCTTTCCTTGCCTGTCCCCTGCAGCTCTGCATCAACAGGGCAAGCAAGGTTAATCAGTCATCAAGTAAACCAAAACTGACTCCAGGCCCTTCACTTTACTCTAACACACACATTTGAGACCAGCATTTATCAGGGCAAGGATAGAAAATGTCCGCCCGGGTGTCCCTCTCTCTGAAAGTTTTATTAGAGCAGTGTGTGACAGATCGCATGCAATTTGTGATTTGCCTAAAGTCGGGAAACACTTGGCAAGTGCTACTCAAGGGGTCGTTTAACTTGCCTCTTCCCATGAATGGAGAGAAATAGAGCCACATGGCTCAGTCAGTTTCACTTTATATGTAGTGCTGTTCTTCCCACTGCAGAGATGGATGAATGGGAACACACACACAAAAAAAATCAACAATTCTGTCTACAAGATTCAATAAGCCTCATGTGGTTGAGGTTTACGTCCTTTGCCATGTCATGAATTCATTGCAGCACTGTATATTGCAACAGAGATGATGGTTTTACGAATCAATCAAATATGGCATAATGTTATAAAACAAATTAACCACATTTAATAAATGTATTTAAAAAAAAAAAAGGTTTATAAGAAATTAATAAACTTATTTATTAACCACAAATTAATGTTGTAATATAGAGAATTTAAATACACTTAAATGTTATAGTTAACAGTGAACAATATCAGCATTTCTTAATCTTGGTTAATGGTAATTATTACGTTCATACATATAGTATACATATGTTTCAGTATATTGTATATGCCTGATGAAGGTCATGAGACCGAAACGTTGCTAATAAATATTTGTTGATACTTTTTGCAAGTATTGATAGTGTGGTGGATTTCCTTTTTTTTATCTTTTTTTTTTTAATGTTAATGTTAACATTTATAAATTAACAATAACCTAGAATAAAATGCTGTAAAAACAAAAGGTTGTATATAGTTAGTTCATAAGACTTAATGCATTAACTGTTGATTAATTTGAACTTTGAAAATGTAACTTGTGAAAAGACTTAATACTTTTTTTATTACATTTTCTGTGCCAAACTTTTACAGTATAATAATTTCAATGGTTTTACTTTGTTACATAAATTGGTGAAACATATTTAATGAATTAATAGTGCACTCCCAGTTATTACAGATGGTATTTTTTTCTTTATATTCCATTTTTGTTTAGCATGTTTCCAGTCTAACGCACTGTTTGAGCATAACAGTTGTTGTCCATCACAGAAAACTCCTGGCAACATTAGCTCCCGGCCATTAGCTTTCTGCGTGAGAGTCTGGCGCACCCAGATAAACGGCCGACCCATATGCTGTTTCCGTCTGCCAGCTCACATGTACACTATTACGTCATTCAGCATTATACACTCCAGCTACTGTTTGTTTATCCATTTCATTAGCCCAAGGTGAGCAGTACCACATGTGTCAGGCTTTCCTTAATACCTGAGGAAATGAATTGGTTCCTTATCAGATGGGGGAATCATTGTGTGAATGAATTACATTATGCAGAGTTGGGTCTGGTAATCTGGCTCGGGCGCTGTCGGGTGCTGGTGGAAGATTTATGACTTAATTATCTTCAGAATTGCTTTGGCGAACTCCTGTCGGGCCACCAGAGACAGTGATGCCACCGGCGGCCTCTGGAGAAAGTGGCGATACAGAGCTAGATGATTCTATTGCCATGTAATTGAGAAGTGTACTTTTGTATTTTACTGTCTTGACCTCATTGCAGAAAGAGTCATCCATTTCGGTATTCAATATGGACTCACTTCATTGAGGCTTTCAGATGGATGTCGATTGCCACCTGTATTGCAGAAGAGCTGGGGTTTCCACCTCGGTCATGGATCTTTCCCCGAGAAGGCTGCCCTTTTCATGCCGTGCCTCACAAATATAAAGGGGTTGGCTGGTGTGGGAGCACTGTGACAGAAGGTGGCAGAGAGGGCACATATGGAAGGTGCCAGGTGGGGTCAGGGGGCAGCCGGGCAGGAGACTGCATCGGACACATGGAACACTGGCAAAGTCCAAAATCACAGCTCTCGTCCTGTCACATGCTGTTGCATGCTAATCACATCAGGTGTCATCGGAGGAAAGTAAGGGTTGTTTCATTTGCATTAGCCAGGGAAAAGGCCTTCATAAGTATGCAGGGCAGGCCACAGGAGCTGTTGACTATGCAGTGAGCAGTGCATAAAATATCCATTTCATTATGCATGTGTACAGAAAAGAAAACTACAATATAAGTGCATTATTGTCATAAGTTTGAAGCCTTGCCAATTACGAACGCCTTGATGATTGAAAACATTCCGCTCATACGTCCAACAACAGTAAATACAATACAACAGGGATTTAGTGTTTAAATCACTGTTGTTTAATCAAGGCCAATAATATTCACAAAGAACAGCGTGTTTTGCTGTAATCATCCTGGATTAACAAAGAACTGCAGTGACGGGTGCAAAGGCTCAATTAGACATGTTGATTTATTTCTGGAAGTGGAAAAGTTTATTGTGTTTTTGTGAAATATTTTTAAAAAGTCCAAGAAGTATAAACAAATGTCCAGTGCAATTTGTATGAAACGGCTGTTTGATAGGATCCTGAAATTTGAGGCTTCAAAATATCCAAGACCCTCCACTGCATTTTTTTTATTTACTTTACTACTCCTTGCACATAGATTTGAATTGAAGATCAAAACATCACACTGGAGTAATGGCTGCTGAAAATTTAAATTCGAATTGTAATATTTCACAATATTTTATTAGTTGCTAATACAATTTTGATACAGTCATTTGATAGTGTGCGGGAGTTCCTTGTTTTTTTTTATTTAAAAAGCAAATCCCAGTGAGATGAATGAGTACTTTGAATAGCGATTAAAATTAAGCACAAAAATAGCGTTTTTCTGTTTTTCATTTTTTTGCATTCATCTACAAATTATATTGGAAGGGATGATGTACAGAACAAGAAGACATCAAAGCTTTGAGCAACGATAAAGACAGCTAATAAGGTTAGAAAGTTTTCAGAAAAAACTATATCGGGAATTATGTCTTTTGCATCAACGATACATATCGTCACATTTATATGTCGCAATATCTCAATATAGCTATGTATCGTTACTGCCCTAATGTTTACATTTTAGATGTTATATTTTACGTTTCAGGATCTATTTAGACTTCTGCTAAAAGAATACTAGCTAAAAGTTTATTAGAGATGATATCATGTATCATGCAGATAATACACAAATTAAAATGTCACATGAATGTATCTATATTTCTGTTTTTGATCTTGAATTTGATTCCCTAGGTAATTTTTTTAGTCCAAAGTCCTAGGCTAAAATCACGTACCGGCTTGGGATCACGTGATTAGCTCACTGTCCTTGTGCCTAAGTCTTGATCTAATATAAATCATGGCAGGATAACAAAATCATGAACGCTAATATAATTTGTCCTCCTCTCTGTTAACAAAAAGAACAAGAGTTGAACAGGTTCCCTTGTTTAGATGTGATGTGCCAAAAGACCTCTGATTGTCTGTGAAGATTGTGAGATCTGTCAGATGGCAGTTGACATGCATCATATTGACTATGCGTCTATGCATAAAAGAAAGAATGCTAATGCACGTCATTGGACAGCTGCCATTTACAGACATGCCTGGGTTTTCACTAAACACCAGAGTTTCTTGAACAGTGAAACCATGCTGAGGGTTTCAGATTAGACTCAAACTCTCTGTAAGTGTCTGCAATCTTCTTAAGACTCTGAAGTGCCTATTTTTTGAATTAGCTTATGGTGTGTATACGAGTACATTAATGCTTCAATCTTTTCCAGTGCAGATGGTTTAAAGCTTGATGAACTGAAAAGGGGGTGCGCTGCTTTACGGCGCTGGAAACTCTGTGGAGACATAAAACCCTCAATCCAATACAGATGGGAAATAGGGACGCCTGCCAGACTCACTGTTTCTCTCTGCCTTTTTTTAGGTCGTACGTACACCATTGCTAAATGTTACATGCAAATGCAGTAGGTTCTTCCCCTCCTTTCTGGCTCTCTCTGGACGTGAGTCTCGTAAATAGGGAATACTCGCAGTGTACAGTCCTGCGCAGTAGAGGGACAGCAGCTGCTGTCAGATTGTGCTGGGAAAAGCTTGCTGTGGGGAAAAATTTTACCGTAAAAGGGGCTCGGGGAGTCGACGGGGGTGGACAAAATTTATAAGCGCTGACCTGTAAGGGCTACTTCAACCAACCTTACCAAATCACTACGTCGCTCTTCCACACCACAACTCGGTTCCAAATGAGATCCACATGCCTCCCAAACCTATTATATAGACCTGTAGTGCAGAGTCAGTGGAGTTGAGAGAACATTCCACAACACTCAGAGCCTTTTATATGATTATTAGGCCGAGCTTTTGGTTCTTTGCTCACTCACTGTCCCTAATTATCACTCATTAGTCATTAAACACCTATAATTAAGAAATCATTCTCAGGTGACACTTACTTTGATATAATGTAAATTAATAAAAATGATCTCTGTTAAAAAGATGCTTCATTGAACTAATATGAATATATGTTGTGTATTACACACACACACATACACAAACACACACATACACACACACACACACAGACACAGACACACACACACACACACACACACATATTAATTCACACATACATATACATCTCTCTAATAGAGATCATTTACATTTAAATTTAAATAAAAATGCACAAATATATGCATTATATCAGAATAAGTGTCCCCTGAGAATTATTTCTTAATTATCTTTTTCTTTTGGGGTAATTTTTTTAAAATAAATCTCTAATGCTTACCAAGGCTGAATTTATTTGTTCAAAAGTTCAGTAAAAACAGTAATATTGTGATATATTATTGCAATTCAACTTTTAACTCTTTTCTATTTCAGTATATATTCAAATTTAATTTATTCCTGTAATAGCGAAGCTGAATTTTCAGCAGCATGATCTTCATTTCTTTTTTTGTTTATTTTATTGTGTCTTTTATTGTTTGGAATTTTGGGCAAAGTATTTGTTGGGATTCTAAGAAATAATCCAGAATCTAGGCTTGCTGTAGTTATAATGGCTGAGAGGCACTTCAACTGGATCAGAGCTCAAGAATTGCCTTTTTTTGTGTTTGCAAGTCCATGCCCCATTACAGACCAATAAACTTATATGAGTGGAATTAACTTGGTAAACCGTGTATATTATTTATTATGGATCTGTTAGACGTTGAAGTAAAAATATACTGGCATATAGCACAGAATTAGGTCTCAGGAACTATTGCAAAATAGTCGTAAAGTGTGCAAAAACTCTGTCATATTGGTCCAGAAGAACAGCCCATATAAATGTTAATGCCCAGCACTGTGATGAATAAATTACCAATGAACTGTTTGGATATGTATGACTCTATAAGCTCATCCTTATTCCATCCAACTTTTAAACAGGACCGTTCTGTTCCATCTGGTTGTTTTCCTCAGCGCCCATATGCAAACGTTATCTCTTCCTCATGCTTATGTTTTCTGCACCTCACGCACAGAGACCGCGTACGGCACATAGTGTGATCGTTCCAATGTGTCTGAACACTCAGTCTGCCAGGAAAAAGTTAAGCACCTAGGCTTGCAGATAAATAGTCCTCATCAGTTATACCATGGAGCGCAATTGTGTGGAAACACTGGAATTCTGCAAAAGCAGAACAAACACTTAACTAGCTGTAATAACCATTTCTGAAAGTGCACTTTCTTCGCTAAGATGTTTAAGTTGTCGCTTTCTTTATGATGCTACTATTTTCCTTTAGATTGAACTATGATGCCCCCTAACTTTCTGTGATAGACTGCTGTCATTCAGGCATGTGGAAAACATCCCTCAGTAACTGGAAAACCGCAACAATCTGCCTTCTCTTCTCTCTCAAATCAGCATATGTTCACTCTTATGAGCTGCTGTACATGCTCTGACTTTGTTTGCATTAGCCCAGACTGGATTACCAGCGACAGGCTGGGCGCAATGTAAATGCAGCGCACAAAGCACACATGTCAGCCTTTAAATATATATATTTTATTCATGTATAATGTGATGCCTGTATTCAGCATGTAGATTTGGATAAAAGAACGCCCACTCAGACTAGGCCTGTAGTGATTATGTTATTATATTAGATTACAATCATAATTGCCTGATCACAATTATTTGAAATTATTGTCCACTGTAAATTAAAATCATAAATTGAAATGTATTTATTTATTTTAGTAATTCCTTTTTCATTTGATATCTTTAGTAATAAAAGTGGTGACAATTTTTTTTTGTAATAAGATTTCATATTTGTGATAACCCTAGAGAGAAAACCTGCTTAAAATGAGCAGTGCTGCTCTAAGCAGTGAGCACTGGACTGGAGAGCTTCTCTATCACCTGTGCATTTGAGACAGATTTACAACTCATTCTGGGCTCTCAAGAGTGGGAAATAAGCACACGAATAAGCCACTTAAGCTCTCCTTCAACCCCGGAGACCAAAAGCTCAAGCTGATAGTAGCGACGGGCTTTCCCAAAGAGTGGCTTTTTCGTAGAGAAGTGTGTGCCTGAGGAGAGGCCCGTGTCTTAACGGGCCTGAGCCTTAGAGACGACAAGGGTCATAAATCCCGCCTCTCCAAAGCCCACACTGCTTCAACCGCATTCCCGGGCATCTCCATTGAGTTTTTCTGACCCGGTACGCCACGCTCTAATGCTTAATAGCCATTAGGAACACCCTGGACTTTTATTTCAGTAATGAACAGGGAAGCATTCTTTTGTACAACAGTCAGGTTGGACAAGTCCGACACAACAGAGCTACTAATATAGGGTTTGACACTCTCCCACATAATTACCAGGCATGCTAATAAAAAAATAAACTCTATAATTCACAAATTCAAAGGCACAAAATGCCAGTTGTGTTCCCCATACTTGTGGTTTTCATGAGTAGAAATTGCACCTGGTTTTATGTGTTTTCAGCACACCACAAAATTAGTCCGCCTTCCTTTTCAGGAGAATATAACAAGAGAAGAGATTTCAGACTAGATTACATTGCGTTGAGGAACCATGACCAATGAGTGAGACAGAGACTGGACTGGAAATTCCCTTTCCCACCTTGTTTATGTGGTTCAGTGCTGTACAATTTACATCTGTTTAATCACACACCAGGATCTGTGCTTTAATGCCTATATTGCTGTATATAAAGCATGTCAACAACTTGTTTTGCATCAATCTTTAAATACTGCATATAATGTCTCTGTTTTGTTTTCCAGCTCCTTCTACGGTATCTATCATGCATCAGGTCAGTCGCACCATTGACAGCATCACAATCTCCTGGTCGCAGCCTGACCAGCCCAACGGGGTCATTCTCGACTATGAGCTGCAGTATTATGAGAAGGTACCACATAAACACACTTGAGTAATGTATGCACTTTTATTATGTTATGTGAGGGTGACTTATAAATGTAAGATTATCAATCATCATAATGATACATATTAAATTAAATTGATACATATTAATATTAAAAATATATATAAATACAACTATTTTGATATTTTACTTTACATAATTTGAACTGAAAACATATATCAAGTAATGTTAATGTATTAAAGTTCCTTGTGAAAAAGGTTGCTGATGTTCGATTGCTGTTTAATTGAGGGTTTTGGCAGCTGTCGGATATGAATAGCGAATTCCTTTTCTGTCTAACTTTATTACAAACGCAGTTGCTCTGCAAAAGACTGTTGTGGTTCGATCCGGATACCAGTGGCTAAAATAACAGAGATTTCACTGAAGTAAAACAAATATTTCAGTTACAGATTCCTCTCTGTCAGCGCGGGCCGCAGAAAACACACACGCTAACTTGTTCTTGAGAAACACGCACACCCACATACTGTAGTACTGTATGCCGATATTCTTTCAGTCTCCCGTTTCGCTCGCTTTGTTGCGCTGGTTGACACACATACGACAACCACACCCTATACAACACACATAGTTTAACAGATACTTTCTGTCTTTTCTTTCTTTGTAATACACACACACACACAAGCTGACTGTCCCATGGGCTCTGCTCCTGTTCTTACTCTTTTCTCAGTATAATTTCTTTCTCAGACAGTGCTGAGGACCGCCTGTCAAAACACTGCAAAACACTGCAGCAAAGCTCACATCACAGAGCTCAGAAATAGAGCTGACAGGAAAAAAACGGAGCACTCAAGTAGTACATGTATAGACACACACTGAGTCCTACATTCTCTGCTTCTCCTTCACTATCACTCTTTCTCTTCTTTGCTTACACAAACAGACACTCAAGCGGCGCGACAGTGGCCACAGCTTTCAACCCAGACTAATGAATCGTGGCTGGCCTGAAAGTGTCAGCCACCGTTCCTGTCCTCAACACCCTTAGTTGGGCTCTCCTGATGGGGTTTGATGAGATAGATATCCCTGTTAGAGAGCCATATGTTCTCTTCTGAGTCTCTTGTGATTTCCTCTAGTGTGAAATACTGTGACCAAAACACCACTGGATTTATAAAATGTATGTCTTTACCCTTTTTTATCTCCATTTCTCTGTTTCAGGACCAGACGGAGCATAATTCTTCCATAGTAAAGAGTCAAACCAACACTGCAGTCATCCGTGGCCTCAAACCCGGAGGCATCTACGTCTTCCAGGTCCGAGCCCGTACGGTGGCGGGGTTCGGACGCTTCAGCGGCAAGATGTACTTCCAGACCATGACTGAGGGTGAATATCCAATCAAAATGATGATAAAACAATGGTTTATTTAATACAAAATCACCTCTTCAAATTTGCATTAATGGGAATAAATTAAATGCTTATGATTTAGCCCATCATTTTCCCACTTCTTATCTTTAGAGCCAAGCCTGTGTGTAATTGACTTGCTGAAGCAGATAGTTCATCTACTAATCTAATCGTCTAATGATGATCCATGTTAGCATCTTCAAATGTCCTGTCCTCTCTCTGCTGCATGTTTCTGATTAGATTCTGTATAAATGATATCTTGGGCCAATTTTTTTTTTATTTGAACAGATTTGTAGTTAAAGATACACTACATATTTTAGAAAATGATCTATATTATTAATAATATAAATAATATTGGGGGGAAAACATACAAATTTGTTACATAAATAATACTGTTTTGCTTATGTAGTTTGGGCCCGTTTTTAGATTCTGTTCGCAAACCTCTGCAGAGGAAGAATGGTAGCTGAAACATCCCATTGGATGGCCGCCCATCGTTTTGCCCTTCCCAGATCTCTTCATTCAGAGGCAGCTGCTCACTCATGGCTCCTTACTCTCTAAGCCGCTTATTACGATCGGAGAGTCAAAATAAGTCTGATCTATCCTCCCGAGCTCTCTCCTGGCATGATGAGAGACAGCAACGCAGCAAGGTGATCCAAACACGGATGTGTCATGCCAGCAGGCTGCGCTCATTTGGAGTGATTTAACCAAGAGTTTTAAAACCGATTAAAAAGGAAGTTACAGTGCAGTTGAATTCACATGAGACCCGATGAAGTTCAGGTTTTTATTTAGTTACTACATCAGCTTTTGGAAGCTCGGAGCAAGTGTTTAAATGTGGTAAAATCTGGTAGCACACTAGCAGCTTACTTAGCCTCTAGGGTTGCAGAGTGAGCCCAGGGGGTTGTCTGCGTTGTGAACGAATAGTCTGTAATTATAAACAACTAGAGGAGAACGAGAAAGCTAGACAGGAAAGGAAGGGAAAAGAAAGTTCCCCAGGCCTTCCCAACATCCCAATCCGTCTGTTTTGCACCAACACATTTCCTCTATCGCCTGCCCATATGCTGCTGTAGCCAAGGAGTCCAAGTGTACCGCCCCGTCTGCCTGAAGGTATCTTGCACAGGGCTTCCTGTCCCAGATTCCCACTGTGAAAGTGGGGAAGTGAGGGTCTCTCACCTGTGTAGACATACACTGCAGGACTCCTGTGCCTCAGTGGAGTCTGAACTTGCTTCAGGCTGCTTCATATATAGAGACACACTGGTGGGGTTTGTCAGGAAGTGCTAACTTTTGGGTTTGTTTGTGTGTGTGTACCTACAGAGGAGTACAACACTAGCATTCAAGAGAAGCTGCCTCTCATCATTGGCTCGGCGGCTGCTGGTCTGGTCTTTCTCATTGCGGTGGTAGTCATCATCATCGTTTGCAACCGGTGAGTTCCTCTCAGTGTTTTTAAACATGTAAACCATTTGCATAGCTTTCCCCCAATTATACCAACAACATGTCAAAATCGTACGCCTTTGTCCTCATTTGCTTCATTAGTGGACATTTACAGAGCAGCAGAGCTCGTAAAAACTCTAATGATGAGGTTGTGTTAACAAGATGATGGTGGGCAGTTGTAAGTGTTGTTTTCATGGCATTAGCACCTTTTTAAACAGTACAAGTAGAGCTGTTTTCCTTTGTTCTTTCAGACGTGGGTTCGAGAGAGCGGATTCAGAATACACAGACAAGTTGCAGCACTACACAAGCGGCCACAGTGAGTACTTAAGACTTTGCTAGTGTGGTAGTACATTCTTCGTACTCTGTCATTCAAAAGTTTGGGGTCAGTGAGATTTTTTGTTTAAGACTGTTTTTGAATGAAGGCTCACTAAGGCTGCATTTATTTTATAAAAAATGCTGTAAAAACAGTAATAATGTGAAATAAAATTTAAATGATTGTAAAGAAAAAACTAAAGAAAAAAAACATTTATTATATCAATGTTGAAAACATGATTCTGTTCAAACCAGGATACTTTTCAGGGTTCTTTGATGAATAGAAAATTCTAAAGATTCAAAAGAACTGATTTATTTGAAATATAAATCTTTTGTAGCCATGCAGAAGTCTTTAGTGTCACATTTAGTGCATCACTGCTGAATACAATTATTTATTTATTTCAAAAACAAAAATCTTACTAACCCTAATCTTTTGATTGGTAGTATATAATTTACACAAACAGAAAAATAGAAAAATCTTAAATAGCCATACAAATAAACTGAAGGTCCTTAAGACAGTAAAACCATCAACATTTTACATGGATCCATTTCAATGTATTTATTTTTTTATCCATACTTTGTTTTGTTAAATACATACAAACACTTACTAAAGCACTCTCTTACGTTTACCCACTTCAGACAGCTCTACTGTATCTCTTTTACTGTCAAACACACTGTCTCCAAGTTGGACCTCTGTTTCTCAAAATTCATCTGTGAAATATTGATCCCAGTTTCCCTCAAAAATCTCATCAGAGAGCACATTATCCACTTTCCCTACGAGCGATTTCGTTGTTTGTCTTTGTTCTTTTGCTTAGTTCTTTTTCCGCCACTTGTTTATTTTCCCATCACAGTAGTACACAAATCTAATGCAAAAAGAGCTCAGTGCCAGGTGTTTAGAAAGTTAGTAAGATCCATCAAAGATTAGTCAGAAAATGAGCAATACTTCAGTAAATACCATCTTAGCCTCGGAGTGCTGTTCCATTTATAGAAATAAATCTTTAAGATTCTCTCGAGGCAATAATTTAAAGCTAAGCTCGCTCGCTTGCTCTTGCTCACTCCCTCTCTGAGGGCTTATAGTTTATCTCTCTCTTGCTCACTTTGCTGAATGAAAATGGTCTGGCACTTTTCCTGAAGTTTTATTTCTCTTTGCCCTTCCTTATCAATTTAAACAGATTTTACGCAGTGTAATCATTAGTAAAGGACTGCTGTAAATGCTGTATTTATTGAAATAATTTCTGGAAGAGTGTGAGGCTGGAAAAACCTAGAAAAATCAAGGTCAGAATTCATCCATTTGTGCTCAAGAGAAGAAAGTGCTCTAATTCTCACTCTTCTCACCTGTACTTGTCTTGTTCACGCTTTCTCTATATTTTGCTTACCCAGTTTTTCTTATCTTAAAAAAGGGAAAGTTTGCTAAAAAATGTCTGTCACCATTTTTGTGTTCTTCTGTAAAAAAAAAAAAGGGGGTGATGTTATGCAGAATGTTTGTGCTGCTCTTGTCCATATTATGAAAGGGAATGGTAAAAAGAGTAGCATCAACATCCTGCTAAAAATGTCCTTATGTGCTCCACGGAGGAAAGAGAGTTACATGGATTTGGAACAAAGTGAGGGTGAGTAATGATGACAGATTTATATTTTTGGGTGAACAATCCCTTTAAAAGCGAGCTCTACTCAGAAGAACATTCTCCAGCGTAGCACATACACTACAACCTTATGAATTTATAATAGTTTGACGTTCACAAATCCTTTGATGTTGGATGCCATTCACTTCTCTCGCTCTATTTATCTTCTCCTTATCTGTTGTGAGAATACATTTATCAATTCCAAAATGTCTCTGCAGCCGGATCACAAATTATAAAAAAATAAAAAAATAAAATAAAAAAAAACTCTTCAGCTGCAAGAAAACACAATGTCTATTAAAATGCCATTGGATAGATTTGGAGCCGAGAGGCTGAACAATCTGATTTAAGGCAGGAATGACACACACATAAGTCCCCACACATTTAAGTTCACCTTAAGCCAATTTACCTGCAATCAAAAGCCATTTGATTGGCAGCAATGGAAATTGCTGATAAATGGTCTTCATCAGGGACCATGACACTCCAGAGCTGATACATACATTAAAATGCCTTATCTTTCTCCTAGCGAACGCTGTTACACTCCACTGACTGCAGTCATGAACTATTCCAATGTCAAGCTCAGAATCCAAAGCTACCGGAAAGCCAGCCATTCCCAAAATTTCCAAAGACCCACATCACTAATGCTTTCAAACATTTACACTGACTAATCTGATGTGCAGTATTGTATATAGTATTTTAAATTAGTTTTAAAGGTACAATATGCTATTTTTTTCGCTGCTAGGGTTCGCTAACCTCTTACAATAACAAAGGCGTAGGTTTATGATGCAGTGACGAGCTGAATGATGGGACTTGCTGATGGATCTAATAATGTTTATGGATGAGTGAAAATATTCATGTTTTTTAACATTACAGTGGTATGAAGCAGGTCGCGATTGTTAATAAGAGACATATCACACGCGAGTCCCACGGATATAAAGGAATGAGGACATTTCATTCTACCTAATACACGCAAGTGCTAAATTATGAGCGTAAACCATAGACGGCTGAAACCTAGGGTAACGCGGATATGACGCCATCGACTGGCGACTCCCAGCTCACCCCTGCTCACACGCCCCGTTTCCTTGGTTAAAATCGCAATTTTCTCACGATTTAAAAAATTGTTGGAAACATTTGGAATATTGTAAGTTATCAACTTAACAAAATATGTAACACTGGTCTTGTGATTTTGGGATATTTTAATGCAAAAATGTGACATATTTTACCTTTAAATATTATAGCTGTTTTTGTTTTGTTTGTTTTTTCAAGTGTCACCAGGAATGAAGATCTACATTGATCCATTTACCTACGAAGACCCCAATGAAGCTGTGAGGGAGTTTGCAAAGGAGATTGATATCTCGTGTGTGAAAATTGAACAAGTCATTGGAGCAGGTAATCAAACCTCCAAACATCCAACAGTGTTTTACCATGAAGCTTTTCTTGTGCCTTGACCTAAATAACAATCCATGGGTCTTTATCCAAAGGAGAGTTTGGAGAGGTGTGCAGTGGAAACCTAAAGCTCCCAGGAAAGAGAGAGATGTTTGTGGCCATCAAAACACTGAAGTCAGGTTACACAGAGAAGCAAAGGCGTGACTTCCTGAGCGAAGCGAGCATCATGGGGCAGTTTGATCACCCCAATGTCATCCATTTGGAGGGAGTGGTGACCAAGAGCAGCCCCGTCATGATCATCACTGAGTTTATGGAGAATGGCTCATTGGACTCTTTCCTCAGGGTGAGGATTTTTGTGATGCAAACTAATTGAAAGCAGTGATAAATTAATGTTTATATATATTTAATGTGTATATATATATATATACGGATAGAAAAATTCTCTCTCTCTCTCTCTCTCTCTCTCTCTCTCTCTATATATATATATATATATATATATATATAATAAAAAATGTCATACTATACATTATAATATTGTTTTGCCTAAATTCACCTTTTTTTTTGCATTTAAAACAATTGATTTTTGTTTGTTTTACTTTTAATTTATTTAGACAAAATAGTATTGAATTTTAAAATCAGCCATTTATCATTTATTGTCCATTTCATAATTATAATCTTATTAGTATTGTCTAGGATTTTAATATCGTCCATCCCTAGTACTTCCAAGTCAAAATATGAAGGGCAATATGTGTGAACACTCATGGACAATGACTCATTTGAAACAGACCTTCTGAATGAACTGATTCTTTAAAATAATGTGGATTTCCCCAAGCAAACAAAAGCTCAGTAACATAAACATGCTTCAAATGCTGGTTGCATTGAAGTGATAATCTCATATCAGCAGGTGTGTATGCACATCAGCATGCTGAACATCATACAAATGTTCACTCCTAATTTCTCATGCTGTCCATCAGGTAATTCTCCACAGGGTCTCTCTGTAATACCCAGCTGCCCCCTGCCGCAAACATCTACTCTCAGTATTGATTCCAGCTGTAGGACTGTTGTAATAAGCTCAATACTCTTCCATTCATCTCTACGGGTTGCCACACTAACATTTGCTTTAAGACGGTCTCTTTAAAGAATTCGTTGAATCGTTGCTCTGTGGTTAGTCATACCCTCATTTCGCATTGGTCTCGCTCTCTCAGCCACGTTCTCTGCATTACAAGCATAAGATGAGCGGTTTGTCTTATAAACTGAGCCGTCATATTTTCTTCCATCCTATATCGTAGAACACACAGAATGAGTGTTTTAATTTAAACGTGTTTTAATTTGAAAACTCTTAGCATGAGGAAACATCTCTGTGCAGTTTCCCATAACAGCATCCTCCCTGCAGACGCATTTAGATGATTAACTGAGTGCAAAAACCATCCAAATCCCCGCTTACAGAACAGCGTGGGGGATGATAAGAAAATGGCTCTGTCAGCCTATGACTGGCACACGTCAATTTGATTTCAACGCAGAGCTGATGTGGATAAAATAGGTGTCCGGATGCCTTGATCGCTGCTAATTGGCCTCACTGTGTATTGCGTCGAAAATATGCCTTTGATTTATGTAAATATGTAATCTTTGGGGAAGGAATGATTTATTTTGCTCATTAGTAAGACTTTGCCTCTGATCTATCATGAGAGAAAACTTATTTTATCCTTGACGCATAGCTTTTCGGGGTGTTAGACTCGGGAAGTGGAATTATCTGAAACAAGAAACCTCTATGATTATGTAGTTTAAACAAAGGCGAGTAAACAGGAACCAAACGACCCGCCATTTGTTAGATATTTGAAATGAATTTTATTTCTTCTCACCACAATCAGATCCAGCTCTCGCTAACCTCTGTAATTGTGAGGTTCTGATGTTGTTTTAGCTGTTTGGCCAGCCAGTTGTTTCGCTCGTGTTTATACTTGCACAGCCCACCCCATGACAGAACGCACATGCCCTACCGTGCCATAGCATGGGGAAAAGATTGATGTCTGCTAATGCAAGTAGAAGTAAGAGTGAAAAATTACAACAAACACCTCATACATCAGGTTTACTCTGGGTTTATAACACAATTCTATTAAAACATTTGAAAGAGACCAGCTAATGTGTTTTTGCTCTCATAACGTCAGTTTGGTGGCGTGCGGGAGCTTTGAAACGCCTCAGATCTTTGTGCAGCCGCACAATTGTTGTTTTTGCAAGACTGTCATCCATTTCTGACAGAACGCTGAATTCTTTGAAAACAACACATCTCTGTTGTGGCACTTCACTATGACAGCAGATGACAACATTGTGTGTTAGTGCTGAAGCGCTAGAATATGAGTCTGATGGAGCTCTTGTAAGACAGTGAAAGGGGAGGGGGGACAAACTCTACGCTAACCTGTCGTTCTTGCATTGATCCAACTTCCAATATTGTTTTGTGGTGGATTAAGAACCATGAGAAGAGAGACAAATTCAAAAAGGTATGCTGCCAAAACTTTCAAACAGATTTGAGAAACGTCAAACTGAAAAGTTAAGCACAGCTTCACAGGACCGGCAGCAAAGACATGTCTGAGAAGAAACGGCATGGATAGAATAATTCACGTTTAATCGGAATAAAAAGAATGTTTGCTTGCTCAGACTGCAGATCCAAATAACTTTGGGGTGAAGAATCCCTCCAATTAAACTATAGGCAAACACTGTGAGCAGATTAGAGTGCCAGGCTGTATTTGCGAAGGATTCAGTTTTATGAATAATGAATGCCGCTTAATTGCTGTGGAGGGTGAGGAGAAATTCGATGACGTCGGCTTAACGTGGGGGAAGGGTTTGAGCATGACACAAGCAGTTTAGCGAAGCAATGGTTTGTATGCGACACAGAATGAAGACATCGTATGGTTCTTTCCGCCTCTCTCCACTTGACGCGTGCGTGTCTGTCCACACTGCGCCGGCTGCACTCGTCGTCTCTGATCAGAAGCTGAATGCTGCTTGCCTCATGGCTGTCTGCGGAGGGTCTGCAGATGAAGGCAGCTGCAAGCACAGCTGGGTCAGAAACTGCTGGACCTCCTCATGAGCAAAGGGCTTTTTGACCACCATGGTCAACAGCTGCAAGATTTGCCACGGGCCCACATTGATCATCGAATGTCTGATCTTCCATTGCGTAGCATAAACTCTACCAATCCTCACCAGAATGTTAGCACAGCCAACCCAATCCGGGCTTGACTCAATGCATTGTGTTCGGTCTCTTATCCGACTGGGCTTTATCTGACTTTATTCTTGTCTTAGTGCTGTTGTTTGGGATTTATTGGTTGCCCAGGAGAGATAACTGTAGCACAGTTTCATATAATATTTGTTGCGCACTTCACCTTTACAAAAGCCTTGTATAAGAAGTTGGGCTGTGAATAGTTTTTTTAGAGAAGTTTTTTAATTGTGATTAATATACTAGAACTAATCATAAATATATTTACACATTGAATCCTCAAATTAATGTAGAAACAGCATAAAAGAAGAAGGTTTTAAATAATAAATGGTATATTTTTACTATCAAGGCCAGTATTGCAGAAATCAAAAAATTACATCATTATCATCATACATCAGTATACAAATAATACAAGAAAGCCATTTTTAACATTTAATAGGCCTAAAGTTTTTGTTTGTCATTTATTAATAAATCAATCTTATAATCAATCTTATTAGTAAATATTATAGCAATTTAGATAAACTATACATAGATATACACTAACAATCATCAGATAACTTACTATAAAAAGTCACATTTGGCTCTGCTTTTATTTAGTGTGAAATAACTCCAGATTATGTTTCTTTGTTAGTGAGAATTATGAGTGTGTTCTATCCTTTTTTATGCAATCATTTTCATGCTAAATAAATAATAAAATCAATACTTAAAACACTTATCTTTTATGTATTGACCCATTTCTATTCTGTACTTGTTTACAGCAAAATGATGGGCAGTTCACTGTGATTCAGCTGGTGGGCATGTTACGAGGGATCGCCTCTGGGATGAAGTATCTCGCAGACATGAATTACGTGCACAGGGACCTGGCCGCCCGCAACATCTTAGTTAACAGTAACCTTGTTTGCAAGGTGTCTGATTTCGGACTCTCCCGCTTCTTGGAGGATGACACATCTGACCCCACCTATACCAGCGCCTTGGTGAAAACTCTTGTTTTATTTGATTTCCGATTTGCAAGTTTCATGTAAACTTGTGCTTTGATTTGAGATGATGTTTTTGATTTGGGTTTATACAGGGTGGGAAGATCCCTATTCGATGGACTGCCCCAGAGGCCATCCAATATAGGAAGTTCACCTCTGCTAGTGATGTATGGAGCTACGGGATTGTCATGTGGGAAGTGATGTCGTATGGAGAGCGGCCATATTGGGACATGACCAATCAGGACGTAAGTACCGAAGTGCTTACACTACTTTTCTAAAGTTTGGGGTCTGTAAGATTTGTTTGATGTTTTTTATGGTCAACAAGACCATAATATTCTGAACAATTATCACAATTTAAAAAACAATTCTATTGATTTATTCCTGTGATGGCAAAGGGGAATTTTCAACATCATTACTCCAGTCTTCAGTGTCACATGATCCTTGGATTTTGTGCTTAAGTAACATTTCTAATTATCAGTGTTGAAAACAGTTGTGTTGCTTAATAAGCTGAAAAAAAATATTTATTTCTTTAAAAAAAAGAAACGTACTGACCTCAAGCTTTTCAATGGTGTACATTTATTCTGCGGTTTCATGGTTAAGGAATTTGAATTCCTAGTTTTAAACACAGTTATACAATTCTTTTTACTTTAGTTAGTTATTCAAATCTTCCAATTTCTGTTCCAACCTCATAACCTTTTCAAAGCTCCACATCCTCCATCTTTATTAAGTATAACCACCAATTTCTTATAAAACAATTTTTCAATAGAAGCAGTCAAACACTCATGCCAGAGACTATTGGTCGGTTGCCGTATGTTAGTGCTTGATAGATGAGCGCTGTGCTGCAATGTTGAATCAGAGGCTAAGGTAAACAGCAGAGAGAGCACGTCGTAAATCTGCTCATGTGCTGCTCTGCTGTATGCAAGGCCAAACCTCAAACCCCAAACACTGCATGAGCGCTATCAGTCTTTGCAGAAACAGCCGCACCGATCATCACATTCTGATTGGCATCAGAATGCAGAAGACATAAGGATTTGCGTCAAGAAATCTAAATGTTGGGGTTTAAATAAGAGGTTTGGACTGTATTTGTGTTTGTTTTGGAACGTTTGCTCTTCGTGGCTACATCATGTGACATTGAGAGTGTCTTCAAGCTATTGTCCTTGTATTGTGTCAAAGGGGATCATTTAGTCTCTATATACATCTCTCATAAAGGCTACCACAAAAAAATTCACCTGAACTTCACACTCACTTCCTGATGAACAAAAAGACAATTTGACATGCAAAGCACGGTGCCACACTAAACATTCCCTGCCCTTGAAGACAGCTCCCATTTCTAGCATCCCTCTGGGTGGCTGGGAAAAGGCAAATTATGGGTCCAGATAATGAAAATAGTTTCAAATTGAAAGTGTGAACGCTAATGCGCTAAGAGGGAGCGCAGATCTCGCCTGTTATCTTATTAGCAGCTCCAGATAGCACCGCGGTCCTCCCATCGGGCTGGCCGTTTGAGGCGCCTGAATGAGATTAATCAGGCCTTGAATGGAGTGCCGTAATGGCTACGATAATGAGCTGGGGAACAACGGGTCTCACTCGGGTCCTGCTCACACTTTTCGCTTCATGGCCGTGCATCTCGTTCCTGGCCACCAAGGCCGTTGAAGCATCCTGTTCCATTAAAATGTGAAGATACATCCATCGGCTCAGTTCAGATAAACGCTCCATGTCTGTTTTGCACATTTAGTGACGCTACACAGTTAATTTGCTGGAGATGTATTTAAGTTTTATTTAAGTGACATTCCTAATTTCCTGTAACAACTTGCAGCACATTTTCCAAATGTACAATTTAGTCAGCGTGTATATTACAGGCCATGTGTTAATCATATTTAATCTGACAGATGTTGCATGATTGGAAATGAGTAGGGCGGGAGGGAGCCAGACTCAGGCTGAAGCCTGCCAAAAAACTTAACTTAACGTAACTCTAAGACTGTTCTTTTTTCACATTTGATCAGAGAGGAAACGCATGCACTGCCAAATTGTTGTTATCAGCACCCTTATAATCAAGATCTATTAGCTGATTTTAGGAGGTATTTAGATAGCAGTTGACTGTGACCGCTTATTTATAGTCTGTGTGTGTGGTTGTGCAAGTGTGAAGGGTGAGTGTGATCGTGTGTGTGTTTGTGGCCAATGACAAATGGCTTCCTTGTGTCCCCCTAAGACCCAGATAATGATCACAGTGCATTTATGAAGACTGCAGATCAATCCTCTGTCTCCTGCAGTGTTACAACCCCCCGCCCAGATGCTGGCTCATATCTACCGCCACCTGCCTTGCGCCATGCCGACAGCTCCTATCAAAACAATGTTTTATGGCAATACATTACATTTATTTAAGTTAAACTCATTTCAATGTAATACATTAAATGTTATGTACTTAGTGTTACAATTCCAATAATTAAACGTACCGATTAACAAACACCAGGCCCGAGAAACAATTAAAGATGTTAAGAGCGTGACCGCATGTTACGTAGTGATGCTTGTGCAGACACCCTGAGTTCATAGCTGCCCCATGTCATTTCCCGAAACCATCCCTCCCTCTTTCTCACCATCGTTTGTCACCTGCCACTGAAATTTTAATACATAGTGCTTGAGATGCATCAAGCGTATCTTTCTCCGCCCCTCTTAATAACAGGCTAGAGACCCTTACGGATCTGTGTCTCCCTCTACAGGTTATCAACGCCATTGAGCAAGACTACCGGCTACCCCCTCCCATGGACTGCCCGAGTGCCCTCCACCAGCTCATGCTGGACTGCTGGCAGAAAGACCGCAACAACCGGCCCAAGTTCAGCCAGATTGTCAACAACCTGGACAAGATGATCCGTAACCCCAACAGCCTGAAGGCCATGACTCCACTGTCATCAGGGTGAGTTAGAAAACATGCAGAATGCAGTTTTCTTGGATTATCAGAAGCAGATGAGTCAGTGGTTGTAAAGCCTTGTGGGCTGCCCAGTCTGACAGCATTTTAGTGCATCACTGATGTGAAGGGTCTTTCAAAAGATATGAATCAGCTAGGGCTGCAGCAAATCATTGGTTAATCCTGTCTGCGCACTATGCAAGGAAAATATCTGCCAGTCAACTCACATTAAACAAGTGAATAATTTGACATGCGTGGAAAATAGCGGAGAATGCAGTGTGAGCTTCTGTGGGGAAGTTGTCCTAAACACGAGAATGCATCATATTAGGGGCTTTAAAAATTGGTTAATGCGACGGATGCGTGTGCCGTTTAATGCGTTTGAGTTTTCCTCAGCACATAACTTAAATTTTACAGTTGTATCCTTATTTGTAAATATTAGTCATGCAAGTGGAATATAAATTTTAGGATTCTAATTAATACTTTTTTTATTAAAGAGGTCCCACTTTATATTAAGTGGCTTTAAGTACTATGTACTTACATTGAAGTTACTACTTTGATACAATGTACTTATTGTGTACATACATGTTTTTACATTTTACTTGTATTTTGAAAATACCTGCATGTAATTACAACTGTAATTAATTTATGTAATTACATTTGTAATTACACAGTTGACCCTTCCCTTACACCTTAACCTACCCTTAAATCGACCCATACCACCACACCTGACCCTAACCTTACCAGTATCACATCTCAATAGCAGCAAAAGTGTTTTACAATACAAGTACATTGTACTTATTTTTCTATGTAAGTACATAGTACTTAAAGCCACTTAATATAAAGTGGGACCAAAAATTATTTTGGGATGTTATTTCATTGATAAATTGAATAAATAATTGTGATTAATTGATTATCAAAATAATTGTTAGTTCGGACCATAAGAGCAGCATGATGCTACCTTCTAAGATACGTTATTTTCAGAAAGCAACAGACAGAGTGAATATTTTTTCAAATGTGTTTTTCTCTTTTTAGGAAAAAATATCAAAAGTTAAATATATTTTACCAAATATATCTGTGCAATGAGGTTAATGCTTATTAGAGCTTCATGCTAACCTCATATCCTGTTGTATTAAATTCATGTGTAGTGTGTTCCAAATCAGTCACCTGCAAGTTTGCAGCTCTCTAAGCTTTGAAACGGGGCATACGTTCAACACTTTGATTCATCTGACATAACTTGTGCAGTGTAGTGTGCAATAGTCATTACAATAAATCACATTTATGTAGAATGTCACAGAGATGTTTAAACAAGTTTCTACAGTATTGAGTTTATGGAGACATATTGCCTTTTTGGAAAAGAGTAAAGACACAGACGTGAAACTTTACACTATGGTATGCCATGGCAGCATCAAGGGATCGTAATGGCGTTTTCAGTCTAACCACTGCACATACATAATACTGTATTGTTTGGAGAGGAGTGCAGATCCATCCATGTTACATGATATATGTGTGGCTACAAAAACAGCTTTATACTTGCTTTGAAGTTTCTTTTTTAAGGTATTTAGTACTTACACCCTCGCCATTACACTGAAGTGTATGTCTGTTTGCATATGTCCTTTTGTGTGCATTTCATAGGGGGAATTTTCTACGCCTGACCTTTTGCCAGACCCGTCTCGCTCGCATCATTCAAGGCATATTTACAAAATCAAATGGAATATGACCTTAATAGAAATGTCTTAAAACAGCCTCCTTTGAAATTATTACCATACTGTTTTCAATCTGGGGTCAATGCTTTGGTTTAAGTTCCGAAACTCGTGGTAGACTTTATTATTGCTGTCAGTTATTTCTTTTGGAATTGAATTGCTACGTACATAAATAAAATCAACTAGGTATATACATGGGTGATAGCACAAATCATTATTGAAAGCTTCAGTTGATCATGAACTTCAAACAATAGTAAAGCTGGTACACAAAGTAACAGTGGGCAACACTCTAGTCAGTTTCTTGTGGACAAATGTAAAGTGGCCCAGTTTCTTCTGTCATCACACCGATGGTGAGAGGCTTTGGTTTTGCGCGATTCCCACCAGCTCTTTTTGCCTTGAGGCTTATATGCTACAGTAATGTTGCTGGAAAGTACAGTCATCTGGGGACATTAATTGCATTTTTTTGAAGAATTAAGCAGGGCAGATGATATTTTGCACTTAAATTCTTCCCTAACATCTTTTTGTCATCTCCAGAGGTTGAATTATATTGACCCAAGAAATAATATAGCTCAAAAATCCCAAGCGTGTCACAATTGCCAAAAATATGCACAAGATTATTATATATATATATATATATATATTTTTTTTTTTGCATTGATGATAATGTGGCAAAAAAAAGTGAACCACATTTAGTTTAGGAATGTACCATTTACAGTAGGGGGATTTCAGTGTGTGCTTGGTGGCTAAAGGCTATTTTTACTGCAACAGTGTGACTCATGTCTCTCTTTCTCATTGCCTTCCAGTGTGCATTTGCCCTTGCTTGACCGCAGCGTGCCCGACTTCTCTAGCTTTAGCACTGTGGATGATTGGCTGGACGCTATTAAGATGGGCCAGTACAAAGACAACTTTGCCAATGGCAACTTCACCAGCTTCGACCTCGTTTCCCAGATGACCATGGAGTAAGTGTTATACCTACGAGAGAGTACAGCCATACTTTGATCACCAAGTCAACAGAACCTCTTGGGGATCTTTTACTCCATATTAAGTGCTGACTATCAATTCATATTTTGGCTCTTTATTGCTTTAAGTTCACTGCACAATATGGTATATCAAATATAATATTTCATAGTATATAAAATACAAATATGTGTATATATACAGTGTATACAGTACATATACATGTTCTAGCATTCAAAAGTTTGGGGTCAGTAAGATAATAATAATCATAATAGTAAGAGTAAAAAGATTATAAATAATAATAGTCAATAAATTGACTAAAAGGCAATAAATACATTTTTAATGTCAATATCTTGAATAAATGCTTTTTAACTTAATATTCATAAAAGAATTCTGAAATGTATTACGGTGTCCACGATTAAGCAATGTTTTTGATCATTGATAATAATAAGAAATGTTTCTTGTGCAGCAAATCAGCATATTAAAATGATTTCTGAAGGATCATGTGACATTGAAGACTTGGTGAAAATTCACCTTTGCCATAGGAAGAAATTACAGTTTGTTTAAATTGTATTTCATAATATTACTGTTTTTACTGTATTTTTGATCAAACAAATGCAGCCTTTGTGAGCATAAGAGACCTCTTATGGTATATTATAAATATATTAAAAAAAGGTTTATACATTAACCTAAATTAATAAATGCTGTTAAGATGTAGTTCATTCATAATATTTTATGCATTAAATAAAGTTAAAGAATTTAGCCTTATTGCAAAGTGTTACCATTTATGTAAATGACAGCCTTTTGCAGTGTAATGATAAATGCCATATTACGATTTCAGTTTCAATGTGATTGATTGTGTAGCTGTACTGTTCAATCTCCTTATTATCCCCTTTGTCTTTTTTCAAAATGAATTATCAAATGCAGTCTGAAATCATTTCTTAGTGATTAGACACAGTCTGGGTTTAAATTCAGAAATAAATATAGGTATATTTCCTCATCTTTGTTGCTGGCTGTCAATCACAGTGGAAATGGGAGCCAGAGAATTGAACGCTTAGATTCCTCTCCTCTCCTCACCTCAACTGTTACCTGGCCAAACCAGACACGTCGTGAAAACAAAGGAGGTGTTGTTGTTTCAGAGACGCTTGGATTGTGCAACAAACAGGATGATAGGGATAAAGGAATTTACCGGTTACTCAGTCTTGAACTAACATGCTAAATTTACTTTGGCTTAATGTGCTGAAGCCAGTGAATAAAAATGTGTTACTACAGCATTATGGTATCTGCCTTCAGAGTGCTCATGTTTAATCTCGCCTCTTTCTCTCTGTGTGTGTTTGTACGTAGGGACATTCTCAGGGTCGGAGTGACACTAGCAGGTCATCAGAAGAAGATCCTCAACAGCGTTCAGATGATGAGGGCCCAGATGAACCAGATCCAATCGGTAGAGGTTTGACCACATGCCACGATTAGACTGGGAGGAGGACAAGAGGAGGCGGCGGAGAGCCAACGTGAAGAGATGGGGCGGCAACCACAGACCCTAAGCCTGATTTTCCTTCTGGACCACCTAGGATATGCACCTGCCCCCTCCTCCGAAACACTCTTCTTCTCCATCTGTGACATCTGAATCCCCCATTAACCCCCAGACACCCTAATGGGCTCGACTTGGGAAAGCTGCGTCTGGAAAATATGGTCACAACATCTGATCGTTTAGCTTTAGCCGCCACCAATCACATGATGACCGTTCAGTTTGCCAGCAACTGGCTCCGCCCCCTTGAATTTTCCTCTTACTTTTTCCAGTTTTATTCTTTTTTTTTATTTTTATTTTTTTATTATCGTCTTCTATTTTAAAAGAGTTTTTGTAAAGAATTTTTAAAGCTATGAAAACAAGGAATCTATATAAATATATAGATTGGTGTAAACTTGCTGACTGAATATGTGGACTAAATCGAAAGGCTACCCTTTAAAAGGGCAATGAAGAAACAGGAGATAAAAAAAAAAACTTCACCTCACAATACATGCTTCTGATTTTCTTTCTTACATTTTAGGAAAATCTTGAATAGAAGGGACAACCTGCGGGACCTTGATCCCTGTCCTCTCGCTGACAGTCGAGGGAAAAGTATGTGAACACCATGAAATGGGACTTCGTTTCGGCAGCTGATACTGCCTTGAAGAAAATATGATACTTCAGTCATGTTGCCATTTAAATTACATAAAAAAAAGGTCAAAGTAGTTATCACAGTGTTGAATTTGTGGTGCAGATTTCTCATTGCTTGGGGGAAGAAAAAAGAAATCTTTTACAGATGTCATAACAGTCTGCCAAATAGAGCATCATCCCTTTGTACCTCGTCCTGTACATATCAGATGCACTTGACGTTGTGAGGTCATCAGTACGAGCCTGATGTAGTCCAACATTTAGTTCCAGTTTCAGTATTAGATGGATCTACATTGACATTTGATGGATTTTCTTTCGTGTGCGTGTGCGTATATGACTTGAGGGGGTCATCTTTTATATTCTTCCTCCTTTTTGTCATGGGCTAAGATGATTTAGTTTGAAAGACGGCATGCGATATTCTCCCCCACAGTTGCATAAAGACATTTTTTAGCGTGCTCTTTCCGTGAACTGCTTACAGAGGACCCCGAGTGCCAGTATGGTGTGGTCTTCACATCATCTATGCTCTTCTTTTATGTTTGGATCCCTACCGTGTGCGTGTGCATGTGTGCGCTGTGCGTATGGAGCTGCAGAGCATGTGTGGTGCGAAACGGATTTCACAGGAAGCTTGGATTTGATACACTTTGGAGATCACTGTGTTGATATGCTTATATTTTTGCCACCAAAATCATTTCTTTAAAAAAAAAAAAAGATGTTTTATAATAAGGTGTTTAGGGGTTTTAATATCTGATAAAGTATGCAGTTAGAGGACATTTTCATAACAAGGAAGAGATTGTTCATTGTGAAGCATAGTTTTATATGAGGATATTGTTATTGTAGGACATATTTGAACTGGTTACATTCACCAATTGGGGCAAAGCTTAAATTTCACATCTAAAATGCTTATGATATCAAGCCGGAGTTTCGTAGGACATTTAAACAACAAATCACAAACAATAACGGCTGTAAATGAGTGTGTATAGGTTTTGTTTTATTTTTTACAGAGAATACACCCGTAATTCCTACCGTTCTCCATGGTAAGGTACTTCCACGGTACTCTCTGAGATTTTTCACCTCCATGCCATAGACATAAGAACAATAAAACTCTGTATATAATATTCTGAAGCATAAACTCCCCCCTCAAAGAGGTTTTTCCTCAAAACTGTGTTGGATTTTAGTGTACAGATACCTTTTTTTATGTGTTGTTGAAACTGATTGGAGAGTCGCTATTGTCAGTGTTTATTTTGGGCCTTTTTGTATTGTACTAGGATGGGCTGAGAGATAAAAAGCAGCTGTAGAGATGAACGAGCCAGAGGCATCTTCATCCATGCAGGAGTGTCTGTGTGCGCGAGTGTGTTTGTGTGTGTGCACGTGCAGGTACGTCCATGTGCCAGCATTAAGGTCACTGTGGTAAACAATATACTTCTCGCTCTGTCGACGAGGGGCTCGCTTTATTCCATAACCTCTGGGTTGACATGCATCTGTTAAAAGCATGCGGTACTGTGAGGTCAGGTCCATAGGCTGAATCTCAGTGCTGATGAAGTTCTAATCAGATGGTGTTGACCATTCTATGTTCTTCCCATTACATAATGCTTCCATTAGAATGAAGAATCTGTCGCGCAGTGTTTGGGCAGAAAACACTACATCCAGCAGACGTAGAGATGTGTAGTGATAAAAATCGAAAGGCTTGAGAGACAAGCACGTCTACCTTCCTCTGTGTCCAGAAAGAGGTAGGATTTAACTTTCATATGAGCTTGACAAACTTAAGTGGTTTTAGCCCTCAGTTCTAGGTAACTATTTCATCACCAGCAGGAGGATACAGGGAGAAAGGAAATGAATCTGGGCTTAACACCTTGTCCTAACCAGCAACATGTAATTTGTCTATCCACACTGAAAGCGATAAATTCAGCGCGGCACAGTCACTGCCAGTGTTTCAGTTACACTACTGTTCTAAAGTTTGGGGGCGGTAAGACTTTTCAATGCTTTTGAAAGAAGTCTCTTATGCTCACCAAGGCTGCATTTATTTGTTAAAAAAATACAGTAAGCAGCAATGTTTTAAAATATCATTACATTTTAAAATAACTGTTTTCTATTTTTATATATTTTAGTAATTTATTCCTGCGATGGCAAAGTCTTCAGTGTCTCACAATCCTTCAGAAATCATTGACGAGAGTTGTGCTAATTAATATTTTTGTTAGGATCACATGATGAATAGAAATTTTAAAAAGAACAGCATTTATTTAAATTAGACATTTTTGTTGTAACAATGTACAATTCTTAACTCTAACAGTCCTTGCTGAATAAGACTAATAATTTCTTTCAAAATCATCTTTACTGACCCAGAACTTTTGAACGGTGGTGAATATTTGGACGTGGATTTGGGACCACTAAGATTTCACAGCCCACTATGGAAATAAATATCAAGCAATTGGAAAAATGTCCCATTACTTGAAGGGCTAAAAAAAAACTATTGATATAAAAAATTCAATAATTTGTTTAAAATACAAGTTTCTTTATTTCTGTCAGAAAAAAATGCCCTGTTTGGTTAAAAAAAAACTTGATTTAAAAAAAATACAAGTAAAATTGTTTATGTAATACTTTTTTATACATTTAAAAATGTGTAAAAATGGTATATATGCCATATGCGGGACCTTGGTTGCTTTCAACAGCTGGTTAGGACAGGGAGTGAGAGACAGAATATTCTCACATTATAAAACTTTGCCAGCCATCTTTACCTGTCTGTCCAGCACACATCCTCTCAATATTTAATGGTTTCTCAGTGTCACTGCTGCAGACTAAGGTTTTGAATCCCTCATCTTCCTCAGAATAACACTGCTTTCTGCTTCACCCTCCTTGGACAATCACTGTCACTCAAAGCTGCAGCAGACACACAATGATCCACAAACAATGCTGCTGTATATCTAAAAAGCTTGGACCTACAGAAATTTAGAAGTTTAGTTTAGTTTTCATGGCAGTAGCTCAGCAATATTTTGAGGTGCTGCCCGCAAGTAACGGCGTGTTTTATATCTGCATAGCAGCACCGGATTAACAGAGCTTTGAATGAAATCCAGTGTTGAAGGGATATCCTGTATTCCTGATCCTGGTCTCCGTTTCCTTCCAATGAAATGTGTCGTTTCGTAGTTTCATGGGTCTTTGCTATTTGCAAAAAGACGTTTTTCTTGCAGTTTGGCAATGATGATCACATGAGTTTCTGGCACTCTGCATCGAGATATCCGAAGGAACATTAGCAGCCAATGAGCCTTTCTGTTTTAAGATATCGATATGTTGAAAGATTATGACATGCTCGACGTTTGCTATGCATTTTCTTCAGCAAACCTGTATTTACATAGAAATATTTCATCACAACGATCTTATGTAATTCTGTTTTTCCACTGCATCTTTAACCGCTTTAAGTTTGTTTCTCAGTAGGGGACTAATTACTTCATACATCTCCTTCCCTCATTTGTCGTTTAACAGAACACTACGTAGACCACAGACAAATGAGATGTGGCGTCAAGAGTGTGAAAGAATGTCACGCTGAGTGATTTAAGCACTTCTTATTGTTTTTTTTCTCATGGATTATCACCTTAAACACATAGTTTCTGCCACAACACAGCTCTAGGCCTTTAAAAGTGCTGGGAAAGATGGTACGTAGACATTTCTTAAAACTGAGAGAACTCTTTTTGCTCAGATGGCTTGAGAAAATAACCAATAAGCTGCCTTTATGTGGACATGCGAACTGCAAATGCTCCTTCTGGCAAGCTAAAACGTGATCAGCACAGAACCGTGCACCATTTAAAGCTTTTTGTTGAAAGCTGGGTGACAGCAAGCTGTGAACAGCATATGCTCGCAGCTACAGCCACAGCATAATACCAATGCAAAACCATTATTATGATGATTATGTGCGACTGTGAACGTAAATACAAGCTGGTCTGCCCCGCTCTTATTGGTCCTTATTTCTGCCTGCATCCTCCAAATATGGTGGGAAGATTTCGGATAGAAAATGGCTTCCTGAACCGAGCTGTAGTGCCTGTAGGGCCGCAGCACCCTCTGGTGTTTGGAAGACAGTAGTGCATTCTTCCGCATGTCTCTCAGCCCTGGTTTTCTTTACAGGGCAGCAGACTTTCTCTCTCTCTCTCTCTCTCTCTCTCTCTCTCTCTCTTGGCTAGCCCAAATAGCACCTGGACACCTGGACCACTGTGACAGAGATTTGAGGTCCTGTTTCACTGTATAAAATGTACATTTGACTGTAACCCTGTGAATGATGTAACAATTTCATTATTTGTAATATTGTTATTGGTTTATTTTCTAAAAATTGAAAAAAGCCCAACTTGACTCTCCTCATTAAAAAATGAAATGAGATCTGTTATACAACGTTCTGTGTTTTGTGTGTTAGCCTCAGTTCTTGTTTTGCTGATAGCCTGAAAGTCACGGGTTGAATTTGAATGCATAATACTAGCTTGAAAGAAGTGTAATTTGCTTCAGATAAAAGTGGCAACAAAATATTTAAAGAAATATTCCCGGTTCAGTGTGTTTGCTCAATCAACACATTTGTGGCCTAATGTTGATTACCAGAAAAATTAATTTCCTTTTATTTTCTTTAAAAATATATATTGATCAAAAAAATTATTGTAAAATGTCGTAATTAGTCAAAAACAAAAAAAATAATTGTAAAGTGTCGTAATTAGTCAAATAAAAACAAAAAAATAATTGTAAAATGTCGTAATTAGTTAAATAAAAACAATGTAAACTAACAAAATAATCAAATAATAATTTACATGATCAAATTAAGCTATCTTCACATGAACCAATTACATTTATATTATGTGATGAACAAAATGTCTAATCAACAGCTTGTGGCATAATGTTGTTTGCCTAAAAAAAATCCCAATAACCCAATAACTGAAGGTAAACTGACTAAAATAAAATAACCCAAATTTTTATATTTTTGTTCCCATCAAATAATCTTCACATGGTCCAATGATATTTATATTATGTGATGAATAAAATGTCTAATCAACAGCGTTTGTGGCACCATTTTTATTCTTTTCTATAAAAAAAAATAATTCTGAGTTACAATAAAGCACTTACAATGGGAATGAATTGTGCCAATCCATCAACATTAAAATACTCAATAATACTGTTTCAAGAGCATAGCTACAAAACATAAACAATATGTGCATTAAAATGATTTTAGTGAAAAGGGGCTCAGTAACATTTTCTTTACAACCTATTCACAATAATGCAATAAACATTATATTGACTGTTTAAAACAGACATTTTATCAGAACAATGAATGTAAGTGTTTTTTAAAAATAATCTTCACATTTGCTGCCCCATTGCACTTCCATTTTAAGTTCCTTACCATCACCTAAATTTTGGCCAAATTATTATAATTTTTTTTTTGATAATCTTCATTACTGATCTTAATTTATACTCAACCTGGAACATTTATTTCAATGTTTTAAATACCTAGTTGTAAAATCACCCAGAAGACAGGAGTAAAGTGAAATATCTCCTTAGAAAGTTCACATTAAATACATTTATACGCCCCAAATCACCCCTCACGCTCACAGTACCGGCCTTTATGCTACAGCCTTTGTGCTGCTGTTCCTGTAGGGTGTTTGGGTTTTCACAAAGTGCACTAGTCTGCACTCCCCCTCCTGCTGTTCTCTCCGACCGGATCCCAGTGTCTCCTCACAGCTCGCCCCGCTTCGGAGGCCTCGTTAACGGGCCAATGTGTGAAAGCCCCGCGACCTCTCGCTGACCTCGCCGAGACTGGCATGCGAAAAAAAAACGCGGCTCCTGCAAGGAGAAGTTGGAGTTCAGGAGTTCAGTGCACAACCCGCTGACAATCCAACAGTTCTTCTCATCTAATCCCGACCGCCTTTGCTTCCCCCCTCCTTTACGCCCTGTTAACCACTACCACCGCGGGCTCAGCAGGAATAGCACCAGCGCCAGACCCTCAACAGAACGGGACCAAAAACCCAACAATCATCTTTCACTGGAAATGCACATGAAAGTGATCAAACTCGACGTGAATGCCCAGAAATATCTAGATTAATGGAAACGCCCCTTGCTTTTTCATTCATGGTCATGACGATGATGATGACCGGAATAGTTTGCACTCACACATCATTGCTTTCGAATCACATTTTTAAAAGATCATGATGTGGTCATGCTAAGGAAGAAAAAAAAGAAACTACAAATCTATGTAAACAGTGGCCATGTGTGCGATTCACTTATTTGAAGGACCGCTAATGTTCATTGTTCCACATATGCGATCGGCAGATATTTAAAAGAATATCAGGTCAATCAAAGTGCAATCAGTGAGCTTTCCAGATCGTGGCGTGTGCAGATAACCGAAACACTGGCTGAATCTGATGGCCAAGGCGTGCTGTGAATATCCATCTATCACTAGCGGAAGCCATTTGAGCGGATCGTTTGTTCTGGCTTTGTTCTGGTCGTGTATATTTTAGTCGAATCATCCCATGCTGAGAAGACTTACTTCTACATCCCTAACATTTCTCATATTTGCACTCCGTCAGTACAAATATTATACAGTCAAATATCAGAAATGCCATTCAAATGAGCCATTACAGAGATTGGTTGCAGTGTGAGCAGTTCAAAAAGACCACTTGAGCTCACGATGACAGCTTTTCACATCGGGAAAACATTACTCACGTTAAATCATGTTGTGTGAAAATATAAACAGAACTGTGATAGCCTTGATGATAAAGTCTGAGCCGTGGTGTAACATTACGTTTTCATTTCATGGCTAAAAGTAATAGTTCGTGTAATTATTGATATATATTGATAATAATATAAAAAAAGCCTACTAGATCACAGGGGGATCACATTTATAGTCATATATAATACAGAATATAGCTAAATATATGCAGAGAGAATGATTTGAAAATACACGGCAAATAGCCTATAATTTATATTAGTTTTGTTAAAAATATTTACACATCCTTAAAATGTTTTATTCCCTTTCTGCCAATGTTTCAAGAACAAACGTTAGGGTACTAAATAATCTTTACCTCATTCAAATTTGAATCTCAGAAAAATTATCTTTGTTTTAAGGATTATTATATTTTTATTGGAAAACCTGATTAAAATACTTGGATTTATTTATTTATTTATTTATAATATTGAATAATTCTGTGATGTTGTAATTATTTCTGAAAAAATCAGAATACTAATATTTCTGAAATACTTAACTAATATGAATAGTGTTCTTTTTATCCAGATGATGTTTGTGGTATAAATTGCTTAAGAACATTTCAGCTTAGTAATTACATTTAGAAAATATTTGATTCATGAGACCTTTTTAACCCATTTTCACAGATTGCCTCAGCATTGGGACAGTTATGACAGGTGTGGAAGCTTTTTGCCAGATTGCTGTCAAATTGTTGATTCAGAGTCCTTGGGACTGTGTGTGAAAGAGCAGTTGCTCACATATGGAGACCGGAGTCTAAAATTCATCAGTAGCCTACTGGAAATGTTCACTTGGAATGTGTGCTTGGATTTTGCTTTGGACATTTGCCTGAAATACAAAATATGTATAAGACTCTCATCATGAGGTAAGATTTATTATTATTATTGTGATTATTATTATTATGCTGATTATTACCATTATTATATTTTCTATAAAATATTTTTGATGACAAATTATTCAAATGTTTATCATTTTTTAAATTCCTGACACTGTTCAGATAAAACTGCTCCAAAAAAATGTTTTCTCCTTTCCTCTAAATAGATTTATTATTATTATTATTATTATTATTTGTTGCTGTTTATTTGTTATGTGTGCATTTTACCTTGAGCTTTTGGAAAGCTATTTATACATTATTATTATTATTATTTGTTGTTGTTGTTTATTTGTTTTGTACAGTGACCTTGAGCTGTTGGAAAGCCACATTATTATACAGAACATTATTATTATTATTTGTTGTTTATTTGTTTGTTTGTACAGTGATCTTGAGTTTTTGGAAAGCCACATTGTTATTATTATTATTTGGTGTTGTTGTTCATGTTCTTGTTCTTTTTGTTGTTTATTATTTGTTGTGTGTAGCATTTTGGAAACATTATTATTATTATTATTATTAATAGCATATCTACTCTTTCACACATTCTCTTTTGTATTATTTGTTTGAATTAATACAAGAGTTAGATATGCTATTTTTAACCTTTTCTTAAAATAAATATAAATAAAAAAAGGGTAAGATGTTATTTAAATGTTATTTCAATCAACTTTGTATACACGCAAATATGGAAAAATACAAATGTTTTGACCACAAGGGTCATTAAATATTGCAGTGCTTGCATTAAAAATGTCAGCGGTGTACAGTAATTAGCCATTAGAAGAAACAGAATAGTTTTGCAAGGTCTCTAATGTTCCGAGTATATAATTCAGTGGAATATGTATTCATGTAATAATACACTGCAGTACAGCTGAATTAGTCATCATTTGTGTAATATAACATTTAATGCATCTATTATTTACAATGTCTTTTTCTGAGTAGTCCAGTTAAAGTGAATTATTGAGCAGTTGGAAGTATTTTCGTAATTGTTTTAGGCAATATCAACAATTTCCAACCAATACCAGATCCGTACACGGATCAGTTCTCATTTCAGTGGCAGCATCAACAGAAGCAGTAAATGTTCTTCAGACTTTATGTGGAACAGACCCACAGGGAATGTATTTGCTTCCATTTTACAGCATCATAGGATTAAGATACGCACAGGCGAAAATGAAGATGTATTTAAAGAGGTCTGCCGTTTGCTGTTTCAAAGCACATTCTTTTTGAGAGCCACAATTTTTAAACACTTAAAGCCTAAAAGATCTTTGATGGTTCTCTGAGATAGATGATCTGGAGCTCTTCCACCCCACAATTACCAGAGATCATTTGCACATCTCTCTAACTTTAACCAAAGACCTGAGCCTTTTGAAGGTCTGTGGAGGAACTTAATCCAAGACAGAGATCCACATGCTTTGAAAATGTGTCCCAGACACACACACCATTTGCCAGCCAGAGAAAAAAAAGGGAGGCAGTGAGATACAGTACAGTGATGATGTTCATAATAACTGAATTATCTTCTTTCTTTCTTTTTTCTAAAGCAGAATTGGTGAAGTATGGAAACTATGTGAGAATGATAATGTGCTAGTATTCAGCACATGTGAAACATTAAAAACTGAGGTATAAGGCATTAAAATTGCTTTTAAAAGGATGGAAATATGTCTGTTGGTATTAAACAAAATACAAAAGGACTTGCATGATTTGTGTATTAATGAACACAGAATGTAATTTGAGGATTATTTCAGGTCAGTTTTTTAGATTATTTTAGGTCAGTGTCTGTACAATTACAGTAAATAGCATTTGATATAATGCCAGAAATGGGGGCTATAGAGTGTCCGTGGAAACGTTTAGAGAGAAACAGTGTAAAATAAATAAATAATAGAATAAGATTAAACCAAATAAATAAAAAATATTTAAATAAATAACAAAATTATTATTGTTAATAAATAAATACATCAAACAATACAGCAAGGGAAAAGAACATAATAATTTAATAAAATAAACAAAACATTTCAAATAATATTTTACACATTATATTGATTTTTGCAGTAAAATTGTGTCCTCGTCCATGAAAATATATAGATGCTTTTAAAATGTTTAGGATGGAATTTAAGACAGTGTAAAAAAAATAAATGATTTATAAAAGATATGTAAATTAATAAAAAAATTAGATTTAGATAAATAATAACATCTAATCTAAATTAATATATAAAACAGTACTTTACTATAGTGAATACAGGAAAATGTAATAATGTAACAGTAGAAACTAAATATCTTTCAAATAATATTTTACAATTATAATATTTGACAGTATATATTGAGTCTTTACACATTACGTTTTAGGATGGGAATGAAAAACAGTGTAAAAAATAATAAATAGGCCTAAATAAATAAATAAAAATAATATTAAACTAAATAAAAAAATATTTAGACAAATAATAAAATATTTAATATAAAATAATAAATACATCTAACAGAAAAAAAACTTCACATGGTAACAATGGAAACAAATATTTTTCAAATATATTTTTACGTATTAATTTTTACAGTATACCTTGGATCTTTATACTATATATATATATATATATAATGATCATATTTGGGGGTCCAAAATTCATCACTTGAACCATTAAACCATTAATACTAACACGATACTATTCTATATCTATTTATTCTTTTCAAAAAACTTGCTACAGTACGTGTAGGCTACTGTGCATGTGTAGCCTATGTGTACCTAACTGTAACAGGGAATATTCACGGCAATTGCATATTGTTGTCCTATTGTTGGTTTGCTTGCTTCTATTGTTTATCCTCATTTTTAAGTCGCTTTGGATAAACGCGTCTGCTAAATGATTAAATGTAAATGTAAAATGATTGAAAAATGCTGGCATTCAATCACAATCACAAACACTAGATTTCATTGTTTTACCACGGTATGAAAATAACTTTACATTAATATTACAGCACACACGTAGCCTACACTTAGACACTTTAGAGAACAAATTTCTCCACGGTCGACATGGTTGTATCTGACCCGCTGTGACTGACCTATTTAACACTGTGAACTACGGAGTGTGAGGTTCAAACGCGCGCGCGCGCCAAAGATAGAACGTTCCTCCAGAGGCGAACGTCACGTCTGACCTGCTGAGTATGACCTACTTAACACCATGAACTCTGGGTCGTTGGGTAACTCAGCCCGGGCACATGCGCACATTCATTGAGACAACAGAGGGGGAAAACACTTACACATTAGTGCGGGCTGTAATGCCCTTCAGATGTATTCACAGCACACATGCCCTACAGCTTCATTAAAGACTTCTCTGGCACTAAATTGTTTTCACTGTGCCATCTGCCACCCTGAAAGAAAAATAAATAAGTGGTGGTGTGTAAAAAACAACTACAAAAAACAAGACACAAAAAAAGGTACTCTGTCGCCATCCAGTGACGATTTGTGGGTATATCAGAAAAAGTAAGAATGGTAATTCATTAATTGATTTAGCATTCTAGGACTAGGTGAATATTTGTTTATTGTATATACTATATAGGCTATGTTGTTAACCAAACAAACCTTAAGCCTTTGTGTTAACAAGCAAAACCTTCAAGAGTAAGTAATTAGTTAAGGACGACGACTAATACGACTTGAAGCTGCTATAGTGAGCAACAGTGCCATCTATTGATCAAAACAAACACCACACTAACTGCAGCTTTTCCTGCCACACATTACGTGTTATTACTTGTGGACTCTTTTAAACAGATGATCTGTTTAACCGTGGACTGTGTCTGATTCAGTCTGTTATTGAAGCATAAATTAAATATAAGAATATAAGAATGTAACAAAGTTTTTATAGCAAGCAAATGCAAAGCAAACACACACACACGCACACACACACACACGCACACACACACACACACACACACACACACACACACACACACACACACACACACATACAGCATGTATATATAATATAGGCTATATAAATATATATAAAGAAAGAAAATGCATTATCATAAATAAAAATGACATGCTTTGTGTGGTAAAACAGAAACAAGATCAGAATGCTATAAAGAGTAGCCTAGGCTACATGATGGTGATTTGAAATCTGAAATTTGTAGGTTAAAAATATCACATTTTATTTATTTTTTGTATCCGTGTGAACTGGGATCGTTTTGACAACGTTGTCGTCTGTTCGCAAAAAAGGAAAAACCTTTCCGATTTGAGTACATCGCTGTCGTGTAAACGCACCCAAAAACGTGCAGTGCTCGGGTCCTGGGCAGGGCTGGGAACCACTTGCCTCTGTGCCTAACGAAATTATGTTTTATGCCATCATAAACTATTACAAATTAACATTTTTTATTAAAGACATCTTAGTTAGAGTGTAAGGATCAGTGAACATTGCTTATGAACGCAGTTTATGATTCCATATTAAAATTTAGTCAATCTGTGTTTGCAGAAGAAATAATAATGGCTTCTTTGACCAGCAGATGGCAGCCTTGTCTTCATTGTACACCAAGAGCACCTTTGTTTTTTTCCCTTTTGGCTTGGTTTAACACACAAAACTAAGATTAACAATTATTAAAATAACAAAGTTCAACATTTTTCTTTAATTGTTTTATTTGCTTTGTGGTGAAATGTTTATGCCTTTCATTTATAATTCTCTTTAAATGCACACTGCATGTTGGCGAATTTATGCTTTTGCAAACACCAAAAAAAAACATCATGTGCTCACGCAGAGGCAGATTTGTGCTTAGGCATTCTCACTCTAAAAAATGATGGGTTGTTCCAACCCATGTTTGGGTCAAATTAAGAACAAACCCAACCGTTGGGTTTAAAAATGTGAAAATGTCCAGCTCATCATCTTTCTGTAAAACGAGTCCTGCTTTTTAGTTAATCGAACCCACAGAAGCAGAATAGATGTTCTCTTAAGGGTACCGGAGATATCAGTCATTCACAGTTTATTTTAAAGCAATGCCACACAAAGCAGAAGTCTGCTTGTTTTTGCATTTTCCTTTTTATAATAAATTAAATATCAATTACAGTTTGCTATGAATTCCCTTGCTATATGTAAACAAGATTAATAGTTTGTTTCCTTCATTTTTAATGCTGTGTTCGCCGTGACTGTGTGAGAACACAATACCCTGAGCTAACTGAATATTGATTCCAGAAGGGTGGACTGAGTTGAGATGAGGTCTCAGCATCTTTTCTTTTACTCGCTTCAGTCACAATCCGTCCCTCATCCGTCAATCCTGAAACCTTCCATAACAGACTGAATCACTCTTATACTAATCAGTTTTATGTTGATGAAGGGCAAATCCATCCGCACCCCTCTTAAATCATATTTTCTATATCCCTTTTGTAGCCAACCAGAGTGAATGATCGTCTAGCGGCTCCCGTGGAGGAATGGCCCCTGTTGGAACTGTGGCATTATTCTGGCAGAGCGATGGGCTGGACCCTGGAGGGGACAGCTGAGTCATTTGGCAGAGCCTGCAAGCCAATTGGTCAGGGAAGTTATGAGGACAACACCAGATTTGTGAGCGCCTTACAGCGCTGCCTGCCCACAGAAAGCACATGCAGCCACTGGGTCGGGAATGACTTTCAAGAGAAAAAAACATTAGCTAATAACCTCTATCTAATGTATAGCACTGGATTTTTGTTTTATAGCTATAATAAAATACCAATAAAATGACATGACAATGTTTTATGTTGATTTGTAACTATTTGGAGTTAAACAAATCATGTAAAAAAAAAAAAAAACATGTATTTGTAACTCTGCTGCTTCTTGTTTTCTTGTAGCTCAATTGGTTTTTGCAACTCTTAACGTGTGTTTGTCTTGAAGCGGTGGGCAGACTGATCGGTGTATGACATCAAAGTACTGTGAGAGCAATTAGAGAGCGGACCGCTCCTTATATGCTTGCGAAACGCTCTCTCTTTTCTTTTATGTCATACACCGATTGGTCTGCGCAGCACTGCTTCGAGTTGAATACACCTTTAGAGCCAGTAAGTGGAAATAAGTGTGTGGTTGAATCATTCCTTCGACCGATTTGCTCAAGAATTGTTTTTATTGCATTCAGACTTTAACAGAACATTGCAAGCTAACATATGTAAAATATAAACCCTTACAGACTGAGTTACAATTATTAATAATACATAGCCTACTCACTACAACAAACAAACAAAAAACAAACAAACAACAGATTTATTTATGAACGAAAGTGATCTTATGACTGAGTCATTGAATCATTCTCTCATCCAGTTCATTCAAATTTAAGCTGTGTTCGAAATTACCCCTGTCCCCTAATTCACTATTCCCTACATTACCCCACTATAATAGTCCACTTGAAGGAGTGAGTAATTTGAATCATTGAATCATTCTCAACCAATTCGTTTAAAGCACTGATTCATTAATGAAGTAAAATATTCAGGAATGTGCCTTTACTGTGTTGCGACATGCTTCATTTGGAACTATTTTGGTTGGTGGAGCAAAAAGAACAAGTGGCTGGCAATATTGCAGCAGTGTAGCCAATGGACAGGCCTAACGGGCATAGACCCGCGCCCACTATTAAATGAATAGGCACACCCTTATGTGAAGTTATGTAACGGCAACACTTTTCAGTTACAATCCCCTCGTCTCTGTCTCATACTGTAACAGGTAAGCAGTTTTGATTTGTAAATCAGATATACTTTGTTATTTAGTATGGGGAGGATGGATGGGTGGTAGCAATCCGCTGTTTTAAAAGTTCACAAAGTTGTTTTGTTTGTAATCGTATTAGGTGCGCGCGGGTAAGTAACCACCTGACGTGAGAAATTCTTTCTACGCAGCATTGTTCTTAGAATAACCATTAACTTAAAATGAATAATGATAAATAATTGTCTCTTATTTGCCTGTTTAGCTGAGCCATTCATAGAACAAACAAAACAAACCATGACAATGGACCTTTACTAGCTAACTGAGCTTCGTGACGCACTTCCATTTGGAAATAGTAACGTTATATCTCACTTATTTTCGGTTATGTTTACTTTCAATGTACTGTGGTCATTTAGTTGAACAAACGCCACCTAATATGAGTGTCCACAATAAGATTAAAAAATTTTGGGAAAAAATTTGACAGAAGAAGGGATATTCTGATATTTACTGTGTGCAGAATTTTCCAAATGCATCGGAGCATGAAGTTTTAATCCAACCCAAGCCGATCTGAGAAAGCTGCGTGTTAAAAATACGCCATTATTTCACCACAGGGTGTCAGTTTTCGTATAAACTAGTGTACGCGACGCTGAAGTGTGTGAGAACAGATGAACAACATCACTACGAACCGCGAACATTTATTTATTTTGATTAAATATCTGAATCATTCTGTGTCATTTTTTAATGTCATTTTTTTTTACTATTTAGGCTACATGTTTATGCTCAAAATGCTTAATTAATATTCGTCAAAGTAGTTGACTGTCATTCTCATCCACGCTGTGTGCGTTATCCTAGGCTACTGTTTAAAGCACAGGCCTACTGTTAGGCCTATAGCCTTAACATCGTTACAGGAACCTCGCGAGCATTCATTCATTCAACTATTTTAAAAGTCTGGAATAAACACCAACGCACACAAGCAATCCTTTTTATTAGTCAAATTCATTTAAAAATGTAAACTCAACAGAAAACACTGTTAATGAGAAGACGAGCATTAACTGCTGCAGGTTAGTGGATACAATTTAGCCTATTTATTATTCAGATTGCACAGTTGAAAAGAAAATATATTTATAGGAACATTTCAGCTGGCTCAAGATAATTCATACAGAGATCATTATTCATTGTTTTAATCAATTGGCAGCCATAAAACGTAGTGATGATCTGCATTCTCACTAAGTAGAACGTGGAATAGAGATTTTAGATGGATACCAAGGCTTTTTTAGGTTGGGTAGACTCTGCTATCTCTGACCCAGTTTATTTGTTTGCTGGCTGCAATGCGCTGTGTTTCCTGCCAACTGGCATCCCGGGGTGTTGAAATACTATTGGGTGAACTGGCTGTGGGCGAGATCACATAGACCAAAACAAAAACAGACATTCCAACACGGAACGCACATTTCAAAGTAAAATAACGGGCTGTAGAAGTGTTTTTCACAGAAACGAGTATGTGAACTCAGCATGTTTCCTAAATATCTGCAAACATATTATGGTATTTTTATGCTTTAGTAGAGTGAAAGTACACACAGCACCTTTAATAATTCTAAGTTTCTTATCTAGTGATGATAAAAATGACCTTAAAGCAATGCCAAAAAATAGGCTATTTCCAACATGTTTTGATTAGATACAAAATTGTTTAATATAAAATGAAATCTGGAGATCTGATGCGGTTCGATCTGATATGGAGTTAAAACTCAGAATCCCACACAGGATCATGCTCTTGCACATCTCTCTCTGTCATCACTGTTTCGCTGGACTTATCTGAGAGCACACAGCTGTGCTCTTCCCTTCATCAGTAAAATGGCTGTCACATATCAGTGAGTTCTCGCCCTCACAGGCTGTTTCTGTGTCTCCAGTCTCGACTCGCACTATCAGGGCCTGTTCCCACAGCTGGGAAATCCACAAACAACTTTGTGAATCCACACAAACAATTTACCGGAGAGACCATATGTTTGCAGGTACATGTACAAAGGCATATCTGCATTAATAGCTAAAAAAAAAAAATCCTGCGGTGTAGTGACATTTAGCCTATGTCTTGTGTAAAGGATTTTCCCTGAGAAGATTAGGTAATTGTGTGTTTCACAGGCATACTTTTTGATTGTGTTCATGCAATTACACATCATTTAAAGGCACACTCTCTAAGTTTTAGCCCTCTAGCCTTTAAAAAACAAAACTGTAGCTATACCCATAGATAGACATGGTACTTGACCATTGACAATAGTTAATGTTTTACAATGAGCTCTGTTAGAGAGCTACATATATCAATTTATTTGTTCAATAAAATACCTTACTCACCTTTTTAGTAATAAAAACTCCAGATTTGTGTCGCTTTAATAACATTTTAAATCCCTCAGTTCTTGGCATCTCTGAAAATCCAAGCCAATGTTGATTCTTGGTTTATTACGAGCTCTGTCGAATTGTCTTTTTGCCAGGAGACTCTCCTCTGTTTTACGTTTATTAAAAATGGGTGATTCCCCAGAGGTTCGAGACTTAGCTGCTCCATGACGACTAGGCCGGTCACTAACGGTTATTTTGGTAAGTAAGCAATCAGTCTGTAATTTTTTTAACTACACTCTTGGTCCAGAATTGAGTTGGTCAGTGTAAATAAATATATATAGGCCTATTATATATTAATGATTCATTGGTCTAAAGACAATGTTTTCACTATGAGTAGATTCTGTTTCCATTTTTGTTTTAATTGACCAAAACTGATGCTGTACAGTAATAGCTCATGTTCCTTGTGGTAATCAAACCAATAACCCTCTGGTTACCAGCCAGCCAATCTGTTCATTATTTTTATGTTAAATAATAATCTCTAAATATACGGTGAAAGTCACCCAAAACTGTAGTTATCCTGGAAAAAAAATGGCTTTCTTCAGCAGGGAAAACACTGCTCCTGTCCCTGCGGTCAAGATGTACCAAACACCACTCAAATGTCACATTTTTCATCAAGTGTACCACAGCTTAGTCACCAAGACTGACAGCCCATCCTTTCGCCCGCAGTCTATCTGCTAGATGAATGGACATCTCTGGTGTCACTTTCCCAGATGAGAGGACGTCTTTCATATAACACGGATAAAAAGTGTGTGTGTCCTTTCTGAAAGAGAGCGACTGACTTGATGTGCGTGTCACGTGGCCTCTCTTCCCAGAGAGGGATTCTTTACTACCATGTAAGGAGGGAGCGGAATACTAAATCGCAGCGGTTTACGTCACATCTCACACACAGGGGACTTATCTCCGTGGCAACCGACATGCCAGGGTGTCCTAGGGCTGATCCTAAAACAGACGAATTTAAGGGAAATTATTCAATGGGAGCATAATTCACATTTGCCCTTTCTAGTTGCAAGACTTTCAAAATTGTGCCTTGGTTAGTCTTGAGGAATTGAAGTCCATTTGAATGTTGTGTCACCAAGGTCATTTGTGATAGATTACACACGGAAGTGGTATTCTGAGGTTACGTCTTATTGCTTTAAATCAGTAAAGTCGCTGTGGCTTAGAGGAAAATGACCGAGAGGGATGATATAAAGGAGAAAGAGAGCAGGAGATTTCCATTTGTGGTTTATTTCTGGCCTGTACCCCGCAGCTCCCACCCGGCTTGCCCTCTGCCTGCTTGGCTGGTGGCGGCATGTTAATGATGTCATTCTTTCAAGCCATCTCTTCAGCTGACCTTTTGACCCTGTCAACAGCACTGAAGCACTGATGCATTGCTTTAGGAGGCAATTTCCACACATTTATGGTACAAAATGGGATTTGGTTTTAGGGTAAATAATAGACCTGAAACCTGAAAATTGTTTTCTATTTCGTTTATGAGGTTAATATATTTTTTTTTTTCTTCAATTCTGTTACCAAAATTAGGGACATGCATTTTGACATCAAAATACAGCAAAGTTTGAATTAAATTAAAAAAGTTTATTTGATTTTTTTTTTATTACAAAAAACCTGAACATTCCTTAAAATTGAGATACACACACGTATCTATGTGTATACAGTACTCTATAATGTAACCAGAGGGTGCCAATATGCCAATAACGCACCTAAAAGCTGTCACAAAGAACCGGCAAAAGTAATGATTATGAATGTTTCAAATATAATGTTTCAAGGAAATATTTAAAATGTATTTAAAATTATGTAACCAACATACATTTTTTTCACATTCTTTTTGTCAGTAGAAAGCTTCCCTGCATCTTCTGAAAGTGAACAGTTTTACTGTATAATGAGTGTAATTTTAACGTTTAGGGTTTCAGGTAGGCCTACATTAGGTTTATTTTTCATCAGAAACTGAAAAATAAAACGCTGCTTAGTCTTCTGTGTGAATTAAATGTACACTGATTCTTATTAAAGCTACAAAAGTTATTCAGTCAAGAGCAGTGACTTTTTTTTGTTCATCGTCTCCCAGTTATTGCAAGCCGTAGCGATATGCATATCGTGATATCTGATATGTTCATTTGCGACATTTCGATCATTTCGATATCAATCGATTTCAAATCGCAGGCCTAATATGAAACGTTGCTAAATATCATTATAAATAATGAATTATAATTAAATTAAACAATTATGTCATGTTACAAAAATACCATGAATTAATCATAAATAATAGACCACAACCAATGTGTATTGAAGTTTAAACAGCCGTTAATAAACTGCATGAGCCGTGCAGATGTTCAGATGAAAACCACTTACTTGGAACAGATAGAAGTAGGTCCTTAAAGGGTACAAAGAGCCACATCACTGAGCGTGTGATGTAAGATGCCCTGTACAACAGGGCTGAAAGCCTCTCTGTCCTGCATTAGGAGAGCAGTGTGTCTGTGTATGGAGGGTATGCTGGCACACACGAGTGCCAGATCCCTCGCTGACAGAGACTGCATGCCAGGATTGCTGCATGCACTGTGTCCAGCTTCTCTGAAGTTATATTGGGCCCAAAACTCACACTACAATTGCCAAATCCCACTATTCATATGAACTCATTATAGATTATTAGATATTAATAAAATACAGAGAAATGCATTTTCAGTTTATCATAAACGGATTAACTCATGTGCATCACCTGACACCATGGTCTCGTCTGTGGCTTGCCTTGTGCTACCTAGCATGCCCTTTGTATTTCTGTAGTCTACTGAGACACAGAGCTTGGGTGACCAGATGGCTTCATTTAGCTGGAGCTGTCTGTGGAAACATTTTGTTCTGTGCATTTAAAACAGCTTCCAAAGTGAAACAATTCTAAGTGTGGGCAATAAAGGCTGAGCAACAGAGCCTAGGAAATTGCCTCAGTCATGTGGTGTTTGTTTTGACCAGTAGAGGGAGTTGCTCAATACCAGTTTACTTGCACTAGTTGTGCCACTGAAAACTGGATCATTCTGAATTTAAATTCAGCTTTTAGCTGTTTTGCATACTGGTGCATAATAAGGACACAGCATAATATTTGTGAAAAGGCCGTAATTATTACTGGGCAGTTTCAGTTTCTCTTTAGTTTATCTCTTTAGATCCTTGCAATAATTATTTAGATCTGGATTTATTAAACTGCACCAATGTCCAGTTCACAAAGGATGGAGAAGTTCTGAGAACCGTGTAAAATAATTATAAACAAGTTAAAATGTATGACATTTATACCCATTTTATTATGCTTTCTAAACATTGGTTGAAAATCAGCAAGGATGCATGCATTAACATCAAAAGAGACAGTAAAGACATTTACAATGTTACAAAGGATTTCAAATTCTTCTATTCATCAAGTAACCCATAAAAAATGTTTCACAGTTTCCATAAAAAATGTGTTTTAAACATTAATAATAATAACAAAACGTTTTTTGAGCACCAAATCAGCATGATTTCTGAAGCATCATGTTACACTGAAGACTGGATTAATTTCAGCTTTGTCATCATGGAAATAGTTTAATTTTTAAAATATATTCAAGTATAAGTAGTTTTAAATTGTAATAATATTTCACAATATTACTGTTTTACTATTTAAATGCAGCCTTGGTGATCATAAGAAACTTATAAAACACACACATTCTATATAGCCTATTAGTGTGCTTAACAAATTTATTAGGCCACCTGTCATAATAAATATAAAACACAAATATAGGAATCTGTCAAAAACTACAAAAATGTATTAGCATTTATTAGGCAGGCAACAAACTGAAACAACTAAATAGCCTTTATTCACACACAATAAACAAAAAAAATTATATTTTGTATGACGTAATCTGGCCTTGATAATGACAGATTGCATTCTTGCTGCAGTTTTTTTTTATGTACCGTACCTTTCCATGGTCTCTGTTGTTATTTACTCTCAAATAGTTTCTAGTTGTTCCTAAAGACTTGCTTTTCCGGACTTTGACTCAAAACCAAAATAAACAGTGTATATATATACACACACACACACACACACACACAGCTCCGTCATACACATATACTTTCTCTATACTTTTTACTGAATGGCTCTGATTAAAATATATAGCTGCCTTCATATTTTAGAAAAGTGGTCCCTGGCTATAAAAGAATAGTGATCATTTGTGGCATTAAAAAGTTTGAAACCCCCTGATTTAGATGATGCACATTTTAGGAGTTTTATTTAGTTTCATTAAATAGCAATTCACTATTGTTACTGACAGCAATCACACTTTGTTCTGTATGTGAGTTAGTCTTTGAGTGTGCCATAGCTCATTACAATCACATCAGCTCTACGGCATCTAGAAGTGTCTTCTCCAGCAGTTTAAGTGTTTCCTACAAAGCTGACAGTAAAGGATGTGGTGTCAAGATATCCAGATGTGCCTTACAGCCCCACGTGGAATGTGGAACACAGGTGGATAGATATAAATATATATAAAGAGTGGGGTGAGTGCATTTCTAATACAGACCCAAAGGGTTTCAACATGTAGATGGTTAGCATCTATCTAATCTTACTCTTCGGGAAGCAGGACACAGTTTGGTGGTGCTAATGACGTTCCTGTTTTCTAACATTTAATTCAGAGAGACAGCAAGAAAGAAAGAAACAGAGAGGCAGAGGGAGAGAGAGAGAGAGAGTTTGGGTTGGATGAGTGAGAGCAGCTAAACGTAAAAGAACTAAAAGTGAATAATGACATGTCATGGGGCACTCACACCGCTCATGGGCAAAAAAAACTCAAATCCCAGAACTAAAAGGACTGCAACAGAGACAAATTCGATTAACCAAGTGAAGCGGAGCAGCCATGGGAGTGGATGCGTGTGTGGGTACATGTGTGTAGGTCAGGTTGTGCTATCATTATGTGTGTGCTGCTGGTACTATGACAGAGCTGAGGAAGGTGAGGTGCAATAGCCATCATTGTCAGCAGTTAGCATTTAGTATGTTATTATCTGTTAAACGTGGCATGATCCAATGTTTTGACGTTACAAGCTCAGCTCAATTACTATAATTATTTAGAACTAGACTTTTACATTTCCTGATAAAAATGTGAGTTGTGTTTGCCTGAGCAGAACTCACGACCACAATGTTGGAGTGTTGTGGGTGGCTGCCAAAAGTGTTCAGAGTGTTTTTTTAGTGTGTTGCTATGTGGTTGCTAGGTGGTTGCATACTAGCCCAAATTAAAAGAGCCCACAACCAAACTCTTTACTGAAAAAAACTACTTGCTAATCTCCTATCCTGGTGTGGTTGAGAGACCATCTTAATATATATATACACTCACCGGCCACTTTATTAGGTACCCCATGCTAGTAACGGGTTGGACCCCCTTTTGCCTTCAGAACTGCCTCAATTCTTCGTGGCATAGATTCAACAAGGTGCTGGAAGCATTCCTCAGGGAGTTTGGTCCATATTGACATGATGGCATCACACAGTTGCCGCAGATTTGTCGGCTGCACATCCATGATGCGAATCTCCCGTTCCACCACATCCCAAAGATGCTCTATTGGATTGAGATCTGGTGACTGTGGAGGCCATTTGAGTACAGCGAACTCATTGTCATGTTCAAGAAACCAGTCTGAGATGATTCCAGCTTTATGACATGGCGCATTATCCTGCTGAAAGTAGCCATCAGAAGTTGGGTACATTGTGGTCATAAAGGGATGGACATGGTCAGCAACAATACTCAGGTAGGCTGTGGCGTTGCAACGATGCTCAATTGGTACCAAGGGGCCCAAAGAGTGCCAAGAAAATATTCCCCACACCATGACACCACCACCACCAGCCTGAACCGTTGATACAAGGCAGGATGGATCCATGCTTTCATGTTGTAGACGCCAAATTCTGACCCTACCATCCGAATGTCGCAGCAGAAATCGAGACTCATCAGACCAGGCAACGTTTTTCCAATCTTCTATTGTCCAATTTCGATGAGCTTGTGCAAATTGTAGCCTCAGTTTCCTGTTCTTAGCTGAAAGGAGTGGCACCCGGTGTGGTCTTCTGCTTCTGTAGCCCATCTGCCTCAAAGTTCGACGTACTGTGCGTTCAGAGATGCTCTTCTGCCCACCTTGGTTGTAACGGGTGGTTATTTGAGTCACTGTTGCCCTTCTATCAGCTCGAACCAGTCTGGCCATTCTCCTCTGACCTCTGGCATCAACAAGGCATTTCCGCCCACAGAACTGCCGCTCACTGGATGTTTTTTCTTTTTCGGACCATTCTCTGTAAACCCTAGAGATGGTTGTGCGTGAAATCCCAGTAGATTAGCAGTTTCTGAAATACTCAGACCAGCCCTTCTGGCACCAACAATCATGCCACGTTCAAAGTCACTCAAATCACCTTTCTTCCCCATATTGATGCTCGGTTTGAACTGCAGGAGATTGTCTTGACCATGTCTACATGCCTAAATGCACTGAGTTGCCGCCATGTGATTGGCTGCTTAGAAATTAAGTGTTAACGAGCAGTTGGACAGGTGTACCTAATAAAGTGGCCGGTGAGTGTGTATATATATATATATATATTGCAATGACAGCCTTTTTGATTTGAATATTGCAGTAAGCCATGTTGCAAAATCAATTTTATTTTCATATATTGTGCAGCCTTAAATAATTTTGACGCTTCCAGCAGCAAAACTCACTTCTGTAATGGAAGGGGTTGTGTGTTGATATGCAGTTGCTAAGGTGTTCTGTGTGGTTGTTGCTAGGTGATTTCTAGGTTGTAGGGGGGTTGCTAGAATGCTCTCTAGAGTCTAGGCTGTTGCTAATATGTTGTTAAGGTGTTGTGTTGTTGTTGTTAGGGTTGATATGCATCAGGGGCCCGTTTCAATAAGGAGGTTCAACCAACTCTGAGTTAAAACTTGAACTCTGAGTTGACTTACCCTGAGATGGGAAACTCTGAGTTTTCGGTTACAGAACAGCTGAAATGAGTTGGTTCAATCAACTCTGAGTTGACTGACTCTGAGTTAAGCGCGTGCACCACAACTATAAAAAGCCATTATCAATGGAGCGCAGATATTACGAGTCACCATGGCAACAGCGCCAGACAAAAAGAGGAATTACTGTTATACAGTGTTGGGTGTAATTAATTACCAAGTAATCTACATATTGTAATTTAATTAAAGGGATTACTCTTAATTCTGTAATTTAAAATAAAATCTGATGTAATTACATGAAATACTGTAGAGACTATAGAACAATTCAGTATAAAACAATAATGGATTTAAAATACATTTTTAAAATACAAGGTATATTTTTAATGTAACCTTCTCCCTCTACACACTTTGGTCAATTCAAGAATAATTCATGCAATTGTATATTGTTCATTTGAAAGCATTAAAAGTGCAGTTTCTTGTCTCTCCTTGTATTGTTCAAGTGGTTGAGGTTGATATAGGATTTAGTAATTAGTAATAAGTAGACCAATACTTTCTAAAGATAGTAATTATTACATTAATCTAATTACACTGTTGAAGATGTCATTTGTAGTAATTAATAACTATTTTAGAGTAACTTACCCAACTGTTATAATATCAGAGGTGAAACTGGAAGAACAGTAGCCTATGTTATTCAACCTAATTTTAATTTTCATGTAGGCTATAGGTGCAATCCTGCAGGCATTAAAAGAACGTGGCAGCAGCTGAAAATAAAATATATAAACATAATTCAATCAGGTAAGGCTTGAGCATATCATGGGTGTAGGCTACCTGACTTTACAAACATTTGACATATTAAATAACTAAATAGCATCCAGTGTCTAGCAGTGCAGCAGCATTTCTGGCTGAGGGGATTCCTTCATCAGAGCCAGTCACTCCCGAAGATCCAAGCCTTCATAAAATGGAAGAGGTCTACATATGTGTTATTTTTTTATATAGGGTATTTTTGATATTTCCATTTATTTTACTTTGGGTTGGGTTTTTCGTTGGTCCCAACATATTCGGATGGTAATATCTGTCTTTTGGAGCCTCCTGTCCCAACAGAACCCCAGGCAGTTGTAAGTAGCCTACACTTCATAAATAGTAGGGACACACTTCAGTGTGTAATGCCAGTTTAATTCTGTAGAATTTGTTTAGAACTACCGGAGGTGGAAAGAGTAATAAAATATTTTACTCAAGTAAAAATACTATTACTTTGATCAAATTTTACTTAAGTACAAGTAAAAGTACCGGTCTAAAAATCTACTCAAGTAAAAGTAAAAAGTAGCTCATTTAAAATGTAAGAGTAAAAGTTGCTGAGTTACTTGTTTAAGTGCTGGGGTTCTCTCCCGTTATAACGTATGAGAGTTTCACAGTATGATAACCGTCTCAGAAAATATCAAGGTTTATGGTATTAAACAATTATTAAATATATAAACTGCATTATTAAATTACGGTTATTATTATCGTAAGTTAGAATGACAGTTAAATAAATTAAACATTTGTTCAATAAACCTATCTAATCAACTAATTTCAATAATTGATTATGAATTAGATTAACAACTTATTTTTTATCATTAATAACTTATTAAAATGTTTAAAATAATTTAATTCTATGAAATGTTTTTTATTCAGATTTTTTTTTTTAATGATTTAATACAAATAATTTATCAAAAACGGTGGAAATCTAATAAAAGTTTAGCAAACGTTTTAATCCTTTTATTTTTTGGCAAAGTGCTGCAAAACAGATTTAGTCAATTAAACCATGGACAAACAATATATATATTCCTTAAATAATGTTTAGATAAATTGTAGTATTAATGTTGGTGTTTAAACACTGCTTCCTCTTTAAAAAGGGGGAGGAGACCGCAAGAAACTCTGGGTTTACCGAAGAAAACCTGCTCCTGACCAGGTTAGGTTCACAGAGTAAGTCACCATGGTAACTGACTCTGAGTATAAGTTACCTCTCTTTCAGAAACGGGCTTGACTTACTCTGCTTTCTCTGGTTTGATTTACCTCCCATTCTGAAACAGAAAACCCAGAGTTTCCCTCATTTCAGGGTTAACATACTCAGAGTTTTCACTTAACCTCCTTTCTGAAACAGGCCCCAGGTAGGGTGTTCTGAGTAGAGGTCACATTGTTGTGTTGTCACTATTTTTAGCGACTTTTCAGACCCCTTTAGCATATTTTTTTCAAAAAAGCGACTAGCGACTTTTTGGACAAACCTTAGCAACTTTCCAAATATCGCCAGTACTGCAAACGTGAGGTCTTCCCCGCTGAGGAGCAACACATACCGTTGACTGCACGCCAGCTGACATAGACATGATGAATGAGCTGCGCATGTGCAAGCTGCGTTAGCAGGGACCAATCAGTGATCACATAACTGCTGCCTTCTCCTTTGTTTTTAATTCAAATCATTTAATTTGACTGTTTTTTTTCCCCCTCGAACTCATATATACATACAAAAATGCACATACACACAATATAAATTCAACTTTATTAAACATATGACACACATAATATAAATATAAAAGGCGGCATACAAATGCTTATAATACACAAGCATATACTTATATAAAAAACAGTATGTGAGCACGGTTTAGGGGAGATAACCGTTATTATAAACTGAAGTACCGACAAAGTAGGCAGAATGCAAATACGGCGTGATGACGTCATTAATATGCTAATGCACATGACGTCATCTGGCGACATTTAGCTACTTTTCGAGCAGGCGTTAGCTACTTTCCATTGAAAATAGTTGGCAACACTGAGAGGTCAACCGATAGTGCATTTTACCAATAACGATGTATACTGAATGAAACACACATAACACAAAATAGTGCAGAACTTTAAAGGGATAGTTAACCCAAAAAGGAAAATTCTGTCATTAATTCTTCACCCTCATGTCATTTCAAACCTGTAAGACTTTCGTTCATCTCCAGAACACAAATGAAGATATTTTTGATGAAATCTGAGAGCTTTCTATTCCTCAATAGACAGCTATGCAACTGACACTTTGATGCTTCAAAAAGTTCATAAAGAGAATGAGATCATAAAACTAATTCATATGAGTTGAGCGGTTTAGTCCAAATTTTCTGAAGAGACTATTGTTTTATATGATGCACAGATTGAATTTAAACTGTCTCTCGTCTCGTGACGCTTTGCAAACTCTGCTGTGTGCGTTCATGCGTTTTGAAGAATGCGTGGCTTTGGAGACGCTCTGAAGGGAGGGTGGGATCTCGTGCTATCGTAACTTGCTATCGCTAGCCGCTTTGAAAATTGCCTACCCTATACCTTTAAGGATGGCCATCTTTAAACATCTACACAAAGGCCATAGCATTGAAATTAGACACTTATATCGTATGTACTCTTACGTTATTTACTTCTATTTTAGAACATTTAAATATGTAACTTCGCTGGATAAAAAAATGCATAAAGGCGACCAGCTGGATATAAACTAATGCAAATACATGGTAACAATAGTGACATTTAAACATATGGGTCAGACTTGTGCATGTTTTTGTCTGTGTTCTGTTTTTTGCTGTCTTTTTCAAATCTGTATCTGAAGTGTCTCGCTCTGTGCAGCGCACAGTCTCACGTGTCTAAACAAACTCCACGAGGCGTCAGTGATTTCGCCTAGAGTCCAAGTGTGGGACTTGAGCAGAGTTCTGCCAGTTGCTAAGATGTTGCTATTTTCTGGGTGGCTGTAGGGGTTTTGGATAGTTGCTGCTTTAGCAATAAACTTCTCTTTCAGGCACATCCAAGTATTGACTTGAAAACTTGTTAAACATATCACAGTTCTTTAACCTTATGTCATACACGTCCTTCTCAGCAAAACAGAAATCTCTAGCAGCTAGAGCCGGCATGTCCATCAGCAGCTACCTCAGTTTCTGCGTCTGGGACACGCGGTGCTGACGAGGTTAGGCCCCGGACCAGTGTGGGCTTACTGCAGTGGTTCATGGGAAATGTGCACGTGTGATGACACCTGTCTGCTCGGGTGCCGTCACATGCTCCTGTCGCTCTCACTGCCGTCTCTTCTGTTGCATCGCATTAAGGCGGCCATCACTTGTTAACGCTAAGGCTTTCCATACCTTAAATGACCATCTTGAAAATCCTCTGAATCCGAAGGTGTCCGTTTCCCCATTTCACGCTCTGTCACTTCAGCTTTCAGCCGCATGGCTATTAACAGGAACAAGTCTGTATTTTGTGACCTTATATCTTTTACTATATGAAATAAAACTGCTGAAATTACTGCTATCGCAATGAAGTATAATATACTATTTATCCTCTGAGGCTGACATTTAATAGAGGGGAGGAGAACCTTTATGCTCTTTGGCCTTGATGGAAAATGAGCTGCTCTGAATATATCACTTTCTGCTGGCAAGGCTAATGGCAGACTAATTGGGCTCTATAGATGGAGAAAGTGCTTTCACGGAGTCACTATGACAGTGCAGCATTGAACTGAAAATGTGGTTGTGATGGTAGAGAATCTTGACACTTTGAAATGAATATTCTGATACACGACACCCTTCAGACACCTCTCAGCAGATCCATTCATTTAATTGGGAATGACTTGTCACAGGAATGCAGAAGAAAAATGCTAGGGGTTTGTTAAAAATGATGGTCAGTCGTGCAACCAAAGGTGTTCCTTTTTATTTATTTTTAAGCCGTAGCATTTAGTACTTCAGAGAGGCAGGTCCAGTTGTGCTTTTGGAAATAAAATAATAAAATAATAATAAATAAAAAAAATTAATAATTGCAGTGTTGTCATAGTTAACTAAAACAATTAAAACTTCAATTAAAATGTTAATTGAAATAAATCTGCAATAAAATAATATAAAAATATTAGATGGAAAAACTTAGAAATGTTGCCTTGGCATAAATAAAATATTTGTAATTGAATTACTAAAATAAAAAAATAAAAAAATATATATAACGAAAAGCTAAATAGAACTATAAAAAACGAATAAAATAATACAAGCCAATGATAAAATTAAAATTAAACTTAATATTAAAATAATAACTGAAAATTAAAGGATATGTTTATATATATATATATATATATTTTTAAGATAGGCTACATAAATTAGATATGTTTAGTCATAAGAACTCCAAACTAAACACAAAATAATATTTTTACATATTACAGTAGTCAACATTTGAAGTGGATCAAAACCTTTCATAAGTTATACATGAATTTTTAACAATACCTGTTCTTGTCTTAGGACAACTTTGATTCACTTTTTTGATCCACTTCAAATGTAGACTACTGTATGCATTTAAAATGAATACAACAATTTCAAAATGTAATATCATAGGCCTACATATTATTATAATATAAATAATATAACATCTGCATTATAAATATAGTATTTTATTTATATTATAATATATTTGTTTCTAAAAATTTATTAATATTTCACACACAGGCACAATGATAAAACAATTCCGGTTCTGTCCACTAGAGGGCCGGTGCCAGCCGTGACACAATGCCTGTTAACATTCTCAAAAAGGTTGAGGCTTAAACAATCAAACCTACGTGTTTTCACTCAGCGCTGTTCTTTTAAAATACTGACTGTGGGATAAAATAAATGTGACCTTAAGATCCCTTTTTACTTAGCAAAATACAGTGGCACCGAGACCTTGACATCTGCTGAAGCCGAGAAAAACAGAGCTCACTTTGATAGCGCTGTCATCATTTGGCTGTCACGCTCACATAAACGCCTCCTGTAATAGCACGAGTGTGAAGGATGCTGAGATGGCTCGAGCATTACGACGACGCTAATGCCGTCGACTACAAACCTCAGCCAGACGGAGCATGAGCACGCGCAGAGGACGGGCGACGGGGCAGGTGGCAAACAACGTGATGAGGGAATGAGAAACTAAATGGATGTCACCTCTAGCTTGCCCTGTTTGTTTTATCTTTTTTAACTTTTTATCTCACGCGGGATTGTGTCATTCTCGCCTCACGGTGTTCCTGTGGTGGAGGGAGGCGAGTGATTTGCACCCATTCCCCCTGCTGAGACGTGACACAGATAAAGAGAGTGAGACAGTACGTCCCCACTGCGAGGGAATCGATGTGGTACCCTCACAATCCATACTTTTAATTTCCTCTCACTGCGACCCCAGAACAAGATTTTACTTTGCATTGCCACAGAGTCTCTGCTTGATGCTGGTGACGAAGCAAAGATGAAAAGGACGGAAAAGTTTAACAAGACTCACAATAAACAAAATACATGCGCGCGCTTGAGACAAAGCCAATTTAGAAGCCAGTGTTAAAGGGATAGTTCAGCAAAAAATAACTATTCTGTCATTTACTCGCACTCACTGTTTTCTTCTGTGGAATGTAAATTGAAAAATTCATCAAAATTCTGCTATTTACTATTAATGGTGACTGAAACTATTAAGCTTCCAAAGTATCACAAAATAGTCTAAACCAGTTATATGAAGTGTCTGATTTGTGAACAAATTATTTATTTGAATCCACTCTTCAATGAATCAGTTCACAAAATTGGTCTGAATGATTTCAAGTTCACATGTATTAACAGCTCACAGTATTGTAAGATTATCAGTTAATAAACCACTTAAATTTGTCTTTCTTCTCACAAAGCTTTAGAATGAATTCACAAGACTTAGGCTATAGCACATGAATCGTATGGACCACTTACACTACCAGGGTCAGCAAGATTTATTCAGAAAGCTTTATATTAAAGTGACAGTAAACACATTTATAATTCCAAAATTGATAAGATTTCCATTCCAAATAAATGCTTTCTTATACATATGCTTGATTATACTTTTCAGAGGGCCGACATTTCTGTATTTAAAATCCTTTTTTTTAAAATTGATTTCATGTAATATTCAAATTTTCTGAGATTTTGAATTTGGGGTTTTCATAAACTGTAAGCCATAATCATAAAAATTATAACTTTTGCACGATATTCAAATTTTTCGAGTTTCACCTGTGTATATATACACTCACCGGCCACTTTATTAGGTACCCCATGCTAGTAACGGGTTGGACCCCCTTTTGCCTTCAGAACTGCCTCAATTCTTCGTGGCATAGATTCAACAAGGTGCTGGAAGCATTCCTCAGGGAGTTTGGTCCATATTGACATGATGGCATCACACAGTTGCCGCAGATTTGTCGGCTGCACATCCATGATGCGAATCTCCCGTTCCACCACATCCCAAAGATGCTCTATTGGATTGAGATCTGGTGACTGTGGAGGCCATTTGAGTACAGCGAACTCATTGTCATGTTCAAGAAACCAGTCTGAGATGATTCCAGCTTTATGACATGGCGCATTATCCTGCTGAAAGTAGCCATCAGAAGTTGGGTACATTGTGGTCATAAAGGGATGGACATGGTCAGCAACAATACTCAGGTAGGCTGTGGCGTTGCAACGATGCTCAATTGGTACCAAGGGGCCCAAAGAGTGCCAAGAAAATATTCCCCACACCATGACACCACCACCACCAGCCTGAACCGTTGATACAAGGCAGGATGGATCCATGCTTTCATGTTGTAGACGCCAAATTCTGACCCTACCATCCGAATGTCGCAGCAGAAATCGAGACTCATCAGACCAGGCAACGTTTTTCCAATCTTCTATTGTCCAATTTCGATGAGCTTGTGCAAATTGTAGCCTCAGTTTCCTGTTCTTAGCTGAAAGGAGTGGCACCCGGTGTGGTCTTCTGCAGCTGTAGCCCATCTGCCTCAAAGTTCGACGTACTGTGCGTTCAGAGATGCTCTTCTGCCCACCTTGGTTGTAACGGGTGGTTATTTGAGTCACTGTTGCCCTTCTATCAGCTCGAACCAGTCTGGCCATTCTCCTCTGACCTCTGGCATCAACAAGGCATTTCCGCCCACAGAACTGCCGCTCACTGGATGTTTTTTCTTTTTCGGACCATTCTCTGTAAACCCTAGAGATGGTTGTGCGTGAAAATCCCAGTAGATTAGCAGTTTCTGAAATACTCAGACCAGCCCTTCTGGCACCAACAATCATGCCACGTTCAAAGTCACTCAAATCACCTTTCTTCCCCATACTGATGCTCGGTTTGAACTGCAGGAGATTGTCTTGACCATGTCTACATGCCTAAATGCACCGAGTTGCCGCCATGTGATTGGCTGCTTAGAAATTAAGTGTTAACGAGCAGTTGGACAGGTGTACCTAATAAAGTGGCCGGTGAGTGTGTATATATATATATATATATATATATATATATATATATATATATATATATACACTGTAAATAAAAAAGTTGGATTAACTTAAAAAAGTAAGTTACCTGGTTGCCTTAAAATTTTGAGTTAATTGAAATAAAAAAATTGAGTTAATACAACAAAGGAGATTGGTTTAATAAATAGAAACTCAAAATATTATGTTATCTGAACTACATTAATTATCTAAGTTGATTTGACAAAATGTAAAAAGTTGTGATAACAAATCATCAAAATTCATTTTTACAGTGTATTTGTATATATATTAATCAGGACAACTGTTTTCAACATTGATATATTAATAAGAAATGTTTCTCAGGTACCAAATCAATATTAGAATGATTTCTGAAGGATCATGTGATTGAAATGGCTGCTGAAAATTCAGCTTTGAAAAATATATTAAAATACAAACCAGTATTTAAGGTTGTATAATATTACTGTATTTCTTTATTAAAAATGCAGCCTTGGTAATCATAAGAGACTTCAAATACTTTAAATACAGAATAGTATGTTTCCTTTTCTTTCCACAGAATAAAGTCATACTGATTTGTAACGACACTGACACAATTGTCATTTTTGGGTGCACTATCCCTTTGAGAAGGAGAATCACTGACAATTCTACTAAAACTCAGTGCAAGAACATCTGTTCTGAATGTGAAGCATTTTTATCAGGGATTGTTCTGTTTTCTCATTGCATCTGCTCCTGTCTGAGCTTATTTGCACAATGCACTGCTTACCTTGAGACACAACTCTTGAGAGAGCATTCACAAATAAGAATATCCTTTAGGTATATATCACACTTGATGCATGTGACATTAGTTCGCCAGCTTTATGTCATTAGGTTATTGCTGTTTTGTACCCACAGTGAGTACATCGAGAACTGTAATGGATTGCCAGAAGATGGAAGAGATTGTATTTAAGAAGCTCAATGTATTAGTCTTAGTACATGACATGCATCTTGTGTGGCTGTTGTGTTAGTTATGGGTTCTTATTCACATGAAAATGTCAAAAGTATTTTTAGAAGCTCTCACTTTTGCTGGGTAATATATCTCTTGTTTATAGTCTGTAACTGAAGAGTTATGTAACGCACGCATTAAAGGAGGCACACTTGTGTGAATCAACATTATCACGGCTCAGGATCAGATGTGTCTGCTTCCGTCACCTGCTTTTCTCCACGGTAACACATTCATCCCTGATATCTAAGCACTATCCCGACTTGGCATCCTTTCACTCTGCCCGCAGCTTTAGTCTCGACAGCTGCCAGAGCGTTTTGAATGTCCCCCACATTCCGAGATCGACTCAAAGGGAGGTGACATTTCAAGTATTTCCAAAGCCTCTGTTTCCCTCCTCTGGGAAAATGTTTGCCCTTTTGCTCTGTTCCAGGACCATTTAGTTCTGTCCAGATGCTTATCGTTAACAATTGTGAGATAACTCCCTTAAAGCTGCTCTTGCAACAGAGTAAAAGGGCAACATCCGCCAACACCTGTTGATTCTATGTTACCCCCCCACTCTCCGGCCCATACTGGACTGGACATCCGCATCCACGGGCCACTAGCACCCTGCCAAGCCAAACAACATGCTGCACTTGACATTCATTACTTATTGATGCGCAGGGCTTTAATTGCATCGTCTCATGCTGGGCAGTGCTGGTTCACTTGCCCTTTAGCAATGCATGAACAATACAAAGGGTCTGCTGAGTTAGTGTTTTATTTCCTATAAGTATTCTTCGTCTCCATCAAAAAATACATAAATGAATGCATAAACTGTTCACTCTGTAAAGATCATTTTTGGATCGATCGGCCGGTCAGTCAGTGTCTTCTAACTTCTGCATGTTAACATTTTAAGTCAGATGACTTATTTTAGATCATTAGATCAATTGGCATATTTAGAGTGGCAGTCTTCAATAATCATAGCGTTAGTTCTGTCAGGTCACGTTAGTCAAGCTCTCATCAGCTGACTCTCAGCTGATCCACGTCTATAGGAATATGACGTCACCGTGTACATATATAAGCTCCTTCAGTATTATCAGTAGCTATTGCGTTTCTCAGGAGCGGATTACCCTTCTCCCTCCCCAGCTCCTCCTGTCGTCAGTCAGGATTTGGCATTCCGATTACCCCTGAGTCAGACTAAAATTCTCTAATTACATTGTCAAAAAATGAATTAATGATATCTGCAATACATTCAAGTTGGTTCTGTTCTGTTTACCCCAAGGGTATTGCTGCTCTCCCTGCTCTTATCCATGCTAGGCTGCATGGATGCGCAGAGAGTTCTCGCCCAGAACAGAACCATACCGCCAATCCAAACTGTTTACTACTTGTCAATCGTATTTGACGATAGTGGTCCTGACAGAACTTCAGATAACTATTTTAAGTTTATTTATATTTCAGATAGATTTATAAAGATATGTATGTTGTTGTGGTCATTCAACATTTTTTTCATAATAAAAGCTGTAACATCAAGTTATAATATCAATTAAATAAGTAATTTGGCAAAACCTACTTTTCATTGTAAAGACTGTTATTCTGCAGGTGTTATAAAGTTATTCCAGTAATGTCTTAGTTGATCTTATTTATCTAGAATACAAAATATTGCCTTTTCACTTTCCTCTGAATTTTTCTTGGTAGTTAACAGTTTTAATATCAAGCTATTGAGCTGCATTAGCAGCGTCTGGCGCTAAATCCACACACAATAATGTGTAGCACCTCAGGTCTAGAGCTAAAAACATAAGGGAGGCAAGAACTGCTCATTGCAGGCTGCAGGTAATATTTTATGACCTATCATTGCTTTGTGAGAAGAGAGCAATTAAACAAAGAACAAACCAAGAAGGGCCCTGTCTTTAGTTTTATTATAATCAACAGTTACAACAACTGACAATAGAAGTGCAAACATGCCTGATTTGTATGATGGACACACAATCATGCTGAATCGATCTGAGAGGTCAGGGATGGTTTTGTAATTCTACATTTACAGCTGTCTGCACACCTGAGCTGGCAATTCTTTAATATAGAACAGTGTCAGCCAAAATAAATATATCTTTTGCAGCCTTGAATGAAAAACAAAACAAAAGGTACTTTGATTCCCTTTGTACTCTATAGTCTTCTCATCAATTCCTCCATAATTATATTGCTGCACATACCTGTAATGCCCCATTCATAATCTTTTTATACTTCATTCTTAGACAATTAAAGGGATACTTCACCTCTGAAAAGATGAGTGTGTATTTAAAATGGGTCATTTATGTAGAAGAAATGTGAAATTATTTTTGTATTTGGAGCTTTCTAGACTGTTTTGTCTTATGTGGATGAAAGACAACAACTCCCAGAATGCACTTGCTTCACTGCCCTAGGAGGCCACGCCTACCGGTAACAGAGCGCACTATTTAAACAAGTCGTCTAGGCTAAAAGTGAGTCTCCGTGATGAGTCTGCCCAGAGATTGCCCAAAACGTAAATTTTCTTAGCAATGTTTGATCGGTTGATGAATTCAGTTAGATTGAAACAAAAGGTGTGCATGTAAACAATGAATGGCGACTGCAGAAAGCAAAAGCTGAATCCCGGACATTTTGAAAGATCTCGACGGATAGTAAGAGGATGGTAACCCCTACTACTCAGCTTTGTCCACAGAACAAGAGCCTGCTAGCTTAGCTTCCAAAAAAAGATGGCTGACACTATGTGTACATTCTGTGAGTGAGATCCCACCCGCTATGGGCGGGTTGAGAGCATGCGGGACAGCCCCTACTACTGGCTGTAGTCTTTAGCCTCAGGCCAAAAAATCCTCAGATGACGCAAAATGATGATTTTTGCATCATCTGTGGATTTTTTCCAGACAAAAAAAATCTCTCGTCTCAGGGTATGAGGGATATGAGGGTGGAAAGCACGGTAATTTGAAAATACTACAGGTTTTCTAATACAAAGCTTAATGCTAAATCCTAAAGTATCCCTTTAATAATAATTTTCATTTGTATTATATTTAAAGGTTTGCCATGTTTTTTTTTTTTTGAGTTTCATAGTCATACCTCCACACATATTGTTTTTAATATGTGTCTCTGTGTTTCTCTCAATTGAAGAGAAACTTTAGAAGAAAAACGTTTTGCCTACATGCAGACCCGGAAGTAGGTGAAGAAAGCGAGGACAACTTTACTTATTTAACTTACTGTACTTGTTACTTGTGTACTTTTGATTTTATGTGGCAATCAGTTGCAGAAATCAATAATGAGGAACATAATTCATTGGTTTAAATTCTATGATGGTCCTCCTTTAAAAAAATCCTTCCATCTAAGACATTTTTTTTTATATAGCCTGTCACGAAAAAAAGAGTTTGCTATTTGCTAAGAGTTTGGTATTTATTCATAGGGAATGAATGGAAAGTCATGATTGCAATCCCCTGTCACACACGTGCCTGTTACATATTATCCATGGGCATCTAATTAATTTAGCAGTTTTATGGTAATATGGCCTCATTCCAAACGTAATTTGAGTGATCTTTCAAAGGCTTCCGTTCCTTGGACCGGGTCTGAGGTCTGTGGGGATGGGCCGGGAGGAGACTTAATTTTACACATGCAAAGTTAACTATGGAACTTCAATAGAGACCTTTACCTTTGGGAGCGTGCACCATTATGAAGACATGAGCGATGTTCTAGATACATCTTCACTATTCTTGTATTGCATGAACTGCCCTGTTTTGACTTTTAGATCCTGCTTGGTTTCCAGAAAGGCACAGAAAGGGTTTTATAGGTAATAAAGCTACTGAATGCTATATAAATTGATATTCATTCATTTTGCAGAATTTTTTTTACCGAAGTGAAATCATGAAAATGGAATTTGTGTACAATAATATATTTCTCACAACTTTACTGTGAGAAAGGGATCATGTCTCCATTGAATGTGAATATTGAATTGGTCACGCCCACAGGAAGCAGGAAGGATAAGAATTCTAAGAAATTCCACAGCCACACAAAAAGAGGAATTTCATCCAAAACACAAATAATGACATCAATTCAGTCATTAATTTTGACTGCTTATTTATTCACAATGTTTTTTTACCTGATTAGACATATTTCACTGAAGTAAGTTACCAAAGATATTACGGTAATACATATTGACAAAAAAATCCTCAAATATCTCTATTTTTTAAAGTTTGGCAGTTCAAACAGTTAATTTCATTTATATACAAACATACATGTATTCACATGCAATACACTTTTTTTTTCTATATGACACTCTGGGACACGTTTCTTTCAAATGCACTATTAAATTGAAGACTGATATGTTTGTGACATATCATTTCCTGGTTTACTTTGTGTCGTGACCGAAGTCTGCTTTCATAATTCCATTTACCTGTCTGGAGATGCTGAAGGAGCTGTGTGAGTGTCTTATGCTGTCTAGCCCCTCCTCGCTGTCCTTTACTTTAAGCAGCAATGATTGAGTGAACTGCCCGACAAGAGCTAAATGAATAAAGACGTGCCCTTTGCTTTCTAGAAATTTCCCTAATTAACTTTGGCACTGATGTTTGTTTAATAACAACAACAAAAAACTCTGGGATTGGTTTGAAATCGATTTATGTCATATGAAGGTCAAGTCTAGAGAATTACTAAAATCTGTTATGTGGGTCCAAATGCTTTTCTGATTTATTGTCAGAACTACAGAATATATTTTTATAATGTGGAAGAGGCTATATAATGATATTAGAGCACACGAACATGATTGCATGTAAAATCTGTTGCAATTGTGTGACCATTTATCTTGCTAGGAAATGACATCACGTGTTGAGTGCATGGTCGCCTCATCCCTCCATATTAAACGGCAAAGACAACACAGGACAAAAGCAGTGGAGTCCATGAGCCAGCATGCTGATAGACTTCCCCCGTTCCCCACGCCGGTCTCTAATCTGCATGCAGACAACTTATATGTGGATATTTGGATTTCCTCACCATAGCAACAGAGCTGCAAAACCGTGCTGTACAACCTCTCATCAGACACAGTCGTGCCTTGGCATCGCACAGCACGCGGGAGCCAGACGAAAGGGAGATAAGAAGAGGAAAGAGAAGGGAAGAGCACACCGCTGCCTTGCACCTAATTCTCTGTGGGAATTCTCCTCATTAGGACCATGACAGCTCAGTTACAACAGCTCCAAAGTGCCAAGGGTCATGATAACAGCCGGCGGTCAAGCATTCATTCCTGCGCTCAGCTGAAAGACAAATGGAGGGATACAAAAATGTCACTCTTTGGTCACCATGACAGAGCCTCTCTATGCTGAATCCTTTTGTGTCAGACTTCGATCAAGCGCGGGTTCATTGCGAGAGAGCGGCTGGAAGATCCCCCCCCCCCCACCACCTCTTCCACGTTGCCAATCTGTCCGTGCCTCTTATTTTCCGCTCATTCTGCCTCTCTGGTCTCTGTTTACTTCTGTCTGCTGATTTCTCCACCCCTTTCTCTCAGTCTCTCATGCTTTCGTGCTCCCTCCCACAGCTCGCTATCTCTCCTCCCCTCGTGCCTTCAAAGCCAGCAGTCTGCTCATCACTCCAGGGCTGCTTGCTACATGATCTCTTGGAAAACAGCGTCCGCGTCTTGCTCTAGCTGCTTTTTGTGCAAGCCTTAAGATTTCTTGCCCAGGACAGAAGGATGCTCCTGCGCTGGCACTGATTCCTCTATTTCTCTTTTCGATTTCCCCTTCCCCTCCCCTTTCCTAATCTCCTGCCCTCTGACCCTGATCCCCTTCACCCCGGAACCCTATTCCCTCTCTTTTCCCCTCCTTCTTGACCATGTTGCCATGTGTCTACCGGCTCCAGCCTGTCCTTGCCTTGCTTTCCTTCACTTTGTTGACTCAAGGGGAAAATTGCCCAGCCACCTGCCTTTGCCCAGACCCTCACACTGTGGACTGTAGCGGCCGCGGACTTACCCGTCTTCCGGACGAGATCCCCTTGGACGTACGGAGGCTACTGTTGGCGGACAACTGGATCCCACGGATTCCTTCGGACTTCCTAGTACTCTACAGTGACCTGGTCTACCTGGACCTCCGCAACAACTCGCTCTCACACATTGAGCCGGGCACGCTTAGCACTTCTTCCAGGCTGGTTTTCCTGGATCTCGGCAGCAACAACCTGACCGAGATCCCCAAAGGGACTTTTGGAGAGTCGAGGAGCCTAATTAAGTTGCGCTTGGGCAACAACCCGTACCTGAGCATGGTCAATGAGGATGCTTTCATGGGTCTTACCTCCTTGCGTGAACTAGAACTAGAACGCAATGCCCTGTCCGGGCTACAGGTGAGTGCCCTGAACCAGCTGCCCTCCCTCCGGGTGGTTAGGTTAGAGGGCAACCCTTGGGTGTGCAACTGCAACTTTGCCAACCTATTTACCTGGCTGGTGGAAAACAGTCACAAGCTTCCCAGTGGTAAGTCCTTGAATTTGACATCATCTATTGTAGATTGTTGAGCCTTGTCTTACTGTTGCATAAATGTTACTGTATGACAAGATTCTTTGCTATTTATATTACTCCAGATTAAACAAGGGACCTCTTCCTCTGATCTAAATTTAGCTCTCTCCCACCCCTACAATGACTACAAGGGATTTCCAGAGTAATGACAGATAAATGAGGACAGTGCCAAAACATTGTGCAATGTTTAAGTATGCAGTGGTGCCCTTATCCTCTACAGAGCTCACATTTTACATTCCATATGGGGATGTGGTTTGTGATCATTAGACATGCTATGCATGCCGAACACCTGCTTATTCCCGCCAGGCCAGGGTGCTTGTGTGTGTGATATATCAGTCATTTATGGACATGCTGTTTATATGGGAACTTTTATCAATTGCGTATTGCTGTCATATTGTTCTGCTGTTCATTGAGATTACAGTGATGGAAATAACCTGTTTTTTTCTGATCTGTGATTACTTTGTGGTAGTGTTCACAGAGGTTTAAGGGATAGTATACTCCAAAATATAAATTCTGTCATAGTTTGTGTTGTTCCAAACATATATAATGTTCTTTATTGTGTGGAACATTAAAGAATAAGAATTTTGAAGAATGTTTCTATGTTTTTGTCTATACACTTAAAGTCACTGGGGTCCTCTGTTGTTTTGGACCCACTGACTTTCATTTTATAGACAAAAACATTTTTCTCCTTTATTTTCCTTGGAAGAAAGAGGTTTGGAACAACAAAGTTTAGTAATGATGATGGATTTAGAATTTTCGGGTGTTTACTGTACTGTGTGGTTATACCATGTTTTTTGGATTATAATAATTGTACCATAACAATACCATGATGCATGAATATGGTAATCATTCGGTATCATAATATACATGGAAGTAAGATATTAACATCCTTAATGTGCCATGGTATAGCCATAGTACTGTCTTTAAAATAAAGTTCAGTATAAAAAGCTACTTGTTTTAGGATAGATGTTCAGGTACAATATCCAGACTCAGACAGTCATAAAAACATATTTTTGCGAGACTGAGAAAGAGAAAATTAAAGAGCATCATTCTCAGGGGAATGGTCACAATAGCAAAAAAAAAAAAAAAAAAAAAAAAAAAATCAGCTTATTCAGAGATTCAGTTCATTGTCTGATAAATACAGCTCAAAACTCATCAGGCATTATTGAAGACTCAGAGCTGTTATCTTGGAAAAAAGGAGGTTGCAAAAACTATTTAATAAAAGGGGGCAAATAATTCTTCCCATTGTGTTTGAGAAAAACATTTATTTCATAATGTGATTTTACCCCCACTTTCAATTCTTTTACTTCAATAAAAGGTTGGATTTTTGCATTAAAATCAAAATTAAATATCAAAAGGATAAAAATGATGGCTACTGTGTCTATTTATGGTTTACAACAAAACCCACAAGCAGCATGAACTCATAAATCAGATGGTGAATAAATTGACCATATCTATCTGCATGCTAGATTTTACTGCAAGAGGACAGGGGGATTTACAACTTGAAATTGTACCGTCCTAGTTATACTTTCCCCATGGATAAAATGGAAAATAGATAACTCTGAACAAACATTATTTAATGGGCAAACACCATGCAGCCCCAGAGCTCCATTATGTGTCATTTAGCTGAGCTTCTTGCGCTGTTTGTTTACATATGAACATGACCTTACTTTAGCGCAAGGAGAAATTAAGAGCTTCTCTTGCGGAGTAACCACACAATGGCTAATAAAATGCCGTCCTCATGAGTACTGTGAAACATATATGCCTGGGTTCATAGACAAGACTCAAGCCTTGTCCCAGACTTTAAATGCATGTTTGAGCTGTTTTAACTGAAAGCAACTTACACTGACATATCTTAAAATATGTGCCATTGTTTTGTCCATGTACACCAGTGATGTTTTGTTATAAGGCACATTTATTTCCTAATTTAACTAAGTTCAAGTCCTGGCTTAGTCTAAGCGCTGTCTGTGAAACCAGGCCCTAGTCTTTTCTAAAATTATCTGAGAATAATAGTGAACAGAAAATCACATTGACTATCATTTGACATTGCGTTCACATTTGCTATGCTAATGTCCATTTCATTTTGTTCATTGAAAATGTAAATGTCATTGAAAAGAAGTTTGTGCACTGGGTGAAAAATGAGATCCCTCAGTGGCTCCAACAAATACATTTATCATGGGCGTTCAAAGCAGTTATTAGAGGGTAATAATGTATTGTACGAGAGAAGGGAGCCAAGCTCTCATCAGCATCAGCGTCAGCAGCAGATAGGGAGCCAAAAGTGGAGCCAAGCCTCTGGCATACCCGCCAACAGGCCCACCGTAGATGCACTCTGAAATTGAGTTAGGAGCACACATCTCACCTCATGTTTTCCACTTATTTCTGCATCACTGGGCTCTTATGACTTGAGGAAGTCGGAGAGCAGCTGGTGATAACTACAAACAGCCTAGAATGACCTTTGGAGCGGACATAAACCGATGACTGGACTGTGCATGGACAGCATGTCCTAATAGGCTATTTATCTATAGAGATGGACTTCACTTACAATGATATGATGAATGAGAGTATCATGCTAATTCATTTAAATTTAGTGACTGATGTGTTGTGATCTAATCAACTGCAATTATTGATTTGAATACAGTTGGTTATGCATGGTGCATTGTATTTCTAGTCTAAGATATGTGATAGTAAATTCTCAGGAGAAAGAGAATAGTCTAGAGATTTGGTATATTCTGCCTCAAGGTTTAGGAAAATGGAATTTGAAATCAAATAAACGTTGTAGCTGTTCTCCTCCTATCAGAGAAATGGTTTATTACCCTCTTAAACTCTTCAGTTGAACTGGTGATCTTACCCGAGATGCTTTGCGTTGGTCAGACACAATTTGCGAATGCATATCTGCATTATCAGAGCTCAATGTGGATTATCCCCTTAATGAGAAGATGGATTTCCCAGCAGCAGGAACTATCAGTCCTTCTATTTCTAGCTGCATGAGAAAAATGATAGGAGATAGAAATAGTTGGATTAGAAGCAGAAAATATTACTGTAGATTATCCTCTCACCGTTGCTCTTGGCTATGTTACATCCTGCAATTCACTTTTGATCTGATCTCAGAGCTTCAGTAATACATTATTCCCAAAGTTGAGTTATTCACTAGCATTTCTTAAGTCATCTGCTGGTTTGGAAAATGATGGTACAGCAACTACTTAAGGGTAATTTCTTGGTCATTGTTTACTTTCTTACTTTCAAACAATTAAAAATGGCAATCAAAGGAATTACATGATCTGTATTATATAATTGAATCACAATAAATTCCCAACTCTCAATAATATTGAAAATATTGATAATTCAAAGTCATTATAGTGGCATTTATTAACATTTAATCGATTTATTCAATTCCATGCCTTTAGAAGTCAATATATTGTTTGTTTTTTCCATATCTTTGAGCATAAGACCATTTTTGTTTTGGGGAGGGCCATTTGTAACTGGACACATTCTTTCTAGTAATTTTAAAAAATGTAATTTATTTTTGTGACTCTGCACTTTCTAAGTTCTCTTTTGTGGTTGTGGTCATTTTCATTTAGAGATGTCCTGCATTTCCTGGCTGAAAGAAGATTTCTTGGGTCAGGTCCAATCAAATTTTCCTAGAGCTTCTGAAAATGGACATTATATTCCGTCAAAGAGCTATTGATAAATGCTTAAAATGCATTTTGGTCTTTGGACAAAGTCTTTGGACATTATATATATAAATCATACTCATAAGAAACTTTGCTGAATCCCAGAATGACAATTTTATTCTCAATCCCTCTGCTATTGCAGTTCAGTTTCAGATGCAATTGTCTACCACATGCAAACTGATATGTTCAGCTGAAATGTTAAGTACGCACTTAGGTTCAATAGCATAGTATTTGCGATCTGTATGCGTGTGTTCAATACATAAGTATGTGGCATCATCACTATGTTTGACAGATGGAGACTCGTTTGGAGAATAGAGAGTGTCTAGATAATCCTCTGTGAGCATCAACAATCAGAATAAATGAGAGCCCATTACAGTCGATCACTGCCAAGGCTGGTTTATATCAAGACCAAATCACTTGAGCTAATGGTCACAGGAAAGCGTTTTTTAAGTCTATACACACACACACGCACACACACACATGCACACATAGATAGACAGACAGACAGAGACATATATATACTGGATGGCTCTGCTTTTATTGACACCATTGATTCTACGCTTATCGCGTCTGGTGTGTAGCTAGCTAGTGCAGACTTGCTCTGCGCTTGTTTGTGCTGGTGCTCTTTCACACATTTTGATTTCCCATGTGCACATGTGATCATACGCCCCTGAACACAGACTAGGCAGCCTGGCAGAGTGGGCTGCAATTGATAATGGCTGATGTAATGATTTAATGGACGGATGGGCCCTTTACTGTGTGACCTTTGAACTATGCCTGGTGGATGAAGGCAAATAGCTAGTCACTAGGGGTGCCATTTAACAGATGGATTAATATGGTGAAGTTAAATCCGATCAGAAAGTGAGCAGACGTTATCTACTCGGCTTGAACTGTTGTACTATACGTATAATAATAAAGTGCCATTTTAATAAAATCAACAAAATCAATCTATAACTTTAATAAAGATCAATTTATGAATTGTATACAGGATAGTGGGAAGTGTTGCCCATGACCCCTGCCCTCCTTAATCTAACCAACTGTACATACTTTTTATAATGTGATCATGTATTTAGAAGTGACCCATCATATGCTGCTGCTTGTGATAAAAATATGCACGTGATGTGTATATACTGTATATATTTCAAACATGATGGCATGTATACTACTGCTACTACTACTACTACTACTTCTAAAAATAATAATTGTTATTATCATTAAAATGATTATAAATATAATTGTTTAATATAATTATTGTATATTATATAATCATTTGCATATTCCCTAACATTTCTTCACATTTCTCTTTGCCTATAGAAGACAAGTTAAAAGTGGCATAGTTTATGCTTTTATTGGTTGTGAGAGCTTGAATTACCTACATAGTTTCTCCATGTGAAAATTTAGGATTTTCCGAAAATAACTTGACACTTTGCTCACAAAGTGTCCTCAGGAGAGGATGTTCTCAGTGGACTTTCTCAGTCTACCAGCAGCCTCTGCTATGAATCTTTTACGAGGGAAACAAGTGTAAACATGATCCACCGCTGTCATCACTGCTCATGGTTGAGACAGAACAAAGCGCATCTATAATTAACATCACCTGTGACCGCAGACTGCCCTGACCAGTGTAAAAGTAGCCTGAAGGGGCTCATTTTAACTGATTTACAACCAGCTGTTTACCCAAGACGTGTCAGAAACCTTATAAACTGAACTCAGATTGGGATGAACGTCGCTGATTTTTTTCAACACTTTTTTTCCCCCCAAAGCAACTCAGTTTATTTATGGTAAACATTTTATTAGTATGTTTCCTAGGAATTGAACCCATGCCCTCTACAAGTTGATTCACACTCAGTGTCGAACAAACTGCTTGAATAAGACTTATATGACTTCGATATTTTCCTAACCATTTATCAGGTTACTGTCTACTGTCTAATCTTTAATCACATGATCAAAATATGACCTGCTAATGAACTAAACAGTTGGACAGAAATGGCACGCACACAAAAAAAACAACATTATAATTAAATTAATTTCCACCATCTGGGCATGTCCTAGGCTGCATATCGACTGGCATGCTGTACTTTCTGCATATATCCTTATTATGTAATAGAGATCAAATAAATCCTCAGCACATAGTTTGCTTTTAAATGCATGCAGTATGTTCTGCCCCCACCGCGGCTCTGTCTGCTGGCATGTGTCCGTAAGTGCGATAGTGTGTATTTTTTGCATGCTAAAATAACTCCACCGTATGTTTCATGCCACAAATGGTATGCAGAGTATGTCTAACTGCACCACTGAGAGCAATCCCATGTGTCTGTGACATCACTAAGTCCCTTGTTTGAGGGAAACCCCTCCTGATTAGAATGAGTCACGCACGGCTGTTGCTGACACAGGACCGAAAGCTTCTTTACTATAATATCTCGCTTGCTAATTCTCTACCTCCCCTTGACCTTTCTGTGAGCTTCATCTTTAACAGTGATTTTCTGTTTAAATGCTAATACATGCAAAAAAGTACCATTTTTCAGAGCTCAATCAAACAGCTTATACTTGTACCTCCAAAGAGAGCCCTTGAGTTCCTGTGCAGTGTATTACAAGGTAGAGAGCAAAGCTAGAGTTAAGCTGAGGTCAGGCAAGGTTGTCAATACGCTGAAATGCACACCGGCTATTCATGCGCCTACAGTCAATGGCCTGAATGGAGTTAGAGATGGGGAAAATGCCAGACTCCAATATCAGGCTCACGTCGGGCAAGTAAATCAATCACTGGCGAGAGAGTGCGTTACACCGAAGCATTCATTCCTCTTACCAGACGCTAATTTTGAATGTAATCCATCAAGTGCTGACAATCACCTGGCTGTTCGCTTGATGGCATTTGAATCCCTCACTCGTTCACTTTATAACATGTACAGTGAATGCCACATGGTTCACTATATAAGGAAGAAGTAAATGACAATGAATTAGAGAATTTTTTGTGTAGACATAAATTATATCTATACATACACATTTTATATCTGATTGAATGATATAGAATGTACTGAATGTTAGATTGCTTATTGTGCCCAACTATGGTTTATGGAAACGCCAAATCGGTATTGGTCATTGGTAATGATGGAACTTGCAACTATATTTGGCCAATGCTGCTTTCAGAAAACAAGTGTCCCGCAGTACTACAAACCACACCCCTACTAATTACCCCCCCCCCCCCCCCCCCACACACACACACACACAATGAAACAGCCATCCGTGATGTCATCGGAGCCCCTTCCTCTGAAATTGCTGATGTTGTCACTAGTTCTGCTCTTCTTCTTCAGTTTCCTCACTTTTTAAGCTTCACTATCATCACCTAGTGTAGGGGTAGGTTTAGGGTAAGGTTTAGGTTTAGGGGGTAGGTTTTTAGCTATAAATACCATTAGGTGTGGGTGATATGGCAAATATATAATATCGCAATTTTTTTCAGGAAAATCACGATTTTATCACGATTCTTTTTCGTGCTGGTTTTACTATTTAGAAAGTGACTGAGCATTACACCCAAACTAATGTCCCTATTTAAAAAACAAAGCCTTAGGTAACAAAATATCAAATTAAAAAGAATGGCAGACATTTAGGCCAAAGTGGCGAAGATAAAAATCTTTGTCATTTTCTTTATTAAAAAATAAGAACAAGATACACATTACACATACACAACTTATAAAAAATGAAATAAACAGTGCTTTTATTTTTTCAGCTACAGTAAACAGTAGCATTCAAGAAAGTAATTAAATGAACAAATATGAAAATAAAACACTATATAAATTATACATTGAATCTTATTTAAAGCTATAATACATTTGTGTGTAATTTTCTCTTTGTATTTTGTTGTTTTATTAACATTTCCCCCCCAAAATTTAATTGTCATAATTTACTCTCTCAAGTTGTTTTAAACCCGAATAAGTTTCTTTCTTCTGTTGGAAATAAAAGTTTTTTTTTTAAGAATGTGGATAACCAAACAGTTGCTTATCCCCAATGACTTCCATAGTATACATTTCCCACTATGGAAGTCAATAGTGACCAGCAGGTTACCCACATTCTTCAAAATAACTTATGTTGTGCCAGAGACTATTTATACAGAGACATGCCACTTCCTTACTCCTCAATACAACTATATAGGGAAAACCCGTAACGGCAAAGATGACGGTTGTATGCACATGCCCCGCCCCTCCTTCTGGAAAGCCAATCGTCTGCTTTTTAACAGTACAGCTGGGAAACATTTAAGCCAATCGTCTGGTCCCACTGATGCATGCGCACAGTTGACGTTTGCGACAGCGGAGACGAGAACCCTTGCGCATGTGTAGTAAAGTATAACCTGTGGGGAAAAAGGCGTTTTAAACCTTATTTTGGGGCAAAGTCATCAAACTTTTTCAGCGATTTTTATCATATTTTACTGCTGTTTCTATACATGACTTTTTTATGTCCCGGTGACCAGTGAATGTGCAGTTCTGACTCTCTGCCCATTCATTTAGATAGGAGCCTGGTCTTGTTAGTCCAAAATAGCTGCCCGGAGGCGTTGCCAAGATGGCGGCCGAGTGGCATGACTTGCCTAAAAGGACTTTGGTTGTGCTCAGCACAAGAAAGAAATTAATACAGGTTTGGAACAACATTAGAGTGAGGACAGAATCCTCACGTAAGGAGTAAGGACAGAATTTTCATTTTTGGGTGAACTGTCCCTTTAAGGACAAGCGGCAGCACGTTTACTGTATACTGTCACTTTAAGACCAGCACATGACACGCACCAGAGTTTATCTCAAATGTTTGCTTTCACTTTACAATTAACTAACTGTGTTTATGTAAACCTTGTGTGTATTTGACAATATTAGTGCAACAAGACTCGAAAGAGAACTTAGTCCAGTAAATAGGTGCTGTTTGACAGGCTTTTAGTGTGCGCGATTCAGGTTTATGAAAAGTGCATGTTAGAACAGCCATCAGAAAAAAGACAAAAATCGTGAAACCCCAAATTACCATGATTGTATTAATTTGATAGTAGTATTTTAGGTTTTACTACTGTAATTTCATACTTCATAAGATTCAAAAGCTATATAAGCTACTAAGCTAGTCTTACTTCAAAAGATTGTTTAGGTCAGTGACATCCACTCGAAACGTGTAGTAACATGGTTTGCAGTACTCGTGCACCCCAGGTATATAACAGGGTCAGAATAAATGTTAAAACTGACAGAATTAGGCTTAGGCCTACTCCCTGTAGCAACACTTATTTAGGTTGAAAGGTTAGAGAAAATCAGCGTGCATTAATCTCTGTTATCCTGGACGCATGTTTGACAGAAGACTATCTTTTGACACTCACGAGAGAGAGAACCTGACACTGTCTAGGCACATCTGATCTCAGATCCTCTCATTAAAAGCAAGTGAGTGTGTTAGTTTTCCTCTGGGCCTCTTGTACTGGAATCTGACCACTTTTGAGTGTTCACAGCTCTGCTTTCACAGGCGAGGGTGTGAAGAGACCTATATATGTTTCAGCGTTTGTTAACATGCACCCAGTACAAAATGCAAAACTATTTTATAGGTCCTCTAACAAGACATTGTGGCAGGATGAACAAGGAAAGAATTCAATTTAGCAAGTTGTATGGGTCATATTTATTTGAATATTAATGTATTTTAAAATTGAATTTAATATTCTCTATATTTAGAAATATTTGTCTTAATGTCTTAATTATGTAAACTAAACTGTTAAAAAAATTTGGGGTCAGTAAGAGTTTTTTTTTATTAAAAGGTAAATCTTTGTAAAAAAAATAAATTAGTACTTTTATTCAGCAAGGATGCATTACATTGATCAAAAGTGACACTAAAGACATTGACATTGACATTTTTACATATTAGCAGAATGATTTCTGAAGGATCATGTGACACTGAAGAAGACTGGAGTAATGCTAAATGCTGAAAATTCAGTTTTGATATCACAGAAAAAAAATATATTTTAAAATACAATAGAAAAGAGTTCTTTTAAATTGTAATAATGTTACTTTTGTTACTGTATTTTGTTCAAATAAATGCAGTCTTGGAAAATGGAATAACAAAAACATCTTTCCAACGACCATACCTTTGATCGCTATTTACAAAATTATTAACTGAAACATTGCATCAACAAGCTAACTGGATAGATTAATGTTAAGAAAATTATTTTAAAAAATGCTATTTAATAATTGCAAAATACTAACATAAATATTAAAATATATGATATATAAAATATATAAAAATATAAATAAAAAAATATACACTACTGTAAAAACAGTCATTATCCACATGTCATTTACATTTGAAACCCTCTGCCCTGTTCCCCTGATCCAACTGTTCTGACTCATTCTTCCCCTTCCTAAATAAATTCAAACACTCCCCGTTATGGGCTCGGAATAATATTAGCTGCTCCATTTTTCAGCTTGCTTTTTTATGGTTGGGGAACATACTGACACCTTAGTATCAATCAGAGCATCCTTAGTAGAACAGTTCCTTTAAATAAACTTGACCTTTGTATTCAGAAAACAAACATATTGAACATTTCCACTGGCTCTTTAGGACAAGTTGTTTTTGCCTGTTAGTGCCCTCCATGAACATAACATATACATCTTAAACAGTGTTCTAAATCACCTTGAACCGTGGCACAGTGCATCTGCGGACATATAAATATGATTGAAATTTCAGAAACCTCATATCTGCAAAATATGGCTCCAATATAACAGGCTGCCCAGGCCACCAGTTCAAGTACAGTAACCTGTGACGGAAATAAATCATTTGCAAACCTTAACCAGGTCACGATGTGCTGAGGTTAAGAATATTTCCTGCCACAGAGTATTGATTAATTCATCTCTCTCTGAGCACAGCCCATGCTCTCCTTCTCCTCAGAATGAAAATAGAAGAAAAAATATATCAGGTGATGTGTTAAGAAACATGAATCAACCTGGAGAGGCAGGTGGGGATCACATGATCAAAGAGCATAGCCTCTTAAAGTGCCAAAGGCCAGTGTCTGAAGTTAGCAGAGCGATGAGTGTGACGAAGCTATGTGAATATAAATGCTGGCCATTTGTCTCCTGCATCATCCAGTGAGTTATTCTGACATTAAAACACATATGGACTGTCCAAGCTCACATTTCAGACTTGTTCTTGAATCTGATGTGAAAATCAATATGTCGATATAGGCGACATACTTACGTTACTTGGAGATGAAAGAGAAAGTAATCTAAATGCTGTATGGTCAGCATGAGTCCTCCTCTGTATTATCCCTATAAAAGTGGAAAATAATAATGCATTGCTGGCCAATGGCAGCTTAATTGTTTATCATTAGAGAAATATTTTAGAAACAATCAAGGCTGTCAAATAATTGACTCAAAAAATTAATTTTAGGTTATTTTAGACTTATGTATATTACACAGATTTTTAACATAAGCTAAACTCCAACTATGCACCACTTCAGTGTTTTGGGGTTTTCTATTAGATTTGGCTCCAGTATCATCCACCCACCTGCTCTGAGCTCGACTTCCCCCGGTACTTCCACCTGTGAGTTAATCACATCAACATTTCATGCCTGATACCTGCAGGACATTTAGCCCACTGAACGCGTTTATCTTGGAAGCCAGTAATTAAACACAAAAATACATACAGTTTCTGTGGAAATATTTACAATGTTTGTTCCTTGCTAAATATCAGGATGAGAATGCGTTGAAATATGATACTATTTAGTTTTTTGGGTGCACTAGACTAGAGGTTAATGCTTTAATGTTCAAAAAATATTATTTTTCACATTATTGTATGTATTTTATACATTATTGCTGCACCTTAATCTCATGTCCAATATCTGTGATGATGGTGATCTGTTGTAAAGGACAGGTGACACATTAAGCATCATATTGGTATTGGATAGTCCTGGCTGTCATTGAGAACTGGTGACTAATGCCACGAGAACCAGTATCAGACTAATATCATCCTGTTAATAATATCCTGACAACCTCAAGGCCTGCTGAGTGTATCAATCCACAACTGTCCATGATTTTTTAGCCAACAGGTTTCCTTTTTCAAATGATAATTTATGAACATTTTCTTTTGGACTGAGTTGCCAGAAACCAACATGAGTTTCAGTAGTGTAATAAAAGCACACGGCTGGCTGGTGTCAGGACTGAGGCTGAGGCCATGACTGAGACAACCCATATTTAAAATGTCTTCATAGGCTTTAATTGTTACATCAGATCCTTTTAAATTAAATTACATGTGCGTTTAATACACACTGTAAAACATCTGACTGTGAATGTGACCGCATATTACTGGCTGCTACTTATCATGCTTGTATATAGTGTAAAATAACAGTACCTCATTAAATTGGAATTAACTTTTTCAATTCAATGAGGTACTGTTATTTTACACTAGATACAAGCATTAGAGCTATTATTGTAAATTAGTATTGAACTCCCATGAAAGTCAGCAAATCCTTCATCACTTTTTCATCACAGCAAATATTTCACCACACACAAACAATGTGGGAACCCAGCATGCAACACAATCCTGTTTTTTTTTAATGCTGTGTTATGAGTGAAAATGATACCGTGCATTGATTTTGTTGTAAATTTCTGAATATAGTATTTTATTGTAAAATATCACTGGTAGATTATGTATTCATTATTTTACTTTTCATGATTTCAAAATATATTGAATGAATAATGTAGAATTAAGCTTGCTATTTTTAGAATGAAATACTATAAATACAGAAATCTAGGCTATAGTGAAATCAATGCAACACAATATGGTTAAACAAAAAAATACTTTAAATAACCAGATCTTGTTGCATGGTGAAATTCCATATAGGGGGATACCCATAAGCCCTTCCACCTGATTAATTCAATTTTAAAATAATGTATAAAGTGTTTCACTGCAATTTTCAGAATATTAAAATGTTTAATGTATAATGTTTACCCATTATTATATATTAATTGTTAATCATTGTTTTACATTTTACATCATTTCCGGGCTTATGGGTATCACTGTTGTATGTTATCTGTTTCACAAAATGCAGAATTGAGTAATTTACTGTAAACTAGTTGAAGCATGTAAAATGCTTGCAGTGTTTTACAGTACAGAGCAAGTGAAAATGAGAGATGCTAGATTCACACTTCTGTCGTCTTCTGCCGTTGTGCAGCTATCCCACACAAACTGTGAGCTCGCTCTGGATATAGTTACATCTCCCACACAGAGCCTCACGCTCCAGTGCATCAGATGACCTGGCAGTTAAAAGCAATGAGAGCGAACATGTCATCACTCCCATTCTTCAGTGAGACTGCACGTTCTGACTGCGAGAGAGAGAGAGAGAGAGAGAGAGAGTAGGGGGGGAGAGAAACAAGTGAAAAAGCCCAATACTTTTTTGGATCTTTGGATCTCATGACACGCTCCTGCTCTTTTATTTCTTGCCTTTAAGCGTTCAGCCAGAAGAAAACAAGCCAACCTTGATATTTACTTTTCTTTCTTATTTATTTTTATTTTCTGCTCATTTAGATGAAGATTCATTCCTTTCTGTTGGATCCCTCTGCGTAAACTCTTAATCACTCTCTTATTAACATGTACTCGCATACACAAATATATAATTTACATTTATATAATGTGAGTTGATTATATTTCTCTGCTCAACTGAAAGCTGTTGTCAGATGTTCCTCTCTGTGGATTTCATGATTATGTGTGGTAGATGTGCCCGAGTCTCATATGCCCTTGATTCAGTCTCATTAACACACAGTGAATCAACAGGGTCACACTGCGAGTACTTCTGTTTTAAATGAGTGAGGGCTGACAGTCTGACTTCTGTCCTGGTCAAACAGTGGCATAAATAAACATGAGAGCTATTTTAGGCCTTTTCATAAGCCCCCTGCTATTTCATTTCCATCTGCAAAAAGTTCTTGAAACGAGTCCACAAATTCCATTTGTGTCAGATGAATCTGATCTGAATGTCCACTGTGCAATTGAACAGTCCTTGTATGTAAACTAATAGAGCTGTACTATTATGGTCATTGTTATTTGGTCTGTTATGTATTTAGTCCAGTTTAGACCAATGATATCATTATTAAAATATCAGATATACAGACAACATGCATGTCTATATATCAGGGTTGTGCGAAATTTATAGTTTAACTGTGAGTGTGAATTGATCACAACCTGAAGTTACATTGGAATGACAGGAAAAGTAATTTACTGTACTTTGAATTAAGTCTCTTATTCTCACCAAGACTGCATTTATTTGAGTAAAAATGCAGTAGAAACAGTAAAACTGTGAAATTGTATTACATTATAAAATAACTGTTTTCTTTTTGAATATATTTTAAAATGTCAAACATGCCTGTGATGGCAAAGCTGAAGCTTCAGCATCATTACTCCAGTCTTCAGTGTCACATGATCCTTCAGAAATCATTCTATTGTGCTAATCTACTGCTCAAGAAACATTTTCTTTTTTTATCTTTCAAAATAGGCTGTTAAGCCTGCACATTCAAACTTTGTCCTGCTTTCTAGTTAAAATTGTAGTCAAATGAATGAGAAATTATTTAATGAACTACTTCCTTACATTGAAATTTGATTTGCAATTTTACATTAAAGGATAGTTCACCCAAAAATGAAAATTCTGTCATCATTTACTCAAGTTTACATCAGAACTCAAGTTGTTCCAAACATGTGAGTTCCTTTCTTCTGTTGAACACAAAAGAAGGTATTTTGAAGCATATGGGTAACCAAACAGTTGATGGGCCCCACTGACTTCCATAGTGTATGTGTATATATATATATATATATATATATATATTTATATATATTTTTTTTTCATTTGGATGAACTAAGGCTTTAAATAGGAATTTTAAAGGCATTCACACTGTGGAGACCAGTGGGTGTCCATTTTGATCATTTTATGATTCATAATGATGCTCACTAGCACCCCTTTTGAGGCCCAGTCTGTTCTTTTACCAATCTTACACTCCACAGTAGACTATTACCCAATAGCTCATGCAGGAAAGTGTACAGTCAGAGGAAGACCACTTGGGCTTTTAGGCCTAAATCTGTTTCAGCAACTGCTTTTCATAAAAAAAAAAAAAAACACCACAGTTTGTTTTATGGAAACCATGTACATTGATCTAACCATTGTAATGTGAAGCCTATACAATACTAACTAAAACCTGTATTATGTTTTTGTGCTTCTTATACAGGTATAGAGGGAATGGAGTGCTCTTTGCCCACCGATGGACGCCGTGTGCCTCTCAGCCAGCTCTCCCAGGACAGTTTTCGGGAGTGCCAGATCACCCTCACCCTCACCGATTTCTTCATCATCATCTTCTCGGGCATCTCCGTCTCGGTGGCTGCCATCATGGCCAGCTTCTTCCTGGCATCCACCGTCCACTGTTTTCAGCGCTGGAGCAAGGGCACTAAAGGGGACGAGGAGGAGAGTGAAGAATGAGGAGGGAGCCGAACGACCTTCGATATGATTCAGAGCTGCCAGTTCTTGACAGAGTTCAAACAAACAGCGTGACTGAACAGACACCAGGTAGAACTTGAGCAGAAATAGCCTGATTGATAGTGGCTAGTACGGATGCAGTACCCTCAGAATCAAAGGATTTTTGGTATGAAAGTAAGCCTTAGTATGCAAACTTCCAGGGATTTACATGTTGAAGGAAATTCTTTGAGATTAATTCCCGCAGTAGAATTCGCAATGTTATTGTCCAAAGAGTTTCCCTTCATGTAGTCAATATAAAGTTAGCAAATTTCAACTGTGCTACTTGTTGATTGTGCCAAATTAGCCCAGGTAGAATGAATAGCTGATGAAATAGCTATACGAAGTCATCATGCAAGGTGAGTCAGAAGTCAAATGATCCAGCTTTATACAGCCAAGTATATGTGATGGAAGCCATTTTCTTTCCATTTTGAAAGGATGGGGGGAAATAACATGTGCTTAGAGAGATTTTAGAAAGCATTACCTGAAATTGAAAGTTTAGAATAGAGCTTAATGTGAATAGCCGTGTCAAATGCCGCACTTTAAAATGGTTCTAGCTAAGTTACACCTGCCCTCAAAGCACCAGGTAAACTGGTTCAGCCCAGATCTGCCAAAGAACGCTTCGACTGAGGGACTGAGGTTAATGTGTTTTGAAATATAGATTTATTTTTCTTTAAAGAGAATCTGTAATCTTAGCAAGATTACATTTATTTAGCGTAATTATGGTACTACTCACATATTTACCCTTAATGTGACTAAAGACAATATTTATGGGATAAAGATAAGTACATAACTACAAATGTCATTGTATTATTCATGTCTTAAAGGTATATTTGAAAAAGGCATACAGTGGACCTAAACAGTATTTGGATATTTAAGTCAAACTTCTATATTGCCATTGCAAGATTAAACCAAGCAAAGGACAAAAACAACAAACAAAGGATTTGTGATTGGTTTAAATAAAAATGAATGATTCATTAAAAAATGCCTTATATGATGTGTTTGTATGTTAATGAATAATTAAATTAAATGTATACAGAAAAAAAGAATACTTTGAGACTGTTTTCTGAAGAAGAAAAAAAGCAATTGCAGAAAAGGGAAGTATGTTCTGAGTAAGTGCAGCATCCTTTCTTTGCAGAATTTGTAAGTGTGACTTAAGTGTCCAAATATGTTTTGAGGCCATTGTACATTCATGTGTCTTCAGATTGCTGTCTAGTGTCTGTCAACTAATAATAATAATAATACTACAGTGTATAACTACATTTTTTTAATGATGTCAATTCCATCAATACCGTCTATTTCAAGAAAATGATTTTGTCAGTAGACCGTGTGGGGCAAATGATTTTCGAATGTCAGGAAAAGACATTTGATTGTTTTTGTTTTCCTTTATTATTACTTCAACATCTTCTGCTTTCATTTTCTTATTTGAAAGGGCTTCATGTGTCTTAAGAATTAGTTTATTTGTGTCTTTTGCACAATTAATCACATTCATTAATATCCCAATATATTTCACCATCCTCTGTTCCACTTTTGCTGTCCATTAGCAGATGCTCTGGATGTGCTATTTTGAGAATATATAGCTTTTTTCCAGACAGGTATCACAACTTATTTTTTTTTTGCAGTGCATGAATAATTAATTGGATCTGTGAAATGAGGCAGACAGTGTGCTAGTCTTCAAAAATGTTGGGGATGGAAAAAGAAATCATTGTGATTCAATAGCCGTCATATTTTAAATTTGTGTTTAAACACACAACCTCAGCTATCATATTGTGTTGGATGTAAAAAAGCACGAATGCATATTAATGTAGTGTACATGTTCCAGTGTCAGGACACGGTTGACCATATGGACAATCTTTCATAGCTCGACTGTAGCATGGTATCATCAGCATAAATCAAACCTGCAGCTATAATATTTGTCATATTGAATGATCCCCCCCCCCTCCCCCCACATATTTACAGAAATATTTATGGCTAGCTGTATGTATTTGCAAGTGAAATGAGGTATTGTCTTTTGAAAATTCAGAATGTTATAGACACTTCATATGCCATGACAATGGAGCTGTTTAGTCATGACGTCAGTTTGTAGGCCGACCTCTGCATGGTTTCTCATTGGAATTTCAAAGTTTTTGAATAGCAGGTTATGCTTTATGGATATAATCAGAAAAAGAAAAACATAAAATAAGAGTAAAAAAATATGAATGGACGTTCATGTTTTGTTCTGCAACAAACATTATACATAGTCAAACCTGAAATGTGAAATTTGAAAATGAAAACTTTTAAAAGTCGCTATATAAAGACAATCAGTTGTTAGATTAAGCATCTTATTTTTAATATTTAAAATATTTAATATTTAAACATGCCTTTTAACAAAGTCTTGAATTTGTTCTAGAATAGGTCATATTCATGCTTGAATGTTCAAAAAACATATTCCCACTCTCTTCCCAGTTGGTCAGCAACGCTCAGGGCTGTGTTTCCCAAAAGCATCAGCTGATCTTAGAACAATTGCCACCAATGGTCTCTAAAATCAACTTAGGCTAACAAAGCTTTTGGGAAACGCAGCCCTGTTTAGTTCCGGTCTCTATGAAGCCCCTCCGTCTGAAAAGCACTTTTATTGGTTGGTTGGACCAGTGTGTTGTGATTGGTCAACAACTTTGAGCGTGTTTTGGAAATGTCACTCTAACCATAACTATGAGTTTCATTACACTACTAACGCTAGCTACTCAACCAGGCCTCACCGATCTTTTTTTTGCATATGCCTTGGCCGTAAAATATTTAAATAAAGAATATTATGACGTGTACATTCTCGGAAGAAAACTCAAGACTACAAATGAGGCGTTTCAGGGAGTTCAGGAACAGTGCTTACTGATAGAGTGTCACCCTTTGGAGTGTACTTTGTGCACACTGGACCTTTGTCATGCACACTAAAGAAAGTTGAAAATGTAAAAAGCATAATAGGTCCTCTTTAAAAGCATAAATTGAAAAGTGCTAATTCATTCGAAATTTCCGAGAGAACCCACGTCTTTGAAGTTTTTAGTACTACAAACAGAACAGCAGCTGATTTTATGTGGATCATTTCATATTTGCAATGACAAAATGCATCAAATCAATACGTTTGCTTCATTGTCTACAATAGCAAGTAAAATATAGCGTGTTCATTGCTGTACCATCTGTCAATAATTCAGTATGTGTCTCATTGAAAAGAGCCCAGAGCTCCCATCATTATCCTGTGTCACAACTGTCACACTGAGCGATGTTGTAAAGATGTGTGTTGCATCATAACATGGAGTATATTTGTTCTCAGTCTTAACTGAACACATATACCTAAAACCAACTACTATGTAGTTACAGTAGAAAGAAAGAGGGAAGAAATTAAATAAGTTTTTTCCTGCATGACCCAATGGTGACATCATTCAGTACTTTGTTTTTTACTCCATATGGCAGTGCACTGTTGATGAAATACAATATATTAAACGGTAAACTATTTTCGACTGATCTTTTTTTCTTAACTTTGATTTTCTTCATTTTTCTTACCATTTCTTTAAATAACAATGTACATCTCTGTGAAAGAGACATGTTTGAGTGATAACAACATAATTTCACACCCCAGTATTAACACTTGTGACATCATTCCACGGATGACAATGAACTGTCTGGTCATATCCTCAATCTGTCGGGAGCACAGAGGACATCTAAGGGACTTCAGTCTCAGTAATCAATAACAGCAAGTTTGGCTAGATACTTTTGTAGATCTGAAGAATCAAATGGTGAAAGCAATATATTTAGGGAAGTTATAAACTCTCAAACTGTCAATAATTCACCTGTTACCTGATAGGTGTTGAAAGAACCTGCATTAAAGAGTTAGTTCACCCAAAATAAAAATTTACTCACCCTCATGTCGTTCTTAATCTGTATGCATTTCTTTCTAGTGAAGACCACAAAAGTAGATCTTTTTAAGAATGTTTATAATCAAACAGTTTTGGTGACCCCTGACTGAAACACAAACAATTCTCAGTTTTTGCTTTTTTTATTTTTTAACTTTCCCTCAGAAATAATAAAAGATATCATATAATTTGCATCATTTACTCACCTTCATGTCTTTTTGAACATGTATGCTTTTATTTTTAATGCAGAATCACCTTCATGATTCAATATTACAGCAGTCCAATTAGTGACCACATCTATCAAGCTCAAAAAGGACAAAAAAAAAAAATAAACTACAATAACAAAAATGCACTATGAAAGTAGCCTATAGTATATGACTACTGCCTATTACAAGTCTTCTAATGCAATGAATTTAAACAGACTGAAATATGTCATGATTGGCTGAAAATTGGCATTTTTTATTTTTAGGTGAACTATTCTTTTATCTCTCATTTAAACTGAATATGAAAACTTGTGAAATATGAATTCAGTCAGTATATGTACCTAGCAGTTCAAACGTTCAAACCACTTTTCTTGTAAGTTTCCATGCACAAATGGATTAATGTAATTTCCAAGTTTGCGTTTGCATTTACAAATGATGCTTTTTGATATAGATTACAGCTGTGGAGAGAAGTGGCTAGTTGGGTCATGTGACAGGTGTTTGCCCACATTGCTGTTTTATAATAGAGCAGATGGTCAGCCCCTGATTTCACTGTTTGGATTTTGTCCACATGATTCTTTAATGACTCCAAAAAGCACCATAAAGTAATAGGTGGACAGTGACGCAAGTGCGCAAGAGAAATGGTAATGCCGTTCTCCATAAACTTGGTGTTAGAAAATCTATGGTGAGAACACTCAGGCAACGAAGGGTAGAAATAGAGAGCCCTCCTGCAAGCATTTACTTCATTTGGTTACCATGGCAACAGGGCCTGAGGCTTGCACGGTGGGATGTCGAAGCATGAGCTAGGAGGGAGAGGCGGGAACACTTGTCTGTCCTGCTCACACTAAGAGGAAGTGCCATTTTCGGGAGATCCGTGTCTGACTATGTTGCCTGGTCCCATCTTCTGATTCTATATTCAGAGCAGGTAGGAGGTTCACAGGGTCACTTTAAGCTTAGAGCTCAGTCTCTTCTTATTAGTTATGGTTCACATAGAGAAGTCTATTTCAATTAAGATGGCGTGACCTCTATTTTTCACAAACACACTCGCACTCAAACTCTCTAAGAACGTAGGTCTAATACTCCCAGGATTTTATGTGCAAGAGTAGCCAGAGACATGAGATGCAAATTAAACCCTATTCTCTCTGTACAGTGGCACAGCGAGAGTTTTCTTATAACAATAAATACACTAAGCCTTTTGGAGTGATTTTACTGTCTGTTTACAAGAATGTCCCCACTTTTGCCAGAACAACAAAAACAACAACAAAAAAGTCCAGAAATATTTAGCAATAATATTGACTATTAGTTACAGTATTCAGTGTAGCACATTTCTGAACCACGGCAATATAGACAGAAAAATATTTTAAATATGAGAATATATACATTATACATGTTCACCCCCATCAATCAATTTGAAGTGAATTAGAAGTAAGATGACCTAGAAACCTGAGAGAGAAACAGTGAGGAATGCTGAAGAAAGTAGCGGACACCTCTAGAGAGATCTTTGTGCGAAAGCTTGCTGGTCTGAGCTTAGACTTGAGGTAAAGTAGGTTTCTCAAGACTGTACTGCAGCCTCTGGGGCCTCAACTTTGCTGTTTTTTTTTACTAACATGACAATTGGTAAAAAAAAAGAAAAAAAAAAAGAAGAGGACTTGCAGTACAGAATGCTTGAAAATAGTAAGTAGTTTTTTTACAGTAGTTCAAGAGCTGCGTGTGTGTGTGTGCGTGCGTGCGCGGTGTGTGTGTGTCTAAAGCTACAGACCACTAGAGATGCACAAGTGAATAAAAGGACAATTTTAACTGACCTCAAACCAAAATCTGATCACACACAGCATAACACACTGTACATAGTGCCATCAAAAGATCACACGAAAAATACATTAGTGTATATACAGTACATTGCACATGCTCTCCACAGTTGCCATCGGTACACATATCACACCACTAAAATGACAGCAGAATTACATATGGTGACTCCTGAATAATAACCTAAAGACTTTCATTACATTTATTGTATATTCTCACATTTGCATGGAGAAGATGGATTACAGATGTCTAGCAGCGCCAGAGAGCAGACCTACCGTTCACTCCTGACAGATTGAGGGCGTATGGACAGCTTTGTTATTATGATGCAAAAGGTGCATGTGACCTGAATCATGCGTGTGGGAGGAAGTTGACACATACCTTTCAACAACCTGGCATTCTGACCCCTGACAAACCTGACATTTGAAGGGGAAAAAAGAAAGAATCAATCAGCACATTTCACATGCCTTTAGGAAACAAAAGCCTGTACAAACAACAACAGGCAGATTGTGGGTAATCATCAGATTTTAATTTCCGCGTCTGGTTTTCGCTGTAATCATCTATCCAGCCTTGACAGTATTGTGTCTGGCTTGGAAATGGTGAATGTGGCCTTGTACAACGTGAATGAGCTTTAATAGGATGTTCCTCCAAGGCCACATCCTCTGATGTGATTGATGTCGCTCGTCTTCCTCAGATTAATTCAGTGTGGCAAAACTGATTGGACAGGAAAACAGGGAGGGAGACGGACAGCAAGACAGAGAGAGGGAGACAAACCACATTTCACAATCACTGCTGTCATTCTTAATGAGGTCGATCTATTAGCCATTCATCAAAAGGATGTCCTTTCACAAGCCTTCTGCTCAATCACAAATAACATATTGAATAAAAGGATGCTACGCTCATTTGATTCAGATAAACTGGGGCGACTTTAACACATTTTATTGTTCCCTGTTTGTTCATGTCCCATTTAAATAAGTGAATAAACTGAACATTCCCCTTATCTTCCCCCTTCCTCCCTACTGATTAGAGTTAGTTGCCATGTAGTTACATAGTTAGTAGAATGTCTAAAGATGACAATTGAAATACAGCTGTCTTTGCAGATCTGAAAAGTATAGATCACCTACATCGTAATGTATTTCTTACTAACTAGAAGCAAACTTAGAGTGTGCAAGCAAACAGCTTTGAAAATAGAGCATAGATCCATATGGCCTATTTAAACTCAGTTAAGAAGTGTTGAGTTTGCAGTAAAGTACAGGTAAATGGAACATTGCGAACTGGTCAGAAGCTCTTGTTCTGTAACATATTGTCTAATGATTTTTCTTGCTGAAATTACCCTCACTCAATAAGCTATGAAACTAATCGCCACTATACATTTGAACGTGTTACAGCAATCTGTAATTTAATCATATACTGTAATTATGTGCTATTAAAGACACTTAAATGTAAATACACTTACAGAGGTTTTCATGTGAAATTAAGCAGAGTAACTAATGAAGACAGGTGTTGATTTTACAGGTGCTGAAACCAGTAGGGGGTCCAGGAAGGTACTGCAATAATTTTGGTGAAAAAGGGAAAATATGCATTCAAACAAAAATACAAAATGAAGTTAACTACAGTCAACCAAAGCTAAAGTCAAGAAGCTACAATTTAGTTACATGTTTCCCACATTAAAATACAATAAAGTCAAATTAATTTGAAAGCTTTTTTGACATCATAAAGCATGCAAATATACCCCCATTGAAAAGTTTGAGGTCGGTGATATTTTTTATGTTTTAAAAGAAAGTATATTATGTTCTCCAAGGCTGCATGTATTTGATCAGTAAATATAGTAAAAACAGCAATATTGTGAAGTATTGTTACAATTTAAAATAACTGTTTTCTATTTTAATATATTATAAAATGTAATTCATCAATCTGATCAATTTTCTGCATCATTACTCCAGTCTTCAGTGTCGCATAATCATTATTCTAAATTATGATGATTTGGTGCTCAAGAAACATGTTATCGATGATGTCAATATCAAATGTTGAAAAGAGCTGCTTAATATTTTTGTGGAAATTTGTGGCTTTTTTTCAGGATCCTTTGAAGAATAGAAAAAGCTAACAAGCTTAAAAGCTAAAAAGAAAACAGCATTTATTTTTACAGCATACTTATAGTTTACTATTTGCACAATATACTTTTGCATGTTAAGTATACTACTGTTACGTTTGGTTTTGTATTCATGTCTATGTTTTCATGTCTCTTATTTTGAAGTTTTCCCATTTTTATGTTCCTGGTTTTGGCATGTGATTCCCTAATCCCATCATGCGATCCTGTCATGTGCCCCTTTTACTCAGTGTGTAATGTTCTGATTGGTTCCTTGGTTCATTGTGTTAATTGCTTTCTGGTGTGTCTTGTTCAAGTCTTTAGTCTGTGAAAATAGCCCTCATGTTACCATTGTCTCGGCTAGCTATGTTTGTGTTACGCACTGTCGGTGAGTCTATGTTTCTGTTCAAGTTTAGTGCATGGTTCAAGTCAAGCCGAGTCTTTGTTTATTGTATATTTGTCTACCTTTATGTTAATAAACTGCAGATGTTCTCACTACAACTCCCCTCAGTAGACTTTACTTACTATGTTGAATCATGTTCCTATTTGTATTTAGGTAGACTATAAGTTTTTTTAAACTGGAAATATACCTTTAACTTTATTTATTCAAGCATTTTTTTTTGGCAACACTTGAATGTGGGTACGTTTTCTTGGAAAAAAGCAGCATTTTAAACCAACACATTTGTCGAAGACTATGTCCTGTTCGGATTCAGAATAATGATCAAAATACCGATGGAGTTGATAGTCCATCAACACCCCCAAAGATTTAGTCGTTAACCCTTCCTGGGCTAATATTTCATTCAGTAACGTTAGGCAGTTTTGAATTTGTTTGAATGCATTATTTTTTACAATCTTCTACCACTTGTTTCTGCTTCGTCCTGTGTTTCGATCAGGAGATTCTGTACTATTTCAGAAGATGCGTAATAGCGCCCCCTACAGTATAACAGTGAAGAAATGAATGGCCAGAGAATTCTGTCAGTGGCGGGGAAAGGGTAAAGTAGATTTGAAGTAAAATATGTGGACTATACAAATTCAGATGCTAAGAATTAGAAACCGTTTTCTTGGTAAATCAATATTTTCAAACAATGTAAGTTAAAGAGACCTTAAACTGAGAATTTAATAAGAGACTCAATCAAATGAGTAAATACAACAAGCAAAGTATACTTTGAATACTTAATTATACTTAAGATTTAGTTGATGCAAGTATAGGCCAAATATACTTAGATTTTTCTGTCAGTATACATCAAGTATTTAAGTGCTTTTAAGTATGTTTCTGTTAAGTACAATACATAAAGCATACTTATTTTAGTTTAAAAGTAGCTATGCTAATAGCACATTTGAATAAACTTCTTTTTTGTTTTGTGATCATTTTACACCGCAAATGTCAAGGTCTCCTTGCTGTTCTATTGATGATCTAATTTCATCTACACCTTTTTACTTTCTTCCCCTGAGCCTTAAAATAAGTTACAAATCATGTTAAGGAGTGCATATACCTGAAAAGGTCAACTTTGTTTTGCTCACCTCAGTGAACATGAATGTGATGTAATTAGGACTCTGCTACAGTGGCCCGAAGCAAGAGAAGAGAATGATGGGTAAATACAATATAAAGTAAATAACAAGCGGCGGGCGACACAAGCATGCTTAAAAGCGGGAGGAAATAACTGAGAACGAAATAACTTTATGGCAGTTAATGTGCCATGCCTGGAAGCCCTTTAGGCTACAAGCCAAATACATATATGAACGGTACACATGAATATATTAGGACTAAGTTACTATTTTAATGTTCTCTGATTAAGTTTTAAGTGATGCAGTCTGTGAGGTCTAGTTAGTTGCTTGCTTCTGGGAACAAGGTGTTCCTATTTGGAGGAAATAAACATTTAGTTTGCACGTAGCAAGACTCTGAATGTATTCACACCTCATTCTAATTTAGTTCTGAATACACGACATGGCAGTGTGCAAAGATGTTTCTAAAAAGAGTGAGGTTCATTATGGCTTCAAGATGGCCTTAATGCAAACCGCATATGTGAAAGGATGCATTCATTTAAAATAAAAACATTTGAATTGAATAAAAATAGCAGCAAAACCATTAGGCTGATAATGTTGCGCCGCAAAAAGGTATGCAACATTTGTTTGATTTGTTGCAATGGGAGTGAAAACTACACATGGGCGAGTGGCCTGGCTTTGGCTGTGCTCCTGTCTCACTCAGCATTCTCTGGCTCTCTTCAGAGGCCTGTCTGAGCTAATTAGCACATGATGCAAAGTCGCATGTCCCCTCTGAGTGTATCTAAGAGAGTGTGTAAGAAAAGTAGGAAGAGACAGAAATAGGTTGAGCTGCAAAGTACAACTACAGTAGGACTTGGCGTACACCTCAACTACAATTTTCAACATGTTTTCTACTGTTTCTTTTTAATTGTAACTTTTATTTATTTACTGGTTTTCATCTGATAGATCTGTAGAACATAATTTGTTAGCAAATTAACAGTGAAAAAACTCCTGACCCATGATAATTAAACCCCCCTGTGTCATTAGGCAGGAAATCATCTTTCTGTTTGTGTCTTTTGAACTTCATCACATTAACAGAGGGGACATGGTGATGGGAAAAAAATTAGATGCGAGACATTTTTTTTATTTCAATGCTTTGGTGTCCACCTGCTCAACTTTTGCGTTCTCTCCCAAAAGTATTGGTTTCCCTCAAGAAACGTAGCATTTTGTGAGTGACGCAAAAGCCTTGAAAAATAATTTTTTCCTCCCATCTAATTTTTTCCCCATCACCATGTCCCCTGGTTTCTTAGAAGCTAGAACCCATATTCTTAGAACCCATATTCACAATGGGTGCGTTCGCATACTCTCTGTACTTATTTTGAATAAGTCATTATTTCATGGCCGCTAAAAAAAGTATGTTCTATATAATATGAATGTGTGTATATTAATGTAATCCGGACGTACTACATTCAACATGTTGTCATTATCATGTGACCTATAGCATCAGTTGCGTCGCTTCACTGCCATTCACAAATCTTCTCCCGTGGCCAGATAGTAAAGGGCCTGTCCAAATACCTACAGTTGCGGTTTTTGCACGATCGCTTGTCCATAGACGTATGAAGTATTTACGGAGTTTGGCCAAAATGTTCAATTGGGCGTGAAGACTAGAAGTGTTTTAAGATTTTTGTTTGCTCAATGGGACACACTTAATCACAGCGTGATTGTGGTGCTTCATTTTTGAATCGTTTTACAAACTACATATAATCTTTGTGCAACACTTTATGTTTTACAATCAAATATATCTAATTAATTTAACATACACTGGAAAGTTCTCTTATATGATGCAAAATCGGGGCACGCAAGTTCCTGAACGTGTTGAATGACAGGATATGCAAAGTCTGCTTTAGTGTGCGTTAAGTGTACTGCTCTTTGGCAATTTTCAGACCTGGGACAGTCTTGCACACTTACTTCGTCGCGTGCACACGCTCTCAAGTGGCCAAGACTGCAAGTGTGTGTATTTGGACAGGCCCAATGTGTCCATCGTATGTACATTTCAGAATCTCGGCAGAAATAGTAAGTCATCCGGCTACTTTTTGCCTAGTACTGTTTGCTTTTTTTATGAGTACTGTGAATTCGGACATACTTTTTTCACATACTGTTTTTAGCCTACTATATAGTAGAGAAGTATGGGAATTCGGATGCAGCCAATCACTTTCCCCATGTAGTGACACTAAAAGAATTAGAAGCATGCTATAGAGGCCAATCTAACCTAGAGAAATCATGTTACTGGCTCTTGTCTTATAGTGTGTTGTCAGACTAGCTGAATGTCACACCACATGGGGACTATGGGGACAAAAACCCTGAATCAGCCCAGCTGTCAATCAAACTGACGGATCGCTGTACCACATAGCCGTTAGAACTGAGGGAGAATGACTTACACTTTAACATTTTATGTTTTTACATTGCTTCAGATATAATAACCTATTATGCATTTAAATGAATATTTTAGTATCTTTAACAAAAATATTTATTTACTAACTGTTGTTTGGTCATTCATTTGACCATCAGTGAAATCCTTGTCTGTAATGAAGCAGGCACCTCATTAAACTTAAAAAATGCACCTTTAATTTAACCTGAACTGAGCAGTCACTAAAAAGTGGTTCTTTCACATTGTTTAATCTCATATTTCGTAGTATTTGATGTTTTATTCTCTCCATAATTTTTTCACGGAAAAAAACCTTACGACTACCCTATAAATGCTTAGCACAGCATATACAGAGATCAAATAAAGAAGTGTAATCCATACCAAAATACTGTGTATGTAAGTGTAAATGAGAATGTGTACGGTGTAAGAGAGAGACAGACTTATGCTTAATCAGACTACAAATGTCAGAGAGCTTAATCACATCTGCCAAAATGCACCATTATCTGGGGCCTAAGCGATCTTAAACCCACGAATATAAACCTAAACGAATATAAACCCACAGCGATCTTAACATTGGTAAAAAATCATATTCACTTATACCAATTGCGATACAGTAATTAGCAATGGGAAATCAGCACATTGGCCATGTGCTAAGGAAATTTATTCAAGGACTACATATTCAAGTTCTGTGAGGAATGAGTGTGGATGAAAGTCAGCACATAGAGCTGCTCAAGAACATTTGAAAATGTGATTTTTAAATAAGGAACGAGCGTTATGAGAGAGTGTGGGTATTAAGTTTTGAGTAAACAATGTCTTTTCAGTAATATCTCAACCATTTATCAGATTTTAATTAAGGCAAATTTTAAATATTTTAGCACTAACTTTTTGGTTATCAGTCAAGGAAATTATTTTATTCATTTGTGTATTAAAACTATGCCATTATTTAATCTTGAAAACAGCTGGATGGAGTGTTTTTATGTTAGGTTGCCCCCTTGTGGTGTGATGCACCAAATGAACTGTACTATATGACAGCACCTTGTGGTAGTAGGCAGACAAAGTAAGTGTGAACCTGCAAAGCATACAATCACTAGGTTTATTGGGTCATATTAGAACAAGTAAACTAAATGAAACAATTATAAATACAGGGGAGGGGGTACAATAGGATAAACAGAAAAAATAGCTACATTAATAAAAAAAAAAGATAGAAATATACATAAAAATCCTTTTTAGGAAAACCGTAAGTCCGATTAGTTGGTAACGAAATAACAACCCATGCCAGAACAGTAAGGTCTGAGCCAAGTTCGGTGGTTCTAGCTTGAAAGCTCTAAGGACATGCATTTAGACATTTGAGTATCATAATAATAATAATACTAAAAATAACTAGAAAGTAAAGTTTGTCAGTTTGAAAAAGTTTGAAAGTTTTAGAAGCTTTAAATTGAGTGAGATGGAAAGGGAAAGAAAGACACTGCCAGCAAGAATTAGCTTGTTTTAACATGTGTTGTGGCTAATTCAAAGTCTTTTTAGTTAGGGTCTCAAAGGAAGCTCTCAGAGTCGAAGTTCCAGAATAATTCACTTTATTTTTTTCCCCTCCTCGTGTTATCGCCACCATTCAAAACATCTTACTCTGGGCCTTCTTCTGGTTGAAAATCTCAAACATCTTATATAACATGTTTTTTTTTGGGTTTTTTTTTGTGTGCTTCCCAACACCTGTTCACTTTTCCTACAGGTACACCTAAACCTACAGGTTTTCAGGTACTTTTACACATGCACAAACCCTCAGCAGAGCATATATATATATATATAGATATAGATATATACATGAGACAAAGGAAAATCCACAATATATGCATATATTGTGCATATTTTAGCACGTTGCTAGCATGAATTAGCATGTTGCGAACATGTTGGTTCGACCAGATCCAACGTCTGGTCTGAAACTACTAGCCTGAAACTGTTGTTATATTATGTATAGTTCTGCAGTACTACATGCTGACCTGCAAAACGCCCTAATCCTTTAATTGTGAATGGTGAACGTCAAGAATTGCATCTGTGCATTTGTAAACAGTGCTATTCCTCATTTTATTAAAGAACAACAGCTTCTTGGGGAAACTGTTGTCATGAAGACTATGCAGTGTTTTATTCTTACCCTTTGTAGTTATTTTTAATAACAAAGATAACAAAGATAGCACAGTATTGTTCTTGTTCTGGCCTACACAGTTGTCACAATGTAGCTGGACATGCTTTTCACCCATGCCATATTGAGTGAGGAAATGATCAAGGAATGACACCACAGCATTTGGCCCTTTGGAGATACATACACTCTCATCGATAAGGTGTGAAACCTGTCTTGGAATAGCCTCACAGTTAATGCCAAACAAGCCACATTTTCGAGGGGTCAAGAAGTACATAGGACCGGGCTGAAGTGGATTGGAGGGAAAATGCACCTGCTGGGCAAAATCAAACTGTGGCCTTGGTGTAATGAGAGGGCAGGAATTTGATATCAAAACGTTTGTAGCCAGGGACTGAACCTGGAAGAACCAGTCCGTGAAGCTCCGCGAAGTTGAGGATGAATGATATCACACGACAGATGTCATCATGCGTGAGCAGGCGCTTGTCTGATTTCTGACGGCCACCGGAAGTTTTTACACGGGGGGTCAACCCATGTTCTTTGTAATGCTTCAGGAGGGCTGTCAACTTTTTTTGGCTTATGCTAAAATAAAAACAAGAACAACCCACTGTCACTAAAATGCAGAACTATGCATTTCGCCATAATAGCTAGCTAGTTCTGAATTAAGAGCTGCTTACATTTTAAAAGTTACTCACCATGTAAAAACTTGTTAGTGTTTTTAGCCCAGTTAGTGGAAGAACACAAGGCCATTCTTAAAGGAAAATTTGGGGGAATTAGGGGGAATTTTTTTAAGCCCCACCTGCCCCCATCACCCCAACACAATGCTAATGAAATACGCAACATGCTTAAAATGTTCCAATTTATTGAAGTAACAAGTTGTATCTAAATATAAACTAACTATCTACATCAAATAACAAGAAGTTCAAAAATAAAGAAAATAAATGTGCAGCTGTGTCATAACTTGCATGAAATTAGAAAATAAAAGTGCAGCTGTGTCAAAATTTGTATCAAGTTCAAAAATAGAAAAGAAATAAAAGTGACACTTCAATCTGTTAAAAAGAGAAAAGAAGAGAAATCCATTTGGCAAGACAGGTCTATTTATCCCTGCATTAGGGGCTGCCTGTTTTGCATTACACAATTTCTCAAAGCTAGGTTGAGAGTTGATACTGCCACTCTCAAATCATGCTCAATGTTCAGAGAAATTTCATGTCTTGTTGTCAGCCACAAATGACGTCACATATTTTCCAACCCCGCCCTCAGCCCCCCTTACGCATGAAACAGCTTCCAGCGCACCTGGCTACCCATCGGCGCGAAACATAGATATATTCACATATATCTATGGGCGCAAAAGTTTGTTCCGCTATAATTAATATGCCAACATCACGTCAATCATTATTTTGGGGATGGGGAGAGGAATTCCTGTTACTTGGTGTCGCCCCGGGGGTGATCGGTCTAATAAGCGGCAACACACAGCTATAAGGACGGTTTGGTCTCACACGCGCTGAATTTATAGTCACACACACACGCAGTCACTCTCTAGTCTAGTACGTGGTCTTGCTCCAGATTCCGGGAGATTGGATCTCATTTGCGGGTGTCAAGGAGCCAAAATCAATATGCCGGAGACTCCCTGGACAGTTGGGATGTCTGGATAAAGATATAAAGGCATAAAAAGGAAAATTTCCTCCCGTTTGGTGCGCCCCACCTGTCACGTCTCTATTCCCCACCAGTGGGGCGCGCCCCACACTTTGAGAACCGCTGGGTTAGAAGTCTCCAGTGAGTTCAACGCTTTGGCGACTTTGCTCTCTTTTGACAGCGACATTTCTCAAATTAATAATATTTAATCTTTCTGAGGAGATCTGCTAGCTTGTTTACACAGAGCGCTGCAAGTCTGACAGGAGGATGGCTGGACCAATCGCGTGCCGGTCAGTTGAAACAGGGCTTCTCAAATGATCAGCGTTTGTGTACATTTCTAAGCTTTTTGATTGGTTGTATACAACGTACAACACCCTATTTGGAGAGCAGAGTTTCAGGGGATACCCGGGATTACACATTATAAATTACACATTTGTTATTACACTATAATAAATGTATAATTACAGATTGGTTTGTTTAATAACACAGTAATATAGGTATAATTACACATTTGTTATTACACAGTGACAAAATGTGTAATTGCATATTTGTTATTACAATGTAATAAATTTTATAATTACACATTTGTTATTACACTGTAATTAAATGTATAATTACACATTTGTTATTACACTGTAATACATGAATAATTACACATTTGTTATTACACTGTAATAAAGGTATAATTACACATTTGTTATAACACTAATAAATGTATAATTACACATTTGTTATTACACAGTAATACATCTATAATTACACATTTGTTTTTACACAATAATACATGTATAATTACACATTTGTTATTACACTGTAATAAAGGTATAAATAAACATTTGTTATAACACTGTAATAAATGTATAATTACACATTTGTTATTACACATAATACATCTATAATTACACATTTGTTATTAGACATTAATACATGTATAATTACACATTTGTTATTACACTGTAATACATGTATAATTACACATTTGTTATGTAAGGGATAATGTATAGCGAGGCGGGATCTTAATCAACCTGAAGGGGTGGTATTCGTTATAATGACCGCCTCGCTATACATTATCCCGCTTATTACATGGCTACCTACCAAATAAATCAATAATTTGACACAAAATATTGATTTAAAAAGGAGTTTATTGATTTAAAAACGATTGTATTGCTTCCGCTAAAGAAAATAGTCCGTTCCGTCTCTGAACTGCGTCCATGGCAACGCTCTGTTTTTCATGGCAACGGTCTGTTATACTAGGCAGCGGTCTGTTATCAAGAAATAACAGACCGCATTCTACATTGGAATTCTACCAAGTCATGTGATAATACACTGTAATACATCTATAATTACACATTTGTTATTACACAGTAACAAAGGTATAATTACATATTTGTTATTACACAGTAATAAAGGTATAATTCATTACACATTTGTTATGACACTGTAATAAATGTATAATTACAAATGTGTTATTACACTGTAATAATGATATATTACACATTTGTTATAACACTGTAATAAATGTATAATTACAAATTTGTTACTACACAGTAATTACACATTACTGTACACAGTGTTACACACAGTAACAAATTACACACAGTAACAAATTACTTTTCAAAAGTATATCGCTACTTTTTTCAAAAAGAATCGCTACTTTGTCAAAATTGAATCGCTACTTTTTCAAAAAGAATCGCTACTTTTCAAAAGTGAATCTGTACTTTTTCAAAATTGAATCGCTACTTTTTCAAAAAGAATCGCTACTTTTCTAAAAGGGAATCGCTAAAAAATAGCGATTTTTTGATGAAATTGAAAAAAACATCACTTTTCGAATTTTTTTTTAATTACACATTTGTTATTACTCTGTAACAAATGTATACTTACACATTTGTTATTACACTGTAATAAAGGTATAATTACATATTTATTATTAAATTTCAATAAAGGTATAAGAAAACATTTATTATTACATTGTAATAAGGGCATCATTACACTGTAATAAAGATATAATTACACAATGTCTTATTACATTTTAATAAAGATATAATTACACATTTGTTATTACACTGTAATAAATGTATAATTACACATTTATTGTTACTCTGTAATAAAGGTATAATTACACAGTAATAAAGGTATAATTACACATTTATTATTACATTTTAATAAAGGTTTAATTATACACGTATTTGTAGTCTATAATAAAGGTATAATTACACATTTGTTATTACACAAAGTGAAACACTTTTCAAAAAAGAATTGCTTCTTTTTTTCACGACTACCTTGGCTCACAGTAGCATTGACATAGAAGAGACCACACCATCTGTTAAGTTAAATCAAAAATAGTTTATTTAAACATTAAATGAAACGATGAAATCACAATTTAAATCAAGAAGTGTATCAAGTCAGTAAATGAGAAGCAAGAGAAAACTAATCAAAGTGTAGTGCAGATCAGTAAAGTGTAGACTATGTGTAATGCAAACAAAGCAAAAAGGAGTAGGATGGTGCTGCTGCCAGCCTGGAGGCCCCAGCAATGCCGAGACGTGCAGCACAGAGCAGAGCTAACAACTGGCAGGAGATGTTTTTAAACAGTCACGCCAATCAGCTGCTATCAGATGGACCGAAAACCAACAGCTCCCTCTTCAGGCTGGGGGGAGAGAAAAGGCTCAACATATTCTGTCCATGGTGGAGTGAGCACCCCCAGCACAGTAAAGCCGGGCGTGGCATTTTCAAAAAAAGAATCGCTACTTCTCTTAAAGTGAATTGATACTTTTCAAAAAAGAATCACTACTTTTTGAAAAAGAATCGACACTTTTCAAAACCGAATCGCTACTTTTCCGCAGGAACATAAATCAGTGAAGAAATAGACAGAGACAACAAAACGAAGCGAAAGAAAAGGAAGGACCTAAAGGAAGAGCAAAGTGGAGTAAAATAAAGAACACAATAGTAAGAAAATGAGTATTGCTCAGGAAGAAGACGAAATAACAGAGATTGAGGCATTTTCTTTTTACTTTTTTTTTTTTTTTTTTTTACTGTCTGTCACATATGGTTCTGTAGAACCAACATCTGGTCTGAATCTGCTGGCCTGAAACTGCTGTTACATATGGTTCAGGTGAACCTGTCTGAAACTGCTGGTCTGAAACTGCTTTCACATATGGTTCCACAGAACCAACGTCCGGTCTGAAACTGCTTTTACATTTACTGCAGAACCAATGTTTGGCCAGAAACTGCTGCCACATATGGTTCTGCAGAAAATAAAACTGCTGACCTAATTAGGCAATTTCCATAGTAGTTCTTACTAGCATTCTACTTTTAAATATGACGATCCCTATAATGTCCACTGTAATTTCCATTCTAAGTTGGCCCACACTCCTAACCAGCAGGTGGCGGTAATCCACCTTAAAGTTGTTTGCCAACCGCCATAAAAAACTAAAAAAACAAGAAGAAGGAGAAGACTCTGATTTAGTTAAAATTGCTGAACACATGAGTCTTTGTCACTGTATTTACTTCAGTCAGAATAGTGGATACCAAACACGCTAGATGGCGGAACATTGCCAAGGTTACCACTGTGTCAATCATTGCAGTTTCCATAGTGATTTGTGTTACATACAGACATGGAAGGAAAAATTAGGGGTCTCGCTCCCGCATTTAATGTGGTTACACTCCTGGAACTTTACAGTGTGTACGTGGCCAGTAACAGCTGGTAACAAGTGCATGCAAAGTTAACAGCTATCACAGGGAGACTATTTCCGACCAACCCCATTTTCAAAACATTCTCTGGAGTTCTACTTTACATCGACAGTACACCTTTAAGTTAAGTAACTGCAGACTTGCAGAATGCACAGAATTAAAGCGATTACTAAGTTAGCCTTGAACATGAGTTTATAAACCTCAACCTTGGGGATCACTGTGCTATAGGCCTTTAGCTGATAGCACTACATTTTTTTATTAGATTTCTTTAAATCTTCGGTTCATTTTGATCAGTTTTAGGTTGAATAATAAGAATGCGAAACACAATCTCTCCACAAAGTGGCAGCAAAGCACAAGAGAGGTTTCGGTTCATGACCTGTGAGCAAGAAGAACTGTTATACATAAAAAAATAAAAAAAAGTGATAAGAGAAGCTGAAAGAGTGAATGGGATAATAATACTAACAACAACAACAATGTTAATACATCTATTATTAATAATATAAATCATATTTTTAAGCAAATTACTTATACTAAGATATTTTTTTTTCAGGAGAAAATGTAGGTTGACAATTTGCTCACTTTTGGTTGTTGATATGTTTGCCATACTATTTGAAGGAAGTTAGAACATCTGCTGATCCATAGTGTTGGAGACAGTTTATGTCCTCTGTCTGGCTTTTTATCCTGTTTAAACATTTTATAGAGAGTTGGATTACAAAAAATGCTAATTGACAAAATGATGTGTAAATCCAAGTGTTACTTAAAATAAAATTTTCTGTCCATTGACATTTAAGAACTTAGTAATCAATTTGTCCTCTCTTATCCACTGTATGTATTTTGTGTCTCTTGCTGTTCTTATACTGAGATGTTTCCCATTACTGTGGCGTTTAATAGCCATGTCTTATCTGCTTTAAATTAACGACAGCCATGAGGTTAATTTTGTGAAAACACTCTAATTTGCACCTATTATGAGCATTAGACTTTTTTAATGGCAGGAAAAAGCATAAATTGGCTGCCAAGACATCGGCCCTTTACCTTGTTAAAATTCCTTGCTACAGTACTTAATGGAAATCCAATTTTCATAAGGGCCATTTTAAGATGTATTAATTCACTCTGCTCTCCAGCAACAATTTAATCTGGGAGAAGGTAACTAAAATATCTTGCCTATATTCTTCTCTCAGAGGGGTTTGGATTTTGAAGGACTCTTGGGTAGCATGTGCTTTGCCTTGAAAGTCCATTCTCTGGGACTGTTCCTACCAGGCTTTGCTTTGTGATGGGTCTTTTATGAGCTAATTGGAAAGGTCTGCAGCATTATGCTGGCCGTTCTCTTGGCACTCTCCATTAATGACATTCCCAGGTCTCGGCAGGCACGAATGGCTCTGTCTTTAATCACCTCATGGCCCACACCCTCATCTGAGCGAGAGGAAAGCAGAACATGGCTATGGTTTCCCTCACTGCAGCATCCTCGCCTAATAGGTCCTCTGATGTGGAATCATACTCCAGACTTACAAAGTGATTTGCCACAGATTTCCCATATCGATTTAAAAGAGAATAAAAAAAGCGTTTCTTCAAAGCCACATGTTCAGATGATTAAGAGGGCTTCAAGCGATGCTTAAAGGAACGTTCCAGGTACAAAAGAAGTTAAGCTGCATTGACAGTATTTTGGGCATAATATAAATTACCACAGATAAAAAAAAATAACTCACTCTTTAGTTTCTTTATTTTTTTTAAGGCAAAAATCGTGGTTACAGTAACGCATTTACAGTGGAAGTAGAACAGGCCAGCCAATAAACATTAAAAAATACAGTTTCAAAAGTATAGTCAACATTTACAAGCATATAAGAGTAATAGTGTGATAGCTTTTCTGTACAATGTCATATCCAATCATTCAACTTTAGTGTCATCAGAGTTCCCGGTTTTAAATACTTACTTAAGTACTTTTCACATTTACATTTCATATTTTTATGCATTTTTTCAGTGGCTTTTATCCAAAGCAACCTGAATAGGACAATCTACCAAACGTTTTCAGACACTCCAGGAACTCAGTAAATAAACTGCCAAAATAATATCTATATGTGTGTATATGTATGTTATTACATACAAAGCACATTCATAAATATGGGGTCATTAGGATTTATAAAAAAAGAAAAGAAAAAAAAAGTCTGGCCTTGGTAAGCAGAAGTGACTTTTTTTCAAAAACAAACAAACATAAAAGACCTTTTGAAACTTTTGTAAGATGATATATTATAATCTTTTAATTATTATAATTAAAATATTGATGAATAATATGACACAAATGCAATGGGAAAAAAATAAGCTTTTATTGAACCCAAAACATTCTATTAACATCAAATATTCATTTTCTGCTAATTTGCTTTTGAGTAATATTTTATAGTTGTTACTTTAGTAAAAACGTTGACATGTCTTTTTGGTGAGATGATGAAAAAAACTTTGGAAACTGGTAACTTGAACCACATGCAAAAAGCACTTAAAGAGAGAAGTTCCTCTCCGTTGACTCTTGATTTTCCAGCAGCCTTTGCCCTTCTTTTAATGAGGTGCAAACGCTCACCCTCATACAGCACTGACTCAGAGCTTCTTGCTGACAGGAGTGCATGTATGCATGCATGCCTGCACTGACAATAACAAACACTATTGTACATGCGTCAGTACAGGAGACTTGCAGTCAGGGAAGAGAATCTGTGGTGTCATGGGGGTGTGGTGAACACATAAGATCTCATCCTCCTGTCAGACGGAGTGACTGCAAGTTGAGTGACAGTGTTTAGATGGGTGGGGGTTGGAGTGATAGCGACGGGGCGGAGGGGGCTGTTCTCTTTGCAAATCCAACTCCAAGACCAAAGGAAATAGGAAATTTAAGGAATGATAGTGGGGCTGGGGGAAGGATGGGAGGGAACGGTGCAGTGGCCTGTAGATGAACCCAATGGGGACTTCGCTCAGCAGGGTCATCTCAAGTTCAGGTCTTTCCCTGGCTGACTGGAAGAGCGACGCATGGTGGAAGGGGCTGCTCAGGCCGTGAGACCTGGGAGGGAGCCTCTCAGGACCCTCTAGTGCAAACATGTTATGGTAGAACTTCTCTGAATTGAGAATGCTGGAAAAGCATCTTGAGAATTAATTTTTACGTTTTAATTTTAGTTTTAAAGTATTTGACCTTTTTTTAAGAGCTGAATTTTTCCTTAGCATGGCATTTATCGTACAGCATTAATTGTGAATGCTAATTTCCACCTTTTGTCAGAATGCATTATCATTTAGCGCTCTCAAAAAAGCACTGTTGAATGCAATCTTTAGCAGAACTCAAAAATAATATGAATTTTTCATTCTGTACGCTATAATATCTGTAATGTTGTGACGCATAAATTTAGTTGCCTTTAAAGGTGCTCTAAGCGATCCTGGGTGACGCCACTTCTTGTTGACGTTCGAACTATTGTCAAACAAAACGGAGGCTAGCTAGACCCTCCCTCCTCCGCATCTCGTCTCCTCCCCCTCCCTTCCCTTCCTACCTGAATGTCGGACTGGAAGCCCTTCTGCCGGCGGAGTTCTCGCCATCTTTCGAATGCGTTACCGATGTAAATTCGGTACTTCGCTCGTTCTTTATCCTTTTCCCTCTTCTTTGTAAGTTGATCATCGGAACGTCGTCTCTTTGGTCGTGTGTCGGCCATTATTCAAACTTCCCTCTTGATGCTTCTCTCTCCTTCACACACCCCCTTCATGTGCACGCGCACTAACCCCCCAGACCCACCCTCAAATACTTCTTGCCAGTGATTGGCTGGAACACTGTTTGTTATGTTTCGCGGAGCGGGTCGCCGCAGTTTGTTTTTGTTGCCGTTTGTGGAGCCTGTGGTGTCTACAGAGACCACGTTTTTTTACAGTGTGTTCAGGGGACAGGCAGCTAGCGGATAGTGAGGAGATGTTTGCTGTATGTGACAAAAAATGTTTTGGCCTAAAAAACACGTGACATCGCTTAGAGCACCTTTAAATAGATTTTTTTGTTTTGTTTTATTTTATTTATTCAGAATTTATTCCGAAAATGAGGTCTTCACTTTAAAAAAAAAATCCTTTTGAGATTTTTATTAATTCATAACAGGAGATCAAATCTTGGAGGCTGTTAGTTGAAATGTCTATTGACTAAATAAACATCTTAAAAAATATTTTTTTAGAGTGCAGACCTTCTTTGCGTTTTGATAGACATTTTGGCCTTAGCGCTTAAATCAGCTGGGAGAGTGCGGGATTGCATGGACTTGCATTGATCATTAATTTAGATAAACTACACTCTAAGAAATAAATCCGTAAAATAACAGAAAAAGTACTGGCAGCTCATTACCCGGACTTTGTCCCGTAATTAAAAAACGGAAATTTTCTGTTAATTCACAGTGCGCCCACTGTAAATAAAACAGAAATCTTCTGTTATTTAATGGTGTATCTATAGTAAAAGACCAGACACTTTCTGTCATTTAATGATGTATTTATAGTAAAAAAACAGGACACTTTCTGTTATTTAATGATATAACTACAGTAAAAAAACGCAAATATTCAATAAATCCGTAAAATAACAGAAAATGTACTGGCAGCTCATTACCCGGACTTTGTACCGTAATTAAAAGATGAAAAAATTGTTAATTTATGGTTTTCCTACAGTAAATAAAACAGATGAATTTAGGCAATATACCTACAGCAAATAGAATTTTTACTTTTCTGTTAGTTAACAGTGTAATAACTCTTGTTGAAAACATTTCAAACAAATCTTCTGTGATTAAAAAACATTTTTATTTACTTATAGATCTACAACAATTTCATGAAAACTAAAATATAAAAGGAAAAAAAAACACAAAAGGGAAAAGTATAGTTTATCATCTCTAAATTGTTTCAAGTCTGCTAATTCATGACACTGTGTTAACATTACAACAATTGCATCCACTGAATAAATTTTAAAATGTGTGAGGGGAAAAGGTTTTTCAGAGGAACATGGTACTTTTCTTGTCTTCAGGTAAGATGAAGGCTGTAAAAGAAATACAAAACACTATTACTGACATACAGAATGTGTCAAAACAAAGAAAACAAAGATTCTAGGTGGGGAAAACTCATCACTCACCAAGAAACGTGTAGTAAATTCATCAGAGCCACCGGACTGATTGGACCAGGTCCTGGTAGGACTGCCACCGGGTTTTGCCACCAAAAACTACAGAGGGGAGGGAACAGTATGTGGCCTGTCCATCAAGATGTTTCAAATTTAGTTACCGTGTACTGTAATGGTTCTGTCTGTGGTTAACCGTACCTGTCTGTCTCACGGCGAGAGGCCTGCATCACGGTCCAGATGTCCCTCCAGGTTGTCGTTGTTCTCTCCGTGCCGACACAGGTAGATGGTTCAGGGCTGGACGTAGATGTTCATCAGGTAGATTATACTGGATCTGTTTGATGAGGAAGTGCCGATCCCCGTCTATCACCTAGATGGATTGTTTCCTTCATCTCAGCCTTTTCGAACTTCGTTCAGGACTTCTGCACAGAAAAGTTGGATATGAAGAAAAAAAAAAGATATATTTTTAGCTACACAAGAAATTAAATGAAGGAAAATGAACTACAAAGTATCATGCAGACCAGGTTGAAAACAATTGTACAGTATTTTACGTTCGTTAAATTATCAACTATAAATAATCAGCCATCCCTAATTCTTTCAAATTCAAACACTGTATATAAAATGCTAAGACTTGTTTCCAGTGGACTCCAATTGCATGTCATGGTAGCTTGTCTGCTCAACTATACATTATAATATGTTTAATTATTTTCAACTAAATAAACAGAAACACAATAGCAATCTATAAATCATTTAATAAAAAATGTGTTGCTTACCTTTATATGAACTCGAGGATAAGTGCCATTTTCTTCAGGTATTTTGTAGCTCACAGCCTCAATGGTGTAGAGATGTGGTCATTAATAACTTCTTGAATGACAGCAATCCTGAATGTCCACCACCTTAAACAAAAAAAGATATTACAAAATGATATTACATTAATAAAGATATTACATTACACAATCATTTCAGAAAACCGCTTTAAAGGGGTAGTTCACTTTAAAATTAAAATTCTGTCATCATTTACTCACCCTCAAGTTGTTTCAAACCTGTATGAATTTCTTTCTTCTGCTGAACACAAAGGAAGATATTTTGAAGAATGTCCGTAACCAAACAGTTAACTGGAGCCATTGACTTCCATAGTAGGAAAAAAAAAAATACTATGCAAGTCAATGGCTCCAGTTAACTGTGTTAACCTTTGTGTTCAGCAGAGGAAAGAAATTCATGCAGGTTTGAAACAACTTGAGGGTGAGTAAATGATGACAGAATTTTCATTTTAAAGTGAACTATCCCTTTAACCATAGCTAGTTGTTTAAATCTACTGACCATGTAAGCATACACATCTTTGAAGGGGGTAAGTTATTCAGCAACCAACTTTTTCTATCAACATTTTTCCTCAGACTTTAAATTTGAATGTATGTTGTATTAAACACTCAGTGATTAATAATGAAAAAAAAGCTAATAAAACTAAATACAAACCCATAAGCAGCATGCAGGTGGTGCTTGGGATGCAAACTACAGAAGCAAAGTCCTGTCAATAGATAAAACAACAGAAAAACTATGAAACATACTGAGGAGGGATCTGGTAAAGAATGACTAACGGTACAGGCAGAAGAGTAGATAATAGCAGTCTTGTTAAATGTAAATTAATATTTTATGGTCATTATTTGGGGTTTAAAGTCGTGTGTGTGTCGTCTAAAACAAAAACAAGAAGTCTAACGTAAACATAACGTTAACGTTAACTTACCTCATTTGGCAGAAAATGAGGTGGTGTTTTCCTTTATCCAGCTGTTACTGCATCTTTACACACAGGATCATCACGTTGTATCTTCATGCCTTTTAAATCAAGCAAGTCTTAATAGCCTTTACTTTTCTTGACGATTCCTCTGGTAACGTTAGCTTTTGTTTTCGTTAGTACTGCACTTTATCACAACTGGTTAACGGATGCGCTCGTCAAGAAAAAACCGCATCACCGACAAATAAAAGTAAATAAACCAAACTACAACGAGGACACTATAACACATATATCAGGGAACCTCCACGAGTGTAAACTAAATATTTGTATGTGTGACGATAGGCTATGCATAAAATGATAAACGCGACGGCTCCGGCATTCATTTGCCTAACATGCCAGATGGCAACTAAATAACGTTACGTTAACAGCTTATTTGACATTTAGCAAAACATAAATTTCTTATTTTACCACAGAAGTGTCAAAATGGCTTCCACACACCCGAAATCCGACTTTAATAAGCAACTTTGGCCGCGATCATCTGCGTGTGTAATGGCGGTTGCATCTTAAACTCTTCGCGCCGCCAGGTTCTTGTTCCCACAATGCAACGCGTAATTCAAAATACGGGTAAATGACCCGTAAAAGACAAATACGGAAAAATCCTTCAAATTTATATGGTACATTGTACCGTAGTTTTACGGAAATTTTTTACAGTGTAGTATATCATTATTCATTATCATATCATCAATACAATTAAATAATTATTTTTAATATTGGTGATGTATCCCTTGGTATACCTCAACTAATAAATTACCAAACGTCTCACCTCAAAAGAGAACAAATGAACCCCGAGCAGCTTCTTACAGCAGGCACATCAGCACCGTCTGTGACATGATATTAAAAGGTTGTCGATTCCAGGTGAGAGTTTGTTTGACCATATGGTGCCCTGGGTTAAGAGTGGAGACAGAGAGGAGACAGTCAGTCACTGGATGCTTCAGGAGTCAGGGGAGGCCTCAGTTCTCTGGCACTTTGCACAGACAGCATCAGCAGGAGTCTTTTGATTGAATAAGTAGACCATACCTATGTCACGCCCGGGACAGTAATGGAGGGTGTTGGCCGGGAGATAATGAGATGAGGAGTTGGCTTACACAGAGAAGTGAGTTAATGTAGTGACACTGCAAATGAAACTCATGTTTCTGAAGTGAGCAGGTGTTTGTTGACAAAGACTGAACCCTGTAGCTTAAAACTGGATGTGTGCGATTAAAGAAACTGAAGAAGAAAAGCATTTTATGAGGTGTGGCGTGGGGGACTTTGTTGAAATGCTTTTCTAGGCACCACCCCACAGTAGAACCTGCTAAAAAATGTTTTAGGATGAACAGCGAAAACTGATGACATAGGAATCTATTTGAATTTAAAATCTGTTATCCTGCTCTCTTCATAGAAACATAAATGAACATAAAATGTTGCAACAGCCCATGGGTCACACATAAATAATCTCTTATTAATTTATATTTTATCATTTAGCAGACACTTTTATCCAAAATTTTCAATAATATCACAAGAAACGCATAATACAAGAGCCAACAATGCATAAGTTTAGGTAATTTTTTTATAGAATTAAAATATAATTTTTAGTAGAATTTTAAGAATTTTCTTTAAAAAAAAAAAAAATTTATAGTTAATTCCTTTGCCTAAGTGAAGTTATTGTGGAAGATAGATTGTCATGACGTTATAAAGTGTGAACTTGCAAGACATCATTCAAGATGTAAGTGGTGAAGTTGAGCTCTCTTGCTGTTTTATTTGCCATTAGTGTTGTAGAACCCAGTTGTAGTTGATTTATGTGTTGACTGGTATTACATGGAGTTCTGCCTTCACAGGTTGAGCTGAAAGTGTTGTTCCTTCATGCTTTTCATTTATGCATGTACGACAATAAGTTTGTTCTTGGAACGCAACCTTTTACTTTTCTGTTGCCAGCATCGTAATCCCATTTGATAATTTAGATTTTAACAAGCGCATCAAAAAGAAAGATCAAGGGAAACCCTAAAATATTTGTTTAAAAATTGTTTTGAACTCTTAATTGCAAATTCTGAGATCAGTTTTTTACTTGCATGCTGTTGCACTAAAAGTTTACCTCTAAGGCATTCTTGTGACCAAATTGTTGTTATTGCCAAGGAAAAGATAAATTACTTGATTTATAGCATACCCTGATTTGCTAAAATGAAGGTCAAGGTTTTATTTCTTTCTCTTATCCATTTATAGCAAGACAAGCCTTTGAAATCTGTTTATATTATTGTACAAGTACATCCTGGACTAAAAGCTCTATGTGTATGCAAATGTTGCACTTTAGCTGACATCTAAACTTTCACTGAACTCACTTTTTCCCAGCAAGAGTTTGTGTTACCAGTATGTCTGGTATGCAAAACAAATTGTTTTACATTTGTGTCCATATTTAAAAGACTCAACAAAGACAGATTCCCAACCCATCTCCTTGACTGTGACAAACTGAAGGGGGGAGAAGTGGAACTGAAGAGCAGGGCAGAGGGTAGATTGGGGCATAATGGAGGGGTAGCACGGGGGGTTGATGGGACTGGTGTGCATGAACAGGGGACCTCTTGGTGAACTGCGTAGTCGCGAGCCGGGTCATTGGGGTGAGGCTGTCAGAGCGTGCCTGAAACAGTAACCCAGGGGTTCAGCCAGAGTTCACACACAAAATGTGTAGGATCCATGTCCTCTGCTGGCTCGACCGCACCAGCACATTCTATCCTGCAAATACCTACAGCCCTGTCACCAAAAGAGCTCAAGAAACAACGTTTCTTTGAAAAATATTTTTTTTTACTGGTAATCTGTTTTGCTACCCTTACTATAGTAAGTGTCAAACTCATCACTTTTATTTCCCATGGAAATTGATATCATGGCCAGAAAAAAGTCTATTGGTATAGTTTTCCATTTTGTTATCTGTATTTTTTCTTTTCCCGAGTAAATATCATCCTTAAAAGAAGTTACAGTTACAGTTTACACGACAACGATGTACTTAAAAAAGGAAAAGTTTGTCTTTGGTGTTTTTGAAAGGATTTGCATATAGACAATATGTCAAAACGATCAGTGAAAATGACTGTACGCTGTATTATGCATGCCATTATGCTGTATTATGCATTTATGTAGAAACCGTGATACGTTTTTTTCAGGATTCTTTAATGAACAGAAATGAACATTTACATTAACAGCACAATGACAAATCATTTGAATTCAGAGATTGGTTAAGCTTGTTTTCCACTGAATGGACACATAGCCCTGGTTCAAATGCCGTTAAGAAAGAACACAGACGGATGGAGCCTGCAAAGGTCTACTGAGAGATGGAATGCTGAGATCTCCAATGGCATGGCTGAAACGGAAAAGGCCACTAAGCTAAGTCCCATCTGAGTGTGTGTGAGGACCCTGTGGGAAAACTGCCTGATCTGCTCCAATTCAAGATTGGGTTGCCCATTGTCAAGCAAAGAGCTTGACCTGAAGTTGAACCCAGTTGTCAGCCGTGCAATGCGCTGCAGAAAAACAGGGGAGGATGGGTCTGAAGAGGTGGAATGTACCAGAGCAATGGAACTTGGTCTAAGTCCCTCACAACAGTTTCTCTCCATGAAATCCATGCGATGCGCCAATTACTGGAACATCACAACCGTCGTGAATCAAAGTGGGGTGGACGTCCAGAAAATAACTTGACATTACAGTCTTTCTTGACAGTAAATGCTGGAAGGGTCTATAGAAGCTTGGTGTCCCCATTGAGTGGGCTGTGCTCATCTCCTCCCTGTCTCCAGTCCTTGCGGGGCTGAAACCGCGTCTGCGAAAAGCAGCCCCAGCTGTGGTCACCGGCGCCAGTGCTGAGTGGAGAAGAAAAGCCCTGAATCTTCAGAACAATCCAGCCTTTGTGGAACTGCTGGAAGCCATCAGCCAAAAATCAAATGACCGTAAGCCACAGATATAAGCCAGATGTGGGGATTCCAAGACTCTGTTCCAGCAAGCCCCAGCCCAGCTATGCTCATCCCCATCCAGCCTGGCGGTGGCAGCCAGGGAAAAAGGGTCATGCAGCGGGTATTGTGTTGCTCCAGCAAATGACATGCTTGTCTTCATCTTCAGTTCTCATCACTCGAACCATGACAACTCGGAAATATGGAGCCATGAGCTGCCAAGAGCTGAGGCCTTTGTAGACTCACTGGAGCAAGGTCATGGTTTCAGGACTCTTTTCGGTTTACAGGTCCTTGCTTTGATACACATTTGTACAATTTCCAAAAGTCATTTCCTTATTTAACGAGTGCAATATTTCTGAATTTACTGCGCTTGTAACGATAGGAGTCAGAAGCTCCACCCTGACGTCATGTGTAGATTTATATTTGATTCCGATGAAAATCGACAGCCAAAAGATTACAGCAGTGTTAAGAAACCATCAGACTGTGAATTAAGGGGAGTTTCAAAATACACTCAATCATTGTGCCATTTACTTCATTTGGTTTCTTTTGGACTGTTGTTCAAACATAATTTTGGCTTAATAGGTCAAAATCTGATGGAATTTTGTTTTTTAAAAAGCCCAAACTGGTCCAATATATTTTGATGCATGACATCATGACTTAAGATCTCAATATCCATGCTATAAAATTATTCTGTTTAAACCAATGAAATGAACACTTTGTGGCTTCAATGAAAAAAAAAAAAAAAAAAAAGGTTGGATTTTTCTGGTTGTTGGATTTAGGGTTAGGGATTTGTCAATTGCTTAATTTCCCGACTAGCCCTCATGACCTGACCATAATTTGCAGCTCTACCAATAAACTCAGGATGAAACATGTATTGTTACAAAGCACAATGTTTATGCATTTGACAACGTTTTCACCCAAAGCAACTTACAATGCATTCAAGATGTACATTTTATCAGCTCATGCACTCCCTGAATATCGAATTCATGGCATTGGCAGTGCTAGTGCCACAATCTACTCTTTGAGATACAGGAACAAATATATAGATTTTTAAGATAGATGCCGATTACTAGAAATAAAAATAAAAACTTTACACAGTCTGGTCTAGCCTGTGGTCTCTATACGCCATCCATAAAAAAAAAAAAAAAAGTTTCTTTGAGTGAAAATTGGGGTGGTGTTGTAATTTGTTGGGTAAGTACTATTATGGCAGTGAAGGGTGATTCATAACAAGGGCATCTGTTAGTTTTGGGCCATGTTCAACAATAACCCTGTAATAGGCAAGACATTTTTATTTTGGGCTTGGCCTCCTGAAAATCCAGTGCTTTAATTTGAAATCCCCAGCTGTATTTTTAACAGTTTGTTTATTGAGATGTATTAAATGTATTAAATTAATATTAATAAATGTATTTTTTTTAAATGCTGCCCTCCAAATCCATTATTTTCACCTTCTCAGTTCCTTGCATGGGTTTGGGCTTTGAGACATACGCTTTCAGTCTTTCCATGAGTAGCATAATTCTTGAGTTTGTTAAATGGGATAGTTTAATGAACAAAAATTAACATTCTGAACATTCTCATTTAGATATTTTGTAGAAGTATCTTATTTTGTGTTCTGCAGAAATCAAGTTTGGAACAACATGAGGGTAAGCAAATTATGATAAAATGTTTGGGTGAACTATTGCTTTAAATCCATTATTATAACTGTAAGTTCCTACCACTTTCTAGCTCATAAGCGTTGTTTTGTATTTTGTCGATCTCCTACATTGTTACATAGGCTACATCTTTTATTCCTTACTGCTAAACAGCTTCGTGATCAATGCTTTGTTGAAACTCAGGCCATATTCAGAGTACCTCTGTTGTAACATCCCTATATTCTTTTGCAAGCCCAATCTCAGACAATTTGATTACCAGAGCTGCCACACGTCCTTGCATGTCAAGCCAGTAATCTCAAAGCAATTGCTAGTGAAGAAGTCTTCCCCAAAGGATCAATGATGTCTGATCTGACAGATTTACTGATCTGGTGAGCGCAACCCTGAGTGAGAACTCTGTCACATTTTTTGATTTAGTTCCCACATGGGTTCTTACATTGACATCAAACGGGCCCATAAATCCAACGGGAGCAAACACAGTGCAACAGGGTCACAGAAAGGTAACTCTATTTGTCTCCTCTGGAAGACCTTTGAGTCGGTGTTTATTAATGGCCAAAGGCGTTCAAACACATCTGGTCTCTCACTTAGTCATGACTCGATCTGCGTATTTAAAGTGTGCATAAGCTCTTTAAGCTGTTTCCCCCATTAGTTTGGGGTGCTATGAAGAGCTTTTATCCTTTTCATGACCCACTAATGGTCCTAGCTTGATTAACTCCGGACTCTGGCAGTAAGGGGGATGTTTTTTTCTGGTGCAATGCCTGAGAACAGAGCACGGTTGCATAACTGACAAGGAAGTGGCCCGGGTCGTAAATAACGTGCCTGAAATGATCCATCTGGGAGCGGCACTTTTAGTGGAGGCTCCTAATTTGCAGCCTGGTGGCCTTCATAAAGACCCCAGAATACATTGCCAAATCATAAACTGTGTTTAACCCATGCACCCCACTCCCTCTGTCTGTTTGCATTTTCCTCTGGCTTTCGTTCTGTTTCCAAGCATGTAGGATGTCTCTTTCTTCCCCTGTCGGCCGGCTAAACTCATGGGTATGATAACATAGAGGCCCCTAAAGCACTATAATGGATGTATTTCACCAAAAAAAGATTTTCAAAAATCATTTAAAAAAAGTCATAATTTACTCACCCTAAAGTCATTCCAAACCTGTATGCTTTTCTATCTTTTTTGCAACACACAAAGCAGATATTTTTGGAAAATGTTCTTGGTCCATACAGTGAAAGTCAGTGCGGTCCAATGTTGTTTGGACACCACTGACTTAGTAAGGATAAAAATAATTAAAACAGTCTACAAAATGTCTTCTTTTGTGATTAGCAGAAGTCATGTTTGTAAAGACACAAGAGTGAGTAAATGATGGCAGAAATGTAATTGTTTGAGTAAACTACCCATTTAACTAATTTGCAAAACGCACATGCCTATTCCATTAAAAGTGACTACATGCAGAGATCAATTTGCATAATCAATGTCAAGTCTTTGTTTTTGTCTCCACTGTAATCTCAATATCAGAGGTGTAGGCCCTTTGCAGCTAGATGAAAGCGTGAGTGTAATAAACAGCCTGGTCATAAAGGCGAGGTGATCTGGCATGGCTGTGCAGCCCTTATGTAATTTCTCGCCTGGCTGTGATGTTCGTGGTTCTGTTGTTGTTCCTGCTTTGATCTACCACAGTGATAACGGTGTTTCAGAAAGCGACGCTAATGAAAAAAGATATAGCGGGAGTGGAAGTTCACCACAGCTCACAGGAAAGATGCTTGCTGATAAGAACACTGCTCTTCTGTATGCTTCATCTATAGAGGAAGCATTAGCGTAGCATTGTGTACTCTGGTATAACCAGGTGTAGTGTCTGATATGGGAACATGCAACTGTTCATTCTCTGCTACAACCGCACATCAGAATATAGATTAGGAATATTCATCTTAAAGGGATAGTTTGCCCAAAAATGAAAAATGATGCCTGGATATACTGACCCTCATGCTGTTGCAAACCGGTATGACAAAATTACTGGTTGCTCTTTTCTTTGCAGTTACAATGAATGGGTACTGATAGGCTTAAAAGCACCAAAAGAAATATGATTAAAGTTGTCCATATGACAATATTTACACTCTTCTGAAGTCGATTGAGGAAGAGGGTGTTTACACAACACCTTTTTCAACTAAAAACTGAAAACTTTTTACACGTTTTGGCCAATTATTTACACTACCGTTAAAACATGTATTTGTAAAAATGGTGACGGTATGTGCATGCGTATTACGTTCAGTCTATAGTCTCTGTAAAAGAATGAGTATGTGTGCAGGCGAATTGTTTCTTTAGTAACATCGGCAACTACTGGCCTGCCATGCATATCATTTCTAGTATATTTTGCAGATCCGTGTGAACGGGGATCGTTGTCGTCTGTACGCGAAACCTTTCAAAAAGCAAATGAAAAACATTTCCGTTTTTAGTACACCATTGTCGTGTAAACGTAGCCTTAAACATAAACCATTATTTATTTAAAACCTTTACATTCGTCTCCTTGGCATGTTCGTGAAATTTCATGAGTCTAATTTGTGAGCGAATCATCCTGCTGAGTTGGATCTTTTAAGTGAATCAGAGGATCCAGTTCTCAAAAGTGGTCTGAATGATTTGTTCACAACGGATTTGATTCCTGAATCAACTATTTATTTGCATTGTTATGCCCATTGAAGTTGTATAAGATGTATAACTAACAAATTACATTTTGTCACGCAAAGCTGTTATATGACTTACATGTTGATTGAAATGGAATTCACCCCAACACTATCCCTTTAAAATTATACAATATAAATGTTGGATTTGGTGAATTCAGTTTTATTGAGCAGCAGATTAAAAACTTTTCTGTTTTGGCATAAGAACAGTGCCTTGGAAAGAACTCGCTGTAAGCACTCTCACTATGCATGACCTTTAACCTCATGCCTCAGTTGCCCATAATTCTCAGCAGACAGGGCAACTGAGGCATGGAGTTCAGCCCCTTGCTAGGGGTCAGCAAAGTCTCATTTTGTCAGATCAGCTGCTGAATGACGGATGAATGACATGCTGAACTAGCAACTGTGCTAATCAGGAGTCTAGCAACACTAAAGAACCATTTACAGTGACTTCCATCCAGTTCCAGGTGTCAGGGACGTCCTAAAGGGAGCTGATAGGATTAGCCATAATTGATAGACTGAACACAATAATTACAACTAAACATATAACTTTAAACATATAAACTTATTTGAACAGTTTGAAATCTATAAATCATGTATGTTAATATATTTAAAGCTAGTTCAATTCAAATATTTGCCTTGATGATTTGTTTTCTCTTATTCAATCAACCATGACATTGCTCTTTTAAAGTGCATTTTTAGGATATCTGTGGCTTTTTGAATTTCCTCATAAGCTGCCTTGATCCGTGAGCCAGGAAATATGGATTGAAAGAAAAAAATGGGATTACAGACTAATATGGAAAACAGATTCAGCAGAATAAAGTACTGCAGTTATAAATGCACAACCTCAGACCTGCAACATTAAGATTCCCACTCATGAATCCGCAGGGACTGAGTCGATCGCAGACATTGTGAAACATAAACAACAGCTCTGAATTGAATTATCAGTACTCTTCCTCTCACTGCGATAGTTTATGAGGCTTCTCTGAGGGAGAATCACATATGAGGAGTAATTAATAAGCAGTGTCTTGTGAAGAAATGTCTCGTCTGTGTTTGGGAATAATAAATCCTACTGCGGGTGGGGAAAAAGTCATTGTCTTTTTTGTTGTTTTGTTTTTCTGTTCCACATGTGTCTTTTTACATCTCGTAGGGATCCTGATCAAAGTCTGATCACTGAGGATGGATTGCAAACATGGTTTAAGGATTTCAAGCAGGCTTTGCAAGCGAGTATGAATACAGTGAGAACTGTATGATACTTCTATGATTTATGTTGTGGTCTGATTTATCTTGTATTTAACAAACCCATGGTCTGAACCTTCCCGCTGGGGTCTAAACCCTTCTCTCTTCTTGCATACAGCTCCCCATTTTCAAGACTCTTATCCAACTTCACGTTCTTCTTGCAGCATTTTCTAACGGCCCACTCTGAGACAATAAAAACCAGTCCTACAAGAGAGTCCTATTTATCCTTTAACTGAGCATGTTCTAATTTATTTTCTACTCAAAATCAGGATGTGCAGCATAGCTGTAATTGATGGGGAAGGTGCTTGTGTGGTTCATTGTAATTCATATGAATGCTTATGTGGTTTATCTGGCAGCCAGAGGTCAGAAAGATCACACATTTCCATTTATTTTTCATTGTTGAACAAGAGGGTTTAACTTAGTTTTTTCACTTCAGATATGGGTGAATTCATATGCTATCTTGCTCAAACTTGATGTTTGCACAGTGCTTAATACATTGAGGGAATGCCAATCGCAGTGCTATTTTAGTATTTTATATATATATATATATATGGAATATATTTAGAATGAGCTTTTTTTATATATATTTTCAGTTTTTATTTTAAGTGTTAGTTATTTTGTGCTTTTGCCATTTTAATAGCTTTTTTATTTCTATTTCTAAATATTTCTGCTTTATTTCAGTTTTAGTATCTTAGTACTTAAAGTTCTTTTTATTTAATTTGGCTGCCAATATCTTATTTTTATTGAAGTTTTAAAAATTTTCATCTAATATTTATATTTTATTTAATTTCAGCTTTATTAATGAAAATTATTTTTTAATAGATTTAGTTTTAGTCAATAGTAAAACCATTGGTCAGTTAAATAAGTTTCTAGTCCATTTTTAATGGGAGACATAAGTAAAACGGTCAAATGTAGGCGGTTTTGCTTTTGCGCGCTTACCCAAAGTCCTGCTGCTTCCACAAGCAAATAAATAAATATACTACAATTCAATTAATTCATTGAATAGACATTGTACAGGAAAGTTATGATTAAATTGCACTTTTATCCATTTTTTTTTTTAATTAGTATGTTGAATTGAAAAAAAAAACTGTAATTTGAATGTTTCTAAATCAACAGCCTTTACTAAATAGCCTCTCAGATCACATCATGAGTGCAGTGCTTTCTCTGCAGGAGTAATTTTAGCAAGGCACATGTGTATTTTTACATAACGCAAGAGCAAGAGTGGGATGGATTTGTGGTTAAATATTTCCAGCTTGCCATAAAGCAAGCCCAGTGATTTTTCCCTGGTCTCCCTGTAACTTTGTGCTTTCAAAATGTTGCACTTTGTTCTGAGAACAGTTATAATCGAGCCAAACCTTCAACACAAAGATAAAGTTTGAGGTAACTCAAGCCCTGCTTTGAAAATAAACCAAGCTCACATCTTTGTTGTATCTTCTCAAAAGAGACAAGACTAAGAAAAATGAAGTAAAACATATCTGACTTATTTCATTTCTTTCCACAGCAGCGCGGTGAATGTTTCTGACAGGGGAACGAGTCAGCGCACGTGCTAGAGCACCAGGTCAGCCTGTTGTGTTGGTGAATATGAAGTGTTGAAGAGGCATTCACCGCTTGTGGGACAGCACAGACTTTCCAACTGTAATGCCCAGGGCTAGTCTAACAACAGCTTTACTTTGTGAGCCTGGAATTCGCTGATTTTAAAACATCCCAATAGAAGACTTATGTATTTAAAGCTGCTTTTTATTCAGATGCTGTATTTACAGTGACAGTAGTTAAAAGGTGATTGATAAAAACTTTAAAGTACGCATACAGTACAGCGTTCGAATGAGGCTTTTTCTGTCCATTCTGTGTTTATCCAACAATTCAACCCACAGGTCATTGTCTTTTTCTTCTAACTCATTGCTTCTGGAATACTCCGTAAAAACTCCATAGCTGTTTGACTATAAAAACATGTAACACTTGGAACGTGTCATTTCCAGACCTCTCATGTGCGTCCCTTGAAAGTATTCATGCAGGTGTAGCTTCCTGAGAACTTGTGGATTTCTTCAAGAGCACTTTGCGGTAGCATACTGTTTGATGGGTAAAACAAAGTGATTAAATGTAATGAATAAGGGTTTCCGAAACATATTTGCTGAAATAATTTGCTTTTGAAATACAATTTTATCTTTAAATGAATCAGACTGTACCTTTTGAGGATAACGAGTGCATGCATGGTCCAGGGTAAGTAAACAAAAGCTGTATTGGTCCTAACAGCATCCACTGTTCTCTGCGCTACCACCTCTGGCTTTAGAGGAGGGAAGAGTTGGGGAAACCTGAAGAGAAAAACCCCAGTTAAATACACTTGTGTTTGTTGGTTGTCACACTTACAAATATTGTATTTGTACCATTGTATTACATTTAAAGGTAGGTGGTCCAGGACTTTATCCATTGGGAATTGATTGGATCATGAAAAGTGGGTGTTACACACCAGAATGAAGCCAGACCAAATGTTAGTTTGCGAAAACAATGGCTTAAAAGCGATTTGGCTTTTGGTCAATATTATACAAAAAATATGTGAAACCTAGTTGCTTTGGAGGAAAAGCAAATTATTGCATTCTGATTAAAGATTATGAAGAAAATTGTTTTGGAATAATGAGAAATCACTCAAAATAAGACCACAACCACGCATTAGCAAAGTAAATAGATGTCACATTGACGTAAAAATACTTGAAATTATGTTCCAGCCTATTTTACTTACTGCCAACTGAAACAGAATAATCAAGAGAAAATATGGGGTGGAATTTTATTTTAGCCATCATCCATTTACATGATTGTGGAAAAGCTGCCTATATGAGGGGTGTTTTTAATAGTTAATCCAGTTGTGCTGTACCCATGTGCTCTGCAATTTAAAACTTCAGCTCACCTGACTCTCATGCCCTGAAACATTTCAGTGTTGGTGTGGAATGGGAGGACAGTGGTACAGTCCACGCCCGGGCAGTCCAGCAACCCCAGAGTGAGGCTTTCCATGAAGGCTAGTGATGATGCTTTAGAGGTGCAGTAGTCTATAGCACCGGGGATGGGTGACAGAGACAGGATGGAGTTGACACACACAACATGGCCGTTTTGCAGTTCCAGCATACGAGGCAGGAAGGCTTTTGTGGTCTGTGGATGAAAGGATTATTAAAAGGTGAATTAAACCCCTGAAAGTAGCCACTTGGAAGAAAATGATGAAAATTGTTAATTAATGAACGTAATATGTAAATATCTGCAAGAAACCGAAGTTTGCAATCATCTTTTCTTCCCTACTGTAACACATATCCAAGTGAAACAGCTTCTCGAATGAGAAAAAATTAGGGCGGGACTTGATTTTTGTACTTACCCAAAACTGTCCCATTGTATTGATGTGCTGTGACTTCAGAAGAGCATCATCGTCACTGTCCAGCAAACTCTTCCCATGCACCACTGCAGCATTATTCACTAGAATGGTAACATCTCCCACCTACCATCAGAACAAAATACCCACTGTGAGACATTCTTTCCAAAGCAGATTATTCGTTTTCCTTTATGGCTAGTTAGCTCAGCCATTCTGCTGGGCCTTATCTAACCCAGACATTTCATGCGAGGTGTAATCTCTATCCAGGCTATGGGGGTGGAAGGCAGCAGAGCTGAGACAAAGCCGGCACTGGGGTTATTAGAGCCAACCAGTTTGAACTAATCTTATTATAGTCTTATTAAGAAACTCCTCAGGGTATGATATTATGGGGCATACCTTTTCTCTGACAACCTTGGCTTGCTTGTAAACTTCTTCTCTGTTGGCCACATCGCAAACAAAGTAATGGCACTCCGTCCCCATGAGGGCGATCTCCTCGCACGCCTCCTTCAGACATTTTTCCGTCCGGCCCCACAGGATTAGCTGTTTGGAGATAGGGACCAAAGGTCAAAGGTGAAACAGAACAGAAAACCGACCAGAAATATAAAGGTTTACAAAACATAATGTGATCTGCCACACTGGCAATAAATCATCTTTCTGGAAGCAAAACCATACTAGGTCACTGTTCAATAGCACAGATAAGTGCTTAGTCATGAATTAGTGTCTCAAAGTAGATTTAATTTGCCTGAAAGTATTTCATATTGTCAGTTCTTGTGCTTGAATGGTGTCTTACCTAATATAGTCTTGTTCTTCAATTTGGGTGTACACTTGTAAACATAAGAGGCTATGTGGTCTACAATTCATGCCAAAACTTTTGACACAAAAAGCATGAGTCAGAATATAATCTGTTTTTTGTATTTCATTATGTCCCTTTTAAATTAAAAACACATTTACTTATAACTCTATATGAGGAATAGCAGAAATATAGTACTCTGCTTAAAATTATATTTTAAATCAGAATTATTATCAACAAAGATGAAAATTTTTTCCCCAAAACCATTTCTGAGGAATATACTACACCAACATGTGAAACATAATAGTAAGAATAGAAGAGGCCATTACATTGAAGTAACACTGGGGCTATTTTTCACAGGCCATTATTAGTTTGGGGAAGGATTAAGAGAGATGACTGAATGAATGGATTGGCTGGGACAGGGAACACGGGGGGCAGTGATTGGTCAATTTGATTTTTCAGTCTGAGAGATCAAGGAAAGGTAATGAAATCAGTGATGCTGCCTCATCATCTCTCACAGACAGATTCTCATAAAGATTACACAGCCTGCCAGGCGTACGGACTCGGCCATTTTCTGCTTCAACAACCACATAATAGTGTGTGCTCAAAAGTGTGTTGGTTAACTTGGCTATCCTTTCTGTACAAGTTTGGCTGCAGAAGTTAGCTAAATATGACAAACCTCTCTTTGGGGACATGCTCATTTAGAAAAAAATATTTATGGTAAATATTTATTTATTTATTATTAGCTCTGTTATATTTAAAGTGCTATTTGTATATTTATATACTATGATAGGATTGTTAATATGTTTGTATTTATATATCCCTTTTTTTATTTATTTTTTTATTTAAGTTAGTTGCCAAGGCAATATTTCTAAGACTTAAGACTTATTGAATATTTACATTTCATGTTATTTTATTTTAGCTTTATTTAAATGAACAAAAACAAATTTTAAGAGTAATTATAATTAACTTTATATAAAACAATATTAGTCTATTGTGTTGTATATGTAAATACGATTCCACACATAAGTAAAAAAAAATATGTGTGTGAAATCTGTGAATATATCACAGACTTACAGTATGGAGAGCTAACAAGCTCCATAGAGCCGTTATTGTGATATTTTATAACAACGGCCTGTGAAGTGGACTTAGCCTTGCTTTCCATTAACATTAAATTTGATTAGTGCCAAAATATTGTTGTCAGCTAAACTCAGGGTCTATTTTGAAGCTTTTACTCTTTAAAAGCCTTTTGTTTAAACGCAACACCTGACTGCAAAATACTGAAGTGGACAGTAACCTTGGTCACACCGCTGGCTGATTGTGAAGAATGATACACGTTCATTTGCCACGGGTGCCTGTAATTGGTCCAATTATGTTTTTTCTCTTTTTAAAAGGGTTTGTGGAAATTTCCAGTCTATTTGAGCATGTGGTGTGTTCGTTTCATTAAGTATGCATTCCAGCCAACTCCTATGTGGAAAAGTAGGGTCAATCTGAAATGTGATGATATTTTATTCAACAAAAATGTAAGACTACTGTACTCCGTGTTTTTCAAGCTAAATTCATTTTACTCCGATAACATTGCAATGCTATGCTAGCCGTCCTAATTAACCTAAAGCAATCTCTATCAGTGATGATTGCTGATGAATTAGACCAAAGATGGTCTGATCTGCAGGTGGTTTCACCTCTTTGGCCTAATAGACGTTTATTTGATAAACCTGCCTGTGTGTTTGTATGGGTCTGCTTTATATGCATGGCCTTTGAGCTAATTACTGGGAAGGTCTTGATTAAGCTTATAATAGGATTTCACAACAATCTTGATATTTCTGTCAGAGAACAAGAGCTCACAAGGTGGTCTCCCATACAATCACACTATGAGCTTCATCTGCACACATCACATTTACAAGTCTTATCACTAAAGTCCTTAGAGTAGCAATGGTTGAGTGCACCGCATTAGCATATAATATGCAAAAGTAAGGAGCAAACAAACCGTGCTTAATCTGGTCCTGTGAGGAAACATATTGTGTTACTTAGAGATAAACACACTGTGTACTGTATGAAGCGCTTATGAAGGAGCATACAATCTATTGTTTAGGTGAAATGCATGATAAAAGACAAGTAGTTTCACCGATTTGCACCCTAAATGCCTGTTCACACCAATAATGATAACTATAATGGTGTCCACATCAGTGTGCAATACCATTCGGTTTATTTAAGCACACTGCGGTTTTGGTGTCTACCGCTTTAAATGCTCGAGCTCTTTAAAGCAGGATGGATTCTGATTGGCTGTCAATGTTCTTATCATTTATCAGCTGGAAAAAAAATAATTCTGAAAGTGAGGTGTTATTGTTATAATTGTGGTATGGACTCTGCTGTTCTCTTATATCTAGAACGATTTTTAAACCTATATCTTTATTACTATTACTATATTAAGGCAATATCTACATCAATCCGAAAAACATTTGAAAACGCTCTCCGTACACACAATCATTTTCAAGAGTTTACTAAAAGTTTGCATTCTAGTTTGTATTCCACACTGAAATGTCGAAAAATGCTAAAATCATCTTACTGTGCATGAATAAATAGGCTACGTCTAGGTTTTGCTGCAGGACAGAAATTGCGAGTACATTTTCTGTCAACTTTGCAAGAATGTATTATGAAGCAACATTGTGAAAGTGAACAGCACATAGCAGAAACATATGGTATAAACATAGTTATCAATCGGTACAATATGTCACACGACTAAACGTCACTGTTTTCAGATACTTCTGTTTTCACAGTCCACACTACAACGCAAAATTTATCCAGTTGGGAGAGCATCTTAAAAAGCTCAAAAACAGTCTCAGTGAGAACAGAAGGCCAAAATATAAAGAAAAAGATGCGTTTTCAAATGGATTAGTGTAGACGCAGCCTAAGTAATCCACTTTGCTCCCATCGGAAAGGTTCTGTATGTGCATGGGGACACAAGGAGTTCAGGAGGCAGTCGCCTGCCGCTGTCTAATTAGTGTGGAGACAGAAGGGTCAGCAACAGGGCACTGCCCAGCTGGGAGCTGTATGGTCCCTGCCACCCTCCCCCGAACATATACACATACAGAAAGTCATTTACATAGGGCTCACTTCCTTCACACTTCCTTAAGCCATCAGCCATGGGACCACATGGATGGTCACCAATGATGGTGCTTCTGTAACGTCCAGAATTATTTTACTTGGTTCTTCAAATCATCGTTTAGGGTTTGGTTAGCGGGCGATGATGTAACCTTTGCAGAATATTTCCAGAGTTGAATTACCATGCAGTAAGGACTTGCTGACCTCTTGGACGCCATAATAACGGCCTGCTTTCTGGAAAATTACAACCCCCACTTAGAGGCAAGGGTGGTCAAGTTAACTCCTAGCCTGTGCATTTATGATTCATGCCTTTTTAGCATTTCTTAAGAATGGGCTAACTGTGAAGATTGCCACTGCAGGTGTCTTTTCCAGAGTCTTCACACCTTGACAATGGCTAACAACGGGGTGTTGACAAGGCACGGTGGCTTCCTTTAGCATACTGCTGCAAAGCTGCTTCTTTCAAAGACCTTTGCCCTGTGATGATGTAAAAGGTGACTTGTGTCAGCGAGCATTCAGGGATCTGAGGTCTCCGAGCTGTTTGCTGTGTGAGGTTTGCGCTGTGACTTTTACAATGGGTTTTTATTTAGCCCCATGCACACAAGCTTGTCTGGGGGGGGTTGATGCATTTAAATCAAAGCCTTGGTGTAACGCCGCCAAGCATTGGGGCCCCTGTCACTGTGGTTACAGAAGTTATTAAGCTCTGTTTATTACAGTTGGGCCACTGGGTCTATTTATAATGCAATGTCTTGTGTGGGTGAGGCAGCTGAGACATTTCTTCCCAGCTCTTGACTTTCAGCACACAACACTCTTATTTGCAATCTTACTGCTGAGACACAAAAACATTAGCCTACACTACTGCCCATGTGAGATATTTAATACAGCCATTAAATACTGCAGATAGAGCTCGTAATACAGTAAAAATTCATTAGAAAGGTCAGACATCCAATCTTTCAAGCGTTTAGCCAAGGTCAAAGTTGATGGCACCCTGAATTTCTTGGGTCACTGGCCTCTCCAGAGGGGTTTCCACCCAGAATAGTGTAATAATTTGAACATGAGAGCTGTCAAAATTTGAAAGAAGGCTGTTTTTTCCCAAAATAGCTGTTTGTTAGTTGACCCAGTTTGTTGCACAAGTTGAACCAGACATTGGGATCCAGCTCTACATTTCGATTGGTCTGTTGACCGTAGGGGGCATGACCTATGCACTGTTAAGACAATGGGTTTATGAAGAGGACATTATAATGTCTCTAGGGAGAGGAGTAGCCCGAGTGCTACTTTACGAAACAAAAAAACAAAAAAAATCCATTACTAGGCTAGTAATTTGTGTTAATAGCTTACCATGATAACCACAGTTACTTAGGCTACTTAAACACAGCATACTTAAACATAGTTTCTACAGTTATGATTATTACAATAAAGCTACACTGTACAATTGTTTTCATCGTTGTGGAAACAAATTTGTTTCCATTACTTAATTTTTAAATTGATATTCTTCATCAGTAATTAAATTCAGGGAAGTGCAAGGTGTAAAGGACAATATGTGACAATTAAGATATCTTGATAGTAACATCATTAAATATAAATGGCTAAATAATGTGTTTATATTGATAGTAGTTGTTTTAATAGTTATTTTATATGCCAAATACTATGAAACTTTAAAATGATCAGTCATACTGTCAGAAAGAGAAAGAAAGACTCAGACCACCTGGTATTGAATATGGGCTATCTTCTAACATTGGCACTATTTATAAAAAGTGCTGAATAGAAATATTACGCAAATACAGCAATATGACCAAGAGTAATGCTACATCATGTTTACCTTTTTAGCTCCACGCACGGCGAACTCCTTAGCCAGGTGACGGCCAATGCCCCGTCCACCACCCGTGATAAGCACCACATCTCCGGTCAGATCTCTCCGCCTGCTCGGTAAGACCCAGCACACTGTCGCCTTGACAATATAGTAGAGTATCTGAATAGGTAAGAGCACCACGCAGCCCAGCGCCTTCAGATCCATTTCACTCCGTCTCAGTATCCGCTTATCTCAGTTCTCGCATGGAACAATTGCTGAACTAATTGAATCCTTGCTCGGAGCGCGATTACCTTTACTCCTATTTATATGAGTGGATAAGGCAATTTGCCTTATTTTGCAGCGCTGACGCACCCTAAATAAATTGAAATGCATCTATCTACCACAATCCAACTCAGTTTATGCGTGCCTCGGCGGAATATCTGTCATTTTGCGCACCTTTATTCCACATAAACTCTTTATCCACGGAGCTGTTCTCTTGCTGCGACAAGTGTGCGCTGCTGCTTTGAACCGGAGACGGAGCCCTGTCGCGACTGACAGCGGCCAGAAACCAACTATGACGATACCTCACGTCTGATAGGGGTTTTAAAGAGACCACATTTATCTTGATTGACAACTGGAGGACTGACAGAAGTATTATCAAACGTTGGCGACGTGAGGGTTCGCTTCTTTATGACGTTAAGTCCCCTCCCCCAGAAGTGGTACACCACAGGCAATCGTTGCCTCTTAACCTGTGCTTTGTAACTAGTCGTGGGGATTTTGATTAATTCCAGTGATTCAGACCTTTTGAATCAGTTCAGTAAGATGACATTTATCATTCACTTTATTGAATAGATTCGACTCTCACTAAATAAATAAATAAATAAATAAATAAAACAACGAAACGTGTCATTTTCTTACTTTTCCGTGTATGCCTACTCCTGCTCTTCACGGGAAAGTAGCCTATTTTTCCTATAGGCTATTTGATCAGTTACATGTGCATGACTTTAATCATTCGATAAAGAATAAATAATGAACTTACGTCATTTTACTTGTGGATGGTCAGAATTAATTCTCTTCTTCTTCCGACGTAAATTTAACGAACTTGGACGAACGACACGTTCAATCGGTCAGCAGATACAACGAGATTATCTAGTTCGGTTCGTTCACTAACAATTTTTCCAGTGAAACGATTCCTCGACATGAAAGATTCAGTCAAAACATCGAAACGCGATAATTAATGCTCTTTTTTTAATCGTTTTGGATAAAGTTTAACCTAGTTTTTTAAAGTGCTTTATTCTCTTGTGACCGAATTTGACACTGTTTCAATTCAAAACGCTGCCAACACAAGTGTCAACACGACAGAGGACTTGTTGAACTGTCTAGGAAAAAATGAACCGGTTTGTCAAGACATGCTTGTATGAACATAACATCTATTTCAGTAAGGCTATGGCCTATAGGCCTACATGATTTATAAACGCGAGGCATTTCTTACCTTTTAGCGGCATATGGTGTTAAACAATGGGCGTGCCTACGGATAGTGTATTGTATATTTATATAGCCTATCAAAGAATGATCCTAAAACTGAATCTAGGCAACGTTTTTTGTTTTGTTTTTTGGAAGCTTAATATTCCTGTCATTTATTTTTTTATTTTAGTTATATTTAGTTATTTTCAAGCTACCTTTATTGTAATAATGACTGTATTTTGGTTGCAATACTGTATGGGTTATGAGAGAAATTAAACTGTTGGTAAGGTTTGTAAAGGTTGGTTTGTAAAATAAATATTATTTGTTCCCTATTTTTTCTTTCTCAATTCAAACTCCTAGCTAGGGTTGCAAAGTCCACAACTTTTCCAGTGTGGTGTGTGTATGTGAACAGGTGTTTGGTACTGTTTGCCCTAAATGTTGTTACACTTGGGTCTCCTGTTGCTGGTTCAGTCCACAGTGCTCAAACTGGAAGGATTCCTGCAGACCAGCGCACCTCCAGAACATCGAGACCTTTGTAAACGGCTCTTAAATTCACACAGTAAACCCAGGAGCCGTTGTGGAGATTCCAGACTGTGATTTTTGGCCTGGCCTCTGCTTCTACTGCTTAAAAGCTGAATAGAGGGCTGCTCAGACTGGACTGGTTGAAATGCAGCCTCACAAAGACTGCTTTGTGCTATGATGTGCCTCTTAGTAATGGCCCAGCAACTCTCAGAGAAGGCTTAATGGTTGTCTGATGGGGGAAAAAAGCATGTTCCACTTAAATTGGTCCATTTCTGGATCTGTTGATCAAACACAGGCCAAAATCACAGATGCTGATTTGATTTACTGTATCGCAGAACACTGTAAAACTATTATCCTCTGTTTTTGTTTGATTATGAGGCTTTATTTCATCTTTCACATTTTGTTGTGGAAATATAACTGCACCATGACGCTCAACACAATGCCTTTTTCTTTTCAGTTAGAGTGTCACTGCCATCTACAGATCAATAGTGAAAGTTCACTAAATAAATCGAATGTATTCTCAGCGGGAGCCATAGTACTAACATTGCCTGTCATGGAAAATAGTTTTATAATTTATGTTAATTTGCATAGTAATAGGATTAAAGGAACTAAGTTATTTTCCAGTTGGTGAATATGCAGTGTTTTGTCTTCTCTAAATCCATGCCACCATCAATTATCTCTATGTAAACAATTAGCCAGCATATTTTCTTGTTCTTTGTTGATATTACTAATTAGCTAATGTGTTATCTGTTTATTTGGAATTGTGGGGATAAGACATTTGTTAGGATTGCCAGATTAGATTTACTTTTTATTTGTAGACTGGTTAGGCCTAATATTTGTTGTTTGTATAGTATAAATGTGTACAGTGCCATTATGATATGCTGTAATTTATATACACTTTTTTTTGAAGTAGCCATCCTCCAGTCACCCATAGTTAACTTATTTCTGCTGACACTATTTTTGTAATCTCACTTTATTATAATCATCTAATTTGTGTAAAACTGTCTCAAACTTCTGAAAAAAAAAAAATCAACACTTGACCCATCCCAGTTCTGTGAAACCGGTAAACTTGGCAACCTTGGCTCTCCTTCACTTTATATCTGCAATAAAAGTGGGAGGGAACATGTATTTTGAACATTTATTGTTTTGTGTGCAGCATATTCAAACAGCCATGTACACTGCAACTGTAATTCTGATCATTGTGTTTGCAGCTCTTTTTGCTGCTTTTTGTTTGTTGGTAGTTGTCCGAGTATACTTAGAGGTGAGAAATTCAAATATTCCTCCTGGAGTTGCTAATCCTGGGAAACTACATGCGATTCATTGTGCGTATGTTGGGATAAACGTTGTGGTGAGTGTTCATGCTGTTTGTGTTGCATTCACTGGCAAATCCAATCATATCGACCCATTTCTTGTTAAATTCTTAATTCCTTATTTCTAAATAAGGACTAACGATTGTATTATGTTATTGTATGTTATGTAACTATTGTATGTTAAATATTCAGAATAAAAACCAGAATCAGAGTATATCCTATAGGAGGCCTACTCTTATTCTGTTTTTTATTCGGAATATTTCAGCACAAAGCCTTTTTTAGCCATATTAAAGTGCTCAATCCAAGTCCATCTCAGTTATTTAATTACTCTTCAGTAATGTCTGATGTATTAAAACTGGGCATAGCAAGTTCAATATAATGTTTTTCTGTAATCATCAACTTGATATTCTCTCAAGGGCAAAATAGAGCCATTCTGCTTTTCTCAGAACATGTTCAAAAGGCCAAGTTGACTTCTTTACCCCCTGAGTGGCTCATTTAATGACATGTGAATATTATGAATTGGCCAATCATTTCTTTTGTAGGGCCAACTTCTGGAGCGATTGGGGCTGTGTCATCAGATGAATTTTACGCGATGGTGCAGATTTTTTATCATGGCCAGAAAAGGGCCAGTGCCCCACGGGCTTCGTATTAAGGACTTGACCTTCGGTGGAGTTCCAGTGAGGTTGTATGAGCCTACAGCTGCCTCAGGAGAGAAAAAAAAGGGGCCTGGTTTACTTTCATGGTGGCGGATGGATGTTTGGCTGTATTGGTAAAACTCATATGCATGCATAGACACAGTAAAATACTGTTGTGTTGATGTTTTAAGTACTGATGTTTTAATTGTTTGTCCTTCCACAGATGATTACGATGAAGTGTGTCAGTATATATCCCTGGAGAGTGACACCACAGTTGTGTCTGTTGGGTTAGCTGACATGACATACTCCGTTTTATTTATAAATTCTGTCCGGTTGAATTTCATAATCTTATTCTGTCGTTTTCCTTCTCTTTTTCCCATATATAGTTACCGTCTGGCCCCCGAGCACAGGTACCCTGCCCACTTGGACGACTGTGAGGTTGTGACTCGGCACTTCCTGTCAATAGCGGCAACCGATTTCGGGGTGGACCCACGCAGGGTGGCAGTTGGTGGGGACAGTGCAGGGGGGAACCTGGCAGCCGCTCTCTGCCAGAGGCTGTCGAAGACACAGGATTGTCATCTGCCATCTCCCTGTGCCCAGGTTCTCATCTACCCGGCTCTGCAGATGGCGGATTTCCACCTGCCCTCATACCAGCAGAACCACTCAGTGCCCATATTGTTCAGAGGCCGAACGGTGTTCTTTTTCCTGCAGTACCTCAACGGGAATACTTCTGTGAGCCAGCAGATTCTGGAAGGCAAGCATGTTCCTGCAGAGCTAAAACGTCACTATAAGAAATGGCTGGATCCAGATAATCTTCCACCACAGTTTAGAAAGGGAGCCATAAGTCCGCCAGTTATCGCAAGCCACGACCCTGACGTCTATCACATCATCAAACAGGGCCTAGATCCAGAGATCTCCCCTTTACTAGCCGAGGACAATGTTCTCCGCCTCAATCCTCCCACCTTCGTCCTGACCTGTGAGTTTGATGTGCTGAGAGACGATGGCATTCTGTTCCAGAAGCGACTGAAGGATGTAGGAGTGGATGTTTCGTGGGAGCATCTATCTGATGGCTTCCATGGGATCCTCAGCTTCTTCAACCAAGGCTGGTTGACATTTGAATCCTCTCAAAGGGGTATGGACAGCATTGTAAGATATGTAAAGACTCTCTGAGTGGGAAGTCAAAAGATTTGTCAGAATGATTTAGAATATGGCCTGTTAAAAAAAATGTCAAAAGATGCAAAAAAATGATAGATGCAAAAATACACTTTAATATTAGAACGCAAAAGTCGGGTTCTGGAATTGAACAGTCTGGTTCATTTGATTGTAGTTCTCTTCTTTTGATCATTAAATTAATTACACAATCTTACCTTTGTCTTGTATACTTTTTTCCTCGTAGCTGGTTGGTTTGGTTTATAATTAATTTTTTTAAATCCCTATGGGAACAATGAATAGTTACAGAATACTTCTGTAACAATGGCCGCTGATAAAGTGATGCACACTCTATACCAATTTTCTCCTTGAAAGATTCATTGTCACCCAGCAATATTCTGTGACTAAACCTAGTAAGAAAAAGCAGTCACATTAGATTTATCAAATCATTTTGTATTTGATTTGCAATGCTTTTGATTGATGTAAGTGTTAAACTGCTTTTGTTATGTACAAACAATGCTCACTTTGTCTATTGAATCATGAATTATATTTCAGTATGTGACACACTTAACATTCCTCCCACATCGCATGTCCCTTGTACAGCCTCATTTGTATGAGACTGCAGTCTCCTTTGGTGCTACAAGTGAAGCTAATTATCATCATTCAGAGTGTTAGTCAGCATTTGCGTGGTGCGTTTAAAGGAATCTGATGAAACTTCTTTTGCAGCAGCTGCTCCCATAGTGGCAGCAGTGGTGTTTGGTGTGTCCATGGCAACGGAACTCTAGAATGTCTCCTGCTTTGACGATGTCATGAAGGAAGCCTGCATCATAAGTTAACTAGTTAACTGACCATCTAACCATGTTGGAGGTTTGCAGAGTGTGAAGTAGTGTTGCATTTGAAGTAACTACGGCATGCAAAAAATGGAAAACTCTCATGACAAGTGGAGCCAGCCTGGTTGGAGAATAGAGCAGAAGTATAGCAACAAAGTACTCATTGGTAATTGGGTGGAGGAGAAATTACAAGTAGGTATATTTTTATAACATTATTGTGTTGTGTGGGTATTCCTTACTGATGCTAAATATCTTTATGCACTACTATGCATTACTTTTACTATTTCTGCCAAAATGTAATGTTTAACTATTAACTATATGCTATTCTGAATTTAGTTATTTGAATTAAGGTTCATCTCGATACACCAAGGCACATGCAAATAAATATTCAAAATGCCTGACAGACAGTATATCTGATCCAGGAACATAGTATATTCTTGACCAAAGGCCCAACTATTTTAAAGTCGACATTAAACAGAAGTTGCGATTGAGAAAAACAGCTTTGTGAATGAGAAATGGTGTACGGCAGTACTTGATTTTGTCCATCATGAATATGGGGTCTTTTGTTCATTGCTGTAATCTAATGCTCTAAACACTGGTGAGTTTAAAAGTCTGCAATGATATATAGGTGAAACTTCGAAAAATTAAAATATCTTACAAAAGTTCATGTATTTCAGTAATTCAAATTAAAAGGTGAAACTAATATATTTAGTATATACAACTTTATGCATGATTATACTTTCCAGAGGGCTGTCATTTCTGTATTTAAAATCCTTTTTTTAATTGATTTCATGTAACGTTAATATTCTAATTTTCTGAGATTTTGAATTTGAGGTTTTCATAAACTGTAACCCATAATCATCAAAAACTTTTGCACGATATTCAAATTTTTCGAGTTTCACCTGTTCTCTTTAAAAACCCAAAGAGCTGCAAATATCGTACATAACTTAATATTGAGCGACTACATCATCAAATACTCGCAATAAATGCAAATGATTTAGGGGTCGTTTACACAACACCTGTCACAACACACTTTTTATTTGCTTTGGCCATTCATTTACACAACAGTGGCGTTTTGTGGGCCCTGAAAACACAAACTTGTGTTCAAAAAAAGATTCTAGTTTTTGAAAATGATACCATTATCATCTCAGTGTAATCTACAAAAACATGAATTTGTGAAAGCGCTGACGTCATGCTCATGCATATTACATGTTCAGTCTACTGGCCAAAACGCGTAAAACTAACGTGTTAAGGCGTAATCACGTGTTTACAGGTTAGTTTCACACGTTTTGGCCCTATTGGCCTTCCATATAATACAGCGTCTTCTTTAGTCGTTTTCATGGATCCGTGTGAACAGGGATCGTTTTAAAAACGTCATCTATACGTGGAAAGTAGCCTACATCGTTTAGTGCATCAATAGTGAGGATCTCAAGAAAACTGTTGGCCGAGTAAAAAAAAAAATCAAAATAACATAGTTGGTTTGAAATTGAAACAAATCATTTAGTTTTTTAGGCTATTCAAATCCAACATTTCTTAAATAAAAGTTGCCAATTTATTTTAATATTACATAAAACATTTTTTATAACATATACTGGTGATTATTTAGAGACAATTTCTAATCACTCTCGTTTCGAGTAGTTAACACACTACTTAAGCACTTGTCAGACTGCAATGTTTAAACCCTGAAAGGGATGCAGTTCCTCAGACAGTGTTCAGATCTATGCAAAAGTGATTAGCGCCACTGATCAGCTTGGTCAGCACAGACTGGAGGCAGACAAATGGGATTGATGCAAGTCGTGCTGCAGTCCCCTAGTCAGGAACAGACATGAGAGAGTACATCTGCGATCAATAAGGGACCGTGAGCTCTGCTGAGCGTGGGATTTGTTAACTGAGTGTTTCAGTGTATGTGTGTGTGGTGAGACAGTTCGCTCGAGAGTGCAAGACAGCAAACAGCACCAACAGGCTGGACTACATGCCCCACGTGTTGCACAGGCCTGATGTTGCCATGCGGCGAAAGGCTCTTCACAGATCTGAGGTTTGGGACAAATCCATCAGTTCATGCATCATTTACCAAACATCACAAACACACCAGTGGGTAAATCATGTTCGGTTTTGATGACAGACGGCAGGCATACATAGATGCGAAACTCCAAAACATCAGTCCATTGCATATTGGAGCTCTGAACTATCAATGTAGAACTCGGAATAATAATTGTGATTCTTTAAAAGTCACTTGGAAGAGATTACAAAACCATAAATAATGATTTCACTTTTAAACTAAGTTGCAAAAACAATAGTGGTTGAGGGAGACACTTCTTGGCATGCTAATGCAAATTTCACTTTGAATTTGACTAAATATTCATAAACATGCTATACCTGTTTTAAGCATCGTAGTTAGCTGTACGTTGTAAATGATTCGTCCTGTCCTTCACTGGTCTGATAAACCTTGTCCTTGGGTTTAATCCATTCTTTAGGGAGTTCCCAGAAGGCTGTTACTTTCTCATCATGACGTTCCCTCCTCCCACTACCTGGTGACACTCTATGATGAGTCGTACGGGCGACCGGCCTCCTCCTCTCTGCCCACACTGCGCTCCTGGCATTCTGACAAACTGGCCTGGGTCCCGGAGAGGTCAGACCATCCAGTCCAAGGTATTAAGCATTCCTTTCACTCCAGATGGGGTTTATGCAGTTCGGCCAGCGTTTTGAATTAATGTCTATAAATCATTGTGGATATCAGTTATTTTAATACGTTGGCTTTTATTATTAGTCCAATGTCTTTATTTATTTTTTTCTTTTATTTGAGCACAGAGAGAAAATAACGGTAACGCTTTAGATTACAGCCCGGAAAGTACTGTGTAATTAAGAGGAATTTACAGTGTAACTTTCTGTAATTATAGTGTACCTATAAAGTACTTGCATGTAAGTATAAGGGAACAATATGTAAAGTTTGGGGAATAAAGGGGTAACAACCAGGAGAATAAAAAAATATATATTTATACTGTAAGTATTATAGAACTAAGAGGTACTTATTCTACTATTATGATACATACAACAATCTTAGCAAGATTTATTTAGCAAGAACATACACTGAGTATCTTTTTGTAATTTTTGTGTGCCAATATACTGTTTAGGCTTTTTAAAAATGACAGGGTACATATCTATGCATTTATACTTTTTATTTTATTTTATTTTTTAGCTTTTTTATACCTTTTTTTGGTAGCAAAAGTGCAGATGTTTAAGTTTGGGCTAAGATGTTTGAAGGCAAGAAAAGCTAAGACTATTGAAATTTTTTTAAATACTGGGAAATATATCTTGTTTCATGTGGTTACAGGGTAAGTGGTGCTTGTATAATAAATAAAGGTTTCCAAGTAAGTGGTATAAGATTGTGTATGCATTTTTATTGTACTTACCCTGTAACTACATGGAACAAGAGGGTAACAAGCACCACTTTAATTTACAGCCCGCAATGTCACACTTACCCTGTAACTATATGGAACAAGGGGGTAACAAGCACCACTACATGAAACAAGAGTATCTTTCCCCAAGATTTAAGCAAAAGTTGCAATAGTTTAAGCAAAAGTTGCAATAGTTTTAGTTTTCAGTGCACTTTTGTAAAAAATATTACTTTCTAAATGCATAGATATAGTTTAAAAAAAAGCCTATACAGTACAGTATGTACTGGTTCACCATTATTACAAAAAGAGACTCAGTGTATGTTCATGCTAAATTGCTCCCAAATGTAAGATTGTTATATCATAATAGTAGAATAATTACCCCTTAGTTCTATAATACTTACAGTATAAATATTTTTTTTTATTCTCCTGGTTGTTACCACTTTATTCCCCGAACTTAAAATATTGTTCCCTTATACTTATACTGTAAGTATGTTATATGTACACTATAATTACCGACGGTTACGCTGTAAAATCGCTTTAATTACACAGTACTTTCCGGGCTGTAATCTAAAGCATTACCAAAATAACTGTGGCAAATGTGCATGAGAAACTGATGTCTGACATTTTCAGTGGATGATTTAAATCAATAGTTTAAATAAAATAAATGAATTCAGACATCATTTACTTACTCTCGTCTCTTGTTGTTTCAAACCTGTATGACTTAATTTCTTATAAGGAGATTTGTATCTATCGATAGCTATTTATACTAGTGAGGCTTTCGAGCTTTAATAGTGCTTTTCCAGTTTTTTAAAGTAGGCCTAGTGGGGAATGAAGAACAGAAATTAAGTACTTGAGTAAAATTATGATACCCTAATAAAATACTACTCCAGTAAAAGTATTCATTTTCAATTTTACTTGAGTAAAAGAACAAAAGTACTTGCTTTAGAATGTACTTAAGAATTAAAACTAAGTACTGATCAATGAACCGTGTTTTAATTTATTCTAGCCAGCACTAGTCAGTAGTCTAAGAAAGACTAATGCAGACATTGATCTGCAAATAATCAACCTTTTTTTTTATTACCAAAACTTATTATACAATTTCAAAACATTAAACTTCAATATACTAAAATATCAATTTTATTCACTTATAATTCAAGTTGTGCAGTCAAGATTTTTATTTCATTTACAATAATCAATACTAAATAGTAACTTAGTTTTGAAGTTACGCGCCATCGGCTGTACGATCTGATATCCCGGTTCTTGGCTAATTTTGACCGGATCATTGAATCAATGAGTTGTTGACTCAAGAACAGCTGCAATCAGATCAGTCAGATTTACAAATGAATTGTTCAGTGTAATTTGTGAGCCAATTCATCAGGTTCATTTGAAAGAATAAGCTCGTTCATGAATTGGATGTGGCGTCTCAAAGGAGGTATATTTCTTCATAAATGGATATTTCTTCAGTTCGAAACAACGAGGAATGATAATGTCTGATTAAGTACATTTAGTGTATGCCTATCATAAAATTGATTCTCACGACTCAAAGCTCTGTGTAAGGAAATGATTGAAATTAAAGGTGATTTACTCAAAATGATCACTGTTATTATGTTCTTATGTTTCTTTGGAGTCATCTTTTCAATTAATCCACAAAAATGAATTGTACTGGCCAAGTCAAGTTTCTGACTCGATCCAGTTGCAGCAATTAACAGATTAAGTTAATTTTTATTTATTTATAATTAAGACATTCATCAGCTGATTTCCCAAAGAGTGTTATTTTAGTATCCTATTATTTATACATGTTCTCATTTGTCATTAAATATTAGGCTATTTAGGTTTATTTTTATTTCAGTTTTAGTTCAGTCTCTGTTTATTTCCAGTTAGTAATCTTATTAGTGCTTCAACTTCAGTTAGTTGCCAAGGCTACATTACAATTTTTTTGTTTGTTTTTCATCTAATAGTTATATTTAAATAATTATTATAATTTTTTTTTTTATAGTTTAAGTTATTAATAATAACCCTTCAACATTGCTCTTTTTATTGGTGACGCTAGAGGAACAGAAACGACATATAGGCTGCATGTCTTTTTTTAATGCCTCTCTTTTTTTTCTCTCTGCCTCCCTCTGTTTTTTTTACACACAGGCCCCCCAACTAAGTTTGGCTTGGCGGAATCTTGGCGGGCTCACATGCAACAACAGCGAGCAGTTGTGCCCACACTAAGTGTGTATAAGGCTTCATACCCTCTGCACCCCATCAGCACCTTCTGTCATTCTCGCCACGTCAGCATGCCCAAGCGGCTCTCCAGCAGTCAGCACCCTGCCAACCACAGCAACAGGGACCTGGCACTGAAACACAGACCCCAGGCAGGTCTCCAGTAATCCAGCCAGCCTGCTGTGACCCTTACCCTTTGTCTCTCACCACCTTCAGCCCTCCAGTACCACACAGACTGGACTCAACCAGGAGAGGGCTTCGACTATTTAATTTTATTGATCAGTGACTGATCTGAATTAATAGGAACATGTTGGTGTTTTTGAACCAAGACAAATAAAAAAGATACAATACCACAATATGGCCCAAACGTTACTATTCAAATACGTTTAGCATTTAAGTGAAAGTGACATCCAAAGGCCAAGTATGGTAACCCATACTAGGAATTTGTCCTTTGCATTTAACCAGTTTGCTGTGGCACCCGGGGAGCGATTGGGGGTTAGGTGCCTTGCTCAAGGGCACCTCAGTCATTTCCTACAGCTATTGAGAATCGAACCTGCAACCTTCGGGTTAACAGATTTTCTAACCATGACTTCCCCATTTAATGCATTAGTTTTATATTACATTATATTTTCTGCATGTCAATTAAAGTGAAAAGCTGAACAGAAACATTAACATGAATTTCCAAGTGTTTGGTTTGTCCCATTTTTATATTTGAATGACAGTAGCAAGTTAGAGTAAGTCCTGATGATCCTGTTTTTCAGCATGATTTGAGATTGATCTAAAGAGCATCTTGTGCTTCCGTGGAAGAAAGAACATCTTCTGAGTTTACATGGTCTCAAACTTTTGAACCCCACTGAAATAATAATTGTCTATCAATATTTAAAGCTGCCGTCGGCAACTTTTTTTTATCATATTCAGCGATTTCGACACTATATTCCGACAGAACAACATAAATAAAGTGGTTTTAGAAAAAAAACCCGAGCTTCTTCCAGGCTTTACCTGGAGCGTGTTATTTGTTTTGCAAAAATCCACCACTCCCGGTTCATTGTGTCCAATCAGCGCAGGGGGGTGTGAGATATGACTGTCAATCACAAGTCGTGCATGCACACGTCAATCACATGCACACGTCTGAAGTTCGCGTAGTAGCGAAGAGTGATGGCGCACTGACGAGCACGAACTCTGTGGGAGGGTATTCGTTGATAGTGGGAGAGGGGCATGAGAGTTGTAAACATTCAAAATTTTGCCTAAGTCCACTCAATCAGCCAGAGTTGCCGACAGCAGCTTTAAGACCTTCATAGATTTTTCCATCTGACAGATGGTTCTTTCTCTGCTAACTACATGTTGGTGTGTATTTACAGGTCTAGTTTTATGCACACTAGCACAATTCACAGTGCACGTGAGAGAAAAAAAAACAGCTTTTGCAATGTTAACAAAAACCCTGCAATTTTTTTTTTCCCAGTACACGATGTGCTCCATTATCATGCTCACGCAACAGTTCATTTGGACCACAGCGCTAGTTTAGATAGCCGAGTCATTTATCGACACTCTAAGGGGACTTTCATAACTCCTATCTCATTAAGTGTTTAATTATGTTGAATCAAAGTGTTTAATTACACGGAATCGGATGCTATATTTGAAGTCCAACCATCTGTGTTCACACTTCTCCTGCTGTGTAGGTTTTATCCCACTGTGTTATTCTGCTAGCCTTTGGAACGCTCCAACTATGTGTCTTTTTGTGTTTGTCACTGACTTTTTTTTGTGGTATATTAGTTCTGTTGAGATTTCATCAGACCTTGAAATCTCCCCCACATGATGGTGCTAGAGTTACACATAGAGAGCAACGATACATCACAGGGAATTGCATCACAGCACACTCTCCTCTGCATGCCACCTTCTTTGATCACATATTCATACTCGATTGTCACGGTGATTGTATTGAATACTTTGTTTTTGACAGCATAATTGCATTTAAATTTAATTAAGATCCTGGTCACACAAACACCTCCTGCTGCACATTTTGTCAGAACTCATTACTTATTGAAGTCTAACTCTAACACAAGAACCAAGACTTATTACAGATGAAAGAATTTTATTCCTAGTTCTTCAGAAGATACAGAAATGTGCTTGAAGAGGCAAAGCATTAGGTTCTTCTTTCCTTACCCATTAAGTCATTAGTTCTCCCTATAATGTTTAATATACGCACAAAAAAAAAAATATAAACTTTTCCTCTGGACTGTACAAAGAGTTTCTGTGATTTGCAAAGGACAAAAAAATCTTATTCTCATGACTACAAGGCTTGTGGAAATGTCATGAAAAAATACAGTAAAACTAAATATAAATACAACCAATAATTTACATTACATCTTATCTAAAAAATATGCTGGTATCAATCTTGTGTGATATGCAGAGAAAACAACTGTGAATATGTCAAAAAATAAATGTCAAAAAATAAAGAAAAAGAAAACGCTATGCATCTAATTATCCAGCTAACATCAATTGTAGTAATGGCAGGCATTCATGTTGATTATGATGCCATCTCCGCAATTGCAGTTTGTCTTTATTCTACACAGAGTATTGATTGCTTAAAATTAGCCAGTGTTTCAAAAGCGGTATATTTACTGAAACATTTTAAGCACTTGCACAAGACTTTTCCAGGATTTAAAGGATGATTTAGACATCAGGCCAAAAACAAACAAATAGCCATTACTGCGACAGCGGATTTATTTATCAGTAAGTGCTGTGTAATTCTAACTGAACAATAATTCAATGTAATAGCCTTGATATTTAATCTCAATTGCCACTAATTGAGGAAAAGTACATTCCTCTAACGTGCATAATATGATCCTGAGTGTTTGCTCTTACCAGACACCTTCCGACTCGAAAGGTCTGACCTCATTTAAACACGAGTTTGTTGAGTGGTCCTGTCGGGCAGCATAAGGACGATTGGAAACAAAATGCCTTTAGCCGCAGATAGTACTTTCAAATCCTGTGCAACAAAGCTAGGAGATACCTCATCTGCAAGAAACCTCAAGGTAAATTGACGGCTCACGCAGTAGATAATGTTGTCCATAGTCACACATTGAAAGGCAGTGCAATGGGGGAGACGTATCGAGGAGCATTCGTACCACAGTCGGGCCACCACGTGGAAACGATACACGCTGATGCCCAGAGGACTGATGTCGAAACGGTACAAGAAGTTTCTCACAGCCACAATTTCTGCGGTCTTGTCCTTACTACCCACAATCATGCTCTCTCGCCATGTGTTGGTTTTGGGATTGTAACGCAAGAGGGTGTACCTCAATGTGCCCCCTGCAACAAACAGTTCATCATTGCAAGCTGTGGCCCGGTGAGCTACGGCAAACGTCTCATTAGGAAGTGGTGCAACAAAGGTCCATCGGTTTGTCCTGGGGTCGTAGCGCTCAACTGTTGATAGGCATTCCCCTCCAATGGCATAAAGATGGCCCTGCAGAGCCACGAGTTTGCAGTGAGGCCTTGCCTCATTCATGGGGCTTATTTCACTCCAAATTGAAGTCATTGGATTGTAACAGTACACTTTCTTTGAAGGGGTCGCTTCACGGTCCAGGCCTTGGAAACCCACAGCGATAAACAGATAGTTATCCATGGTGCACATGGCACAACCTTTAGATAACACCTCCTGGGGAATGTGGGAATGAAAATGCCATGTGTCCTTATAATCTTCGTAGTAATACATACCGCTGGATGTCCTAACTGATTCAGACTCTAAATCTGTAGACTGTGACAAACATTTACTCCAGTCCGGGGACTCCATATCTGCAACCACTAACCACTTCCTTCCTCTCATGCGTTGTGTTTGGATGTGATCACGCTCCCCTGCTTTCAGCCTGCCAAAGAGGCCTGGGTCTCTGAGGACCTGGAGGTAATTATCAGACATGACACGGAGAGCAGCTTGCTGAAGGGCAATGTGACCGTGTTTTTTAGCAAGTGTTAAAGTCTCCAAGCAGTTGCCTAAATCAAGCTTTCCAGCTAGATTCTCGAGTTCTGCATTCCCCATGTTCTCTGGAAAGTGTAAGAATTTTGCTCCCGCGACAGTTTCGACTTGTGGTTCCTCTGGCGCACCCAGGTTTGCTATATCAGAGTCTAACAGGCTTGAAGGGATGTCACTGGGTTGTGCTGGAGAACAGCTGCGAGGTGTTAAAGCCCTCTTTGTGGGCAAGGGGATTGGAAGCTCTGAGTCAACGGCAGCAGTAAGATAGCTGTCTTGGCGGATGACTACTTGCCTGTGGTATCTCACAGTCTCCTGTTTGAAAGTTGAGGCAGGCTTGTTAGTACGTGGAGTAATTTCAAGATCTCTCATTATGAATCTAGAAGGTTGTGGACTTGGTGATCGGGAACGGTCCTTGAAATTGGAGAAGTCCAATGATTGTGATTTAAACAAAGTGCTGCTTTCATTTGGACAATAGACTGGACTGACAGACCGGGTGCGGCTTAAATCTGAGATGAAATGAGAAGAGGACTCTATGTAGTACTCATAGATCTTTCCATGGATGCCTGTTCTGCAATTCCCTTGCCCATCCAAGATAAGGTCAGCATTCTCTACTTTGATTTCTGCTTTTGACTGAAAACTCGAGAACATACCCTGGTGATCAAGGTCCTGCCTCAACTCCCTGCCAACACCCGTACCAGCTTCCAGCTTCTTGACCAGGCACGGGGATCGCCGACCACTTGGACTTTCAGGACCTTTTTCGGTTCGATCAGGAAGTTGTAAAGTTAACCTTGGTTTGACATTATTTGCCTCAATTATAGCCTCAGTTGTATTGCTTGTACCTGCAGGTTCCTCCTTTGCACTATTGTGGATGATTTCAGGGTGAGCCCTTTCCAATGCAACATTTTTAAGGCTTTCTTGCAAGGTTTTCTCTGGAGATGGTTGAAAATGATTTTCCCTGTCAGACACTTTTGCCGATTCACTCTGTGGTTCTTGCCCAGTACTGCAGGCGATGTAGCTTCCTCGGGTAGCTTCCGCACCCTTTTGTTGAATTCTTTCACTTCTCTGCTGTCTGTTTCGTGCCCTGGAATTGTAGAATCTAAAAATCAAGGACACAAATAGCATGGTGGCCACAGACAGAGTCAGTTTGCCCAGGAGCTGCATGTCAAAGTGCACTCCGAGCAATTCTGCAATTTGCATCTCTGTAGAGAAATCTATGGTGGTCCGCTGGACATTGGATTTTATTTGAAGCCTCTTCCCTAGCGTATCCCAGCCAGTGTAGGTTGTAGTTTAGTATCTGCAAGCAGAAGCACACTGTCAGCTTTCTCTCCTCCCTCAGGGTGACTAAAAACCTGATATGTACAACAAGAGCATTTGCATCCTGTGTTCTCTAAGGGCGGGGACCAGTATCATTCCACCTGGTGCAGGTGATCGCTATGAAAACACATCAATAGACCAAGGTTTTGGAGGTTTATCTAACCCCCTACTTTGCTCCAAGAACTATTATATTGACAGTATGCAATACAAACTTTCAAAATGTTATCATTTTAATTTTTTCCAGTGCAGAAAAAAAGTACAACCCACCAAAACAAAACCTAAGACATGCAAATTACATTGGAAATGGAGAGATGACTGTGTAATACCAGAATATCTTGTTTTAATTGGTGATATGTCTATATAACTATGAAAATAGATATCATACCCTGGCTATTGCAAACATAATCAGTGAGAAAAGTCAATGTAATTTACTTAAGAGGTGGAGTTGGCTGATATACTACACAAATTACAATCATAAGACTATATGACCAGGATGCTGCTGTTTGCACAGTAAATGCTGAGGATCAAAGTTCTTTTCCATGAACACATGACAACAGTGTTGCTGATTAGCAAGGCTTTGAGAGATGATGTGAGGTAGCTTTGCATTCTCCAAAGGCATTATTTGCATACTCTTAAAAAAAAAACACTATGTAAAATGTAAGATATCATAATCTGTAATGCCAACAACAGTAATATGGTTGACTTGCCATTAGAGAAAATGATCAGAATAGCCATAAACACTTTGCTAGGCTGAATGCCGTTCTTGTGAGACACAGACTTTGTTTAGCTATGTGATAGCGGTCTTGTAGCTGCACTAAGGAAACATGAACCAGCAAGCTTACTCCTGAATAATTGACAGAAAAGTCACAAAGGTCCACTACCCCTCTGCCCCTTCTATCATGTGTCAAGAGAAGAGTTTTGGATCCGCAGACACAATAGATTTGGCAACATGCTGTGGAAAAGAATTGTGAAATAAATAATAGACTGAAACTCATAGTGAGTGTCAAGTTAATGTCAGACCAAACTAATGCAGATGTACTTTAGCCTTGTTGTTGATAGTCTGTGCCAAATTAATTTGTACTCAAGGGAGATACCTTCCTGGCTTGTTATAGCACAACTATTGCAACCTAAACATATGAATTACAGAAGATATAATAGACTATGTCAAGACATCCGTAATGGATTCCTGGTGATTTCATTTTCTCAAGTAACCCAAACAAACTAAATCACTACTATTGCCTTCCAATTTTTAACAGCATGAGAATGAGTCTCCAGGCAAAAAAAAAAAAAAAAAAAAAAAAAAAGATATTAAAATCCAGTTGAAAGTTTCATTACTGTAACTGACATATTCATTATTATTTTTTTAATCAAAGAAAAATTCCAGAAATTCCTGATGATCAAATCTGTCAGAAGCAGCTGAATATACAATATTAATTTCAAATGATCATGAGTGAAACATTTTAAAGTTTGTCTTGCAGACAAAACCTGAAAAAAACCCAAACAATATAAATGTTATAATTATTTTAATAGTAATTTTTCCAATAAACATGGGAAGTAAGACCTAAAATAGCATGGCCCTATCTTCCTGATTTTATTAAGCCCATAAAACCACCTGTCCCACCTAGGCTTTAGACCTAATCCTTTAATACATGGTGTGTCTAGAAAAGCTTGAATTGCAATTCATGTGAATGTAAAAAAGGGAAAGAGATTACTTTGCATGAGGACATCCAGAGTAAGTCAGGATGGCAGAGGACAAACCTAAACAAGTCCATCAAGGGCTGAGCCGCATTCATAGCTGAAATATTTTTCTCTAATGACTTCTATCTCATGAAGCACAAAGGTATACCTACAAAAAAAGTTTGGGAAAAAGTTTTTGGGTTATAAAGGCAATCAAACCTATTTACCATTGCATGTTACATACAACATCTGAGAGAGAGAGAGAGAGAGAGAGAGAGAGAGAGAGAGAGAGAGAGAGTTAGCAAGTTGTCAGGTGTGTTAAAAAAGGGTGAATAAAAGAATTTGAAGAATCAGTAGGCAAAGATATATCATATATCCAAAAATCCTTCCATCATCCATTGTGGAATCACATACAGTGAGATCCAACAGTCCCTCTTTTTACCCAAATGTAAATAATTTCTCATTTTAAATTATACATACATTTTAAATGTGGGCAAACAAATTCATTAGATACTGTACGTAGGTTAATATAAGGTGTATCATTGTGCTTTTGTGATATATAGGTCCTGTCTTCCACAAAGACAAACATGATTCTGGGAGACGTCCCTCCTCTGTCACTAAAGCTGAACCTGATATAACAGAGAAACACAGTAATTGAGATTTTCAAAATTCACAAAAACAGAGTCAAATTGGTCACATCATTTATAATTGATGATTATTATTTCATTATATCACCACATAGTATTGACACAAAAAAAGACAAACGGACAATCACACTCCAGTCATTTTAATTGATCATCTCCATTTTTAATACAGGTGATATGAATCAAATGCAACAACCCTGTTTACACTTGGCTTCACTTGAGCTTCCTTTGGGGGATGGAAGGGCCATAATGGTGGCTAACATGATCCTAGAAGTAACTGTTAGATTAGAGAGAAGGACTGTACACGATGCAGGTCACTGAATATGCGACAAAAAACTTAAGGACAGGTAGGCGACAAACAGATGAGGAGGGGAAATCCTGTTTGAACGTCACATGCACCAACAACCCCAGAGAAAAGCTGTCGCCTTTCCGCCGTGGTTGAAAACAGTCACACGGATGTCATAGATACTGAACGCATGAAATCAGATCATAGAAAGGCCACTGATTTCACAGTTTTTCTAAAAGCCTGGGTTGGATTTCGGTTGGGGATGACCAGATGCACGCAATAAAGCCATTATCTGCTATACCCCCTTGCATCTTTCTCCCAAACCCGTATTAATTATTTTTTTTTTATTATTTTCTGCTCTGTAATATACTTTTCATTATTTACAGGGATGTACACAGAATACACTTAAAAAGAGGATCTTCCATTTCTTTGCAATAAAATGTCACAGGACATTTAGTATTGTCTCTTTTTTGTTACATTCCAGCCGCGAGCCATTCAAGAAATCAAAAAGGAAAAATATTGTGACCAAAAAACACAAATGGGGTAAAACATGGTCCTTAAAAAGGGGGTGTGTTCGAGTCCTCAGTGTCAGTGTGCAGTAATTCTACGGAGGCAACTCAAGGACGGCTAGTTGGTGTTGAAGTGACAGCATTGTCAGCAACCCACAATTCCTTAATGTCTTTTCTCCACACGCATGAGATTTTTTGTTTAGCTCGATATTTGTTCAAACCCCAAATGCCTTTTTGCTTTTCCAAACGACTGGTCTCTGTTGATTGACAGGCAAGTTTAAGGGGGAAAAAAAACTTTCTGTGTGGAAAGGGGCAGACGGTAAGGTGGTGCTTTTTCTCATATTCAGCATGTTATTTTCATTTCATTTTATTTTTTAATCAGCGATATTATCATCATCTCCATCTGGATCTTTTTTTGTGTTCACAAAAATAGGATGGTGTGCCCCCTGTTGGGGGGTTCAGGTTCTCCCACAGATGAAAGCAAGGTAGGTTTAGTCATGGTCTGGAGAAGGCTTGTGTGCATGTGTGTGAAGTGAGTGCATGAGTGTGTGTGTGTGCCTGACTGGAGAGGAGAAGTGTTTGTGTGCGGCTGAATCATGGATATTCACGTCAATTCAACAGTCACTGTGAGAATAAGTGGTAGGCATATCAGTCCAAACTTGTGCAAACCAGGAGCTCCATCTGAAAGAAAAAACAAATAAATAAAAGTATTAGTATTTGTCAGGAAGGCGATCATCTAACCTTGGTCTAAATACTTGTTTTGTTAGGTTTGAAACAGACACACAACCCTGTCTTAAAGGGAAAGTTCTCCCACAAACAAAATTTAACTGTCATTATTTACTAACACACATGCCATTTTAAACCTTTATGATGTTTTTGTGCGTGAGTTTTGAGAAGTCTTTATGCTCTAGTTCAAAAGAAAGATAAAAAAAAAATAGTGTATATGATTTGTGCTATAGATTAGTGTAAGATAAAACAGACTAACATTTATTCATTATTTAATCTCAAATTGAATAATTTATACAAATCATTATGCAGATCTCAAATTAAATATGCAAAACATTGGATGTCATAACATTGGATGTTATTGATTGACTGATTAAAGACCTGCATAGTCAGATGGACACCTTCTATAGTGATTTTTTTGGAGGCCAGGGTGAGTAAATAATGACAGACTTTTCATTTTTGGGTGATCTATCCCAAATGTAAAGGATCTGGGTTATAAAGGAGAAAGCAGAGTTCCTCACTTTCTGCGTGAGACCCTTGTAGCTGAGGTACAGTGGGCTGTATGAGCTATATAGTTTTCTCAGGTACTTCGCTGTAATTGTCTAATGCACTCTAAAAGGTTTGAACAAGCTGTAGAGTGGTGATGGATCAGCGGGGCCAGAACTTTCATGCATACTACACAATGTTCAATAAGCAAAAAATGATGATGGCTGTCATAAGTATTATGAGCAATATTTCTTCAGAGCTTAAGTAATTTTATTACCATCTCTCTCATTTTCATTGACAAAACAAGTGGTAATATATAACATTACTTCTACATTTATGGCTTATATTGGTGCTAGTGCTACAATTAATATAACATAAGTACCACTTCATAACCAGAATATGAATATTTTTTTTCTTTTATGGTTAAAACTCAGTGGTTATGTTTTTTCTTTTATGGTTAAAACTCAGTGGTTATGTTCAGAAAGAAATACTAGCATACCGCAGAACAGTATATTCAAAACACTTTATTTTGATAGTTTATTTTGATAGTATTTTGAAGTATGGGGGTAGAATCATTCCTTTATTTCAAATAAATAGATTATGAACCACAAATAAATGTAGTTCAAATTAATACAATTTACAGATAAATAAAATGAGATTTGTCAACATTTTCACAAATATGCTGTTATGTAACGAACACAACTCTGCCTGGCATTCATTTTTGAATCGCTTCCTGTGTTTTTGTGGATGGCTTTCTGTGCCATTGTGGATTTGTAGATTGCCGCACGCATTTGTGGATTTCGAAACATTTCTTGATGTTCAGACAAATCCACAAATAGATGGACTCCACCCACTATCTACTCAAGCCAATCAGATAACAGCCACATTGCGCTGACCAATCGTGGCATGTTCTCACTACTCATCCCAAGGCGTCATACATGTGACGCTTGTGACATTTCGTCGAAATCTTACGCACATAGCATCCTTTAGCGTCAATATGAGACGCAGATCCCAAGGCGTCATAACCCTAACCCTACCCCAGACCTAAACCTACCCATAACAGTGCATGTTATATTGACACTAAAGGATCCCATGTGCGTAAGATTTCGACGAAATGTCATATGGCGTCACCTATATGACGCCAAAGGATGAGAATGCGTTGAACAATCATGTTTTTCTTTACACTCGGGTCGGGAACAGATTAGCTTTGCACCCCTGAAAGGAACTGCATTCTACAGGCACTTCGAATTGAGCTGAAGTGCTGTTAGCGTGGTTAAAACTTTACAAAAGATTGTGGAGTTGAATGCTTCTTTATATTTCCATCAGGATCAGTGAATCAGGACTTAATGCATGAAGCGCAGTGCGGTGCGTCAGAAGCAAAAAGAACGCTTTATAATTAGTGATACTGTCTACACTGTGCGCTGCAAGAAACGAAAGACCCACTCTACTTCTAAAGTACTCCACACTGAAGCTACTTACACTAATATAGAACACAATACCATGTATAAAACCAAATATGAGCCTAAATGACCATCAGTGATGTAACAAAACTAATCTCAGCATCACTGCTGCGTGTACAGTGGGGTTTGTGAGTGGATAATGCAAATAAAAACCTTGCAATGCTGAAAAATAACCCATTGATTTATTTTGGATGCTGTAAGTAACAATCAAAAACTATTAAGTCTGATTCATATGACATATTATTTGAGTTATCGAGTGTTTTTTAACCAATAAATAAGTATCGCTTCTCTGTCTGCTGTACAGTTTACTTTTAAATGCATAATCTCTTTGAAATTCAGCAACCTGTCACGTTTAAGAAGAACCCCCGTATATCTTCTCTACAAATGATGGGAATCATTTTGTAATGCATTTACTTCATGTTTAATATATTATAATGTTTCATAGATTATTAGATCCACGGTTTTGTGCTCCATGCTCAAGATGTACAGTATAGGCTACTGCATATTTTGGGAAATGCATTAGGCCATCTGCCAACTCCATGCATACAGAAATTAACATACCGTGCAAAGTATTCAAATACGTTTGTATGGTTGTTTAGCATTCTGAACATACCCAGCATTTTATTTATTTATTTAAACTAAGAATACAGCAGTAGAATTCCAGACTTCTGGCCATTTGTGAGCACTAGAGTCTTTAGGGTGTTATTTTGAGAGTCGAGAGGGTATTTGAGATTCAGACACACGTCAGACATGGCGACCTCCCGAGGCCTTGTTCTACAAGCCATTTGACTTGCATACGAGGGGCATCTGAGGCTCGACTCAAGATCAGCGCTCACGTTGACCTGATTCTGTCCTTGCTCTCACACACCTGCCCTGCTGCATTTGCATATTCAAATTTACATCCGTAGATGCGGCGGAGCAGAGGAAAGGGGTGCGGTGAAGGGTTTCGGGTGAGGCGAAAGAGAGAATGAAAAAAAAAAAGAATAAGAGAAAAACAAAAGTGGTAAAAAAAAGGGCAGAGGCTTCATTTTCACCCCTCTCCCTGACAGTTCTTCATCTTTACATATGAGTCTCTAAGAAACTGTAAATGAGCCAGCACTGAATGTATAAAACAACTGCAATCCATCACTGATTTATATTTGCTGTGGACGCGCTGGTGCATTGGTAAGTGATGGCTCACTTCTAGATTCTAAATGATGAAAGCAGTAAGCCTTCGCAAGACACATGGCCTCTTGAGAGGAGGAGAGGACGGAGAGAGACCAGAGACAATAAAAACACAGTATGCAGCTTTAGGAAATCACAGACAGGGAAAGAATTAAAAACTACATAAAACGGTACCATTACGGCATTTCCTTTTCCCTGAATAGTATCTGAATAGTAGTGTTGTACAGCACCCTTTCAATCTACAAAATAACTGGTTATTGGATCTCATGTACTCTCCTATTCTCAGTATGATTATAGATAAAAGTCTATACTTTTACTTGCTGTATAACTGTAATTTATCAAACCACAGTTTAGCAATTATACCATGCGTAGGAAGAAACGCTGTTTATGAAACATCCAGCACTTAGACAAAGTAGGCTATACTCTATATGATGTGCAATTCAGTCAATGGTGTCTAGTTAAATCACCTTTAAACAAAATTGTATGCAATACAGTCGCCACATGACCCATGTTGAACACAACAACTGGTGTCTAGTTATGTTACAAAATAAATGTGATTTTTTGGCAGTTTATTCCAAATTTAATTCTAGTTTACCTTTTTGCAGTCCTAATTAATCAGTCAAGACAATCTCTGAGGTTGAAATAACTTTGCATTCCATTCACTGTTGAAATGGAAGATGTAATGGGATGCTGTATATTGACCTTGCCTTGCTTCACTATTGTGTTTATTAACACTTTAGTTGAGAAATTTTGAAATTACAACACCCGTAGGAAGAAAACCCATCTGGAACTTCTATGTAAAAATAAATAAATACAAAATAATAAGAAATAGTACCGGTATACTACACCTGTCACATGGCCAGTGTTGTTATTGCTAACTAAAACTAAAATGATTAAAGATAGTTCTTGTTAATTTAAATAAATGTGGAAAAAATATGAAAAATATAAGCAAAATAGAAATATAAAATTAAAATGAAAAAGGAAAATATTAAATAAAAGTTCATTCAAACTATGAATACATGACCTTACAGTGTTGCTTATTTAATTCAACAATTGATGTCTAGTTATTATCTCTTTATATATTTTTATAAATTAGCTATTTGGAAAATGTTATCCAATTTTGTGTAAAAAAAAAATGTTTTGGCGAATATTCAGTCAAGGAGATATTGCTTTTGGTTCAAAATGAAAGATCAAGTTGAGTGCATTGTGGGATGCAGTATTCTGACCTTGTTGCATCTCTCTGCATATCTGTATATATATTTTTAAACTTTAGTTTAGCACTCAGAAGAAAACACTGCTGCCCTTTTGTCATTTTTAATGAATCAAAGAGTCTTCTCAAACAAGAGGCAGCAAAAGGCTCACACAGCCAATGAATATAATCACAGAGGCGTTCAAATACTTACTGTTTGGATTCTGTGTGTTTTTCATCATACTTGGGTTTTCTGCAGAACAGAGGAAGAGGAGGGGGAGTTGTGATAAAGAGGTGGAGAGGGAGAGAGACAGAAAGAGTGTATTATTAGATAATACAAAAGATAACCATCATAGGTTTGTGGTCTAATGAAGGATAAAAACCACAAATCTCACAGAGACAAGACTAGAATACTGCCAAAGAGCTATCAGCAGCCAAAGTTCATAAGTTCACCTCTATCCTTGGCTGACTTCAATGTAAAATCCACCAAAGACTGGAACCTTTTGAACTGAGTTCTCTGTGAATGCACAGAGAACAAACTTAAAAAAAAAAAAAAAAAAGAATCCAAATCTTTTCCAAGAATCCTCAACCCTCACCTCGACTGATACCATAGCAGTAAAATTCTATTAACAAGCTTAGTTTCTCCTAAATGCTAATCTTTGTTCTTTAATAGAGCGGATGGACTTTAATGAATGGCTATTGAAACAGGCCAATAGTAGCCCAGTTCAAAGGCTCTAACCATTCTCCACTCTCTGCCACCCGTGTTCAGACTCAAAAGCACAAGGGTAATTTGAACGAGGTGGGTGACGCAGGGTGCACTTGGGTGTTACATAGACATTAATGCTCTTCCACGTGAACCATTCCCCAGGTGATGTCCTCTCCAAATAACCACTTT